>OY282642.1:82819819-83420653 GCA_958299015.1 Tetanocera ferruginea
TGGATTTCTTTTGTATTCTGTTTAGGTTTTTTTGTTGTTGTGGTTTTGCTTTTGTTGTGTGCTTGATACACATGCTAAGGGTAGGGCAGCAAAATGAGTAGAAGATTTATAGTGGTTGAAATGTGATTTTTTTTATTTTGTTTTTTTTTTTTTTTTGTTGTATCCTCTTTTTGATGAAGTACTCAATGGAAAAAAATTGCAGCAGAAGACAAATTAATGAGGAAAAGTTAAAAAATTTTAAACGCGGCAAAGTTTTTCAGGTCATTAGGTTTTCAATGTAGATGAACGTTAATGGGATAAACTAATTAAGGCGAAGAAATGCTTTAATTTAACACAATTTAAGGGGTAATAAAACAAAAATGAAAACGTGAGCAATTAAATGGAGGGAAAATTTGTGTGTTTTAAAAATTTGAGAGAAATAACGTTGCAATGTGAAAGAATTTTATATAAACATTTATATGAATACATTTTTAGGTTGGTGTTTGAAGAGCACAACTTTGGCAGAAAATACTAATTTAAAAAAAATTAAATCTGAAGCAATGTTGCGCCATTGTTTATTAGCAGCCATGTTAAGAGAACGGCTGTCAGTGAATTTGTTAACATGGAAAAAATTTACCATTGTGATACAATCACTCTCATTTGACTCCAGACTCCAATAGACCATTCAATATTTAAGTGCAATAAGTTTCTTTTCACAAGTTTCAAGAGTCAACTCTGTTGTAGAAGCATTCTCTCACCAACAAATCGTGATAACTTTTAGGCCCAGTTTCACCAACTATACTTAACCCGAAAGAGCCCACGATTGCCATATGGTAATGCAATATGTGTCGTTACATTTACATGAATAACTCTTAAGCTACATAACAAAACTACAAAATAGCGACGGTATTTTACGCGCAACATTTGTAGCTTGCCAACAAGTGTAAGTTTGTGTTATTCTAAGTTCAATTAAGGAAGATATCGCATGTCAAATTGTGGTGACAAAAACAAAAGTGAATAAATCCCGTTTTCTGAAATGGCACGTCGGTAAGAACATGCATATATTGGTTATTTTTCCACCAATTTCAGCTATAATTACATCAATGAATAGATAATGAAATAAACTATGAAGTGCAAATTAAGTTTTGGCGAAAAAATATTATTTTTATTATTTCTTTTACATTTTACTCAGGGCATTACCGTATGGTAATCGTAGGTCGCCTAGGGAACATGTTTTTTTTTGCGTTTCTTGTGATTTTCGTTGCTTTTTTTCATTTTAAGTCATTTATTATATGTTTTAACACTTTTTTAACAACATATTTTGTTGTCATTTATATATTTTACCGTTTTTAAAGGTTTAACATTCCAGCAAATGCTTGATTACATTGAATAGCTTGATGAGCAGAAGAACAAAATCAACTGGTATCGCAGATAATGTTTGTTCGGCATGCTATCTGCTAACTTTGAGGAAAATCCAAAATCAATGGTTATTCCAAGGAAAGCGGAGCCAAAATAAGTGTAGCCCGTCTTTGTGCGATCGCAGAATGTAAAAAATATAAGTGCGGAGTAGACCGATTCGACCAAAATTTAGCACAATATCGCATCGCATACAGAGGAAAAAAATGGTGGTCGAGTATTTTTACCTGGATTATAGTTGCTTGTGTCAAACTGCTAAGCATATTCATCGAAAAGTGGAACCGACAATGACTCAACATGATTTTCGACGAAAACTGGTACAAAAGCCAAATTGTTGATCCGATGTCCTCCCACAGATATGCCCAGGACACACTCTCCGCTATGATCAGACTGGTCATTTTGTAGTACCATTCAATCGTTGGCATTGTGCGGGTGAAAGTTGTAAAGTTGACGGACGAACAACATGTGGAAAATGCGAACTTGGACTTTGTGTCAAGTGTTTTGCCAACTACCATACCAAACCATGCTTGATTCTATTTAAAAATATATTCCTTCTTTTTTATTTTCATATATTTTTTAATAAAAACGTGTTAAAACATATATTTTTTGTGATATTTTCTACAAAAGAAGTCCAAACATAATTTTTTTTATTTCATAAAAACATGTACCCTAGGCAACCCACGGTTACCATATGGTAACGCTTGTTTTTCGCATTTTCCGGAAAAGTGCCGTAATTTATCGGAAAATAGACTTAATTTTCGAGCTCAGGTGGTCGAAATACATAAGTATACAACTTTTCAATAAAATCTGCGACCAAAATAGTTCTGGACCTTACCGGGTTAAATTAAACTTAAGTAAAGTAAGATAAATCCTTAAAAAACACGTTTTTTTAATGTTTTTTTAGTTATTTTCTCATATCTCCATCAAACTTAAGCCGGCTTAGCTGAAACCTTATTGAAACTGTGAATAGGTAGAACACCAACACAAACTCTGATATAAGAAGAAACAAAACAAAAACAAATTGGCAATTTCAGCCCTTGAAAGGACGTTGTCCGAGCTTCTTACGATCAATTGTGTTCTGTATGTTATTAAATGTTTGCACACAATTGACCGAGAACTGGACCTACATGTTTTATGCCGACTCCGATCGACTAATGTTCATGTTCTCAAGAAGCTTTACAAGGCATTATTTGCTCTCTGAGGTTTGCCATTGTTTGCAGAGAGGTGGTGACCGATCAGAAAAATTTTTTATTGAAAAAACTTTTCACCACGGTAGAAGAAGCTATGATCTATATTTGAAAGCTTCATTTGAAAAGCAATAATTGGAAAAAGAGCTTGTTACTGAAAATAGAACGATTTGTTCTCAATAAAACAAAATAGTAAAAATTTTCGGTTGTTCTTAAAGTAAAACTTAAGCAACTGAGTGAAAAAAAAAACAAATTGGCCATTTCAGCCCTTGCAAGGACTTTGACCGAGCTTCTTATGATCAATTGTGTTGTGTGTGTTATTAAATGTTTCCACACAATTAACCGAGAACTGGACCTACATATTTTATGCCGACTCCGAACGGCTAAAGTTTATGTTCTCAAGAAGCTTTACATGGCATTATTTACTCTCTGAGGTTTGCCATTGTCTGCAGAGAGGTGGCAACTTAGTGAACTACAGCGAAAATCACACAAGACTACTGATAGGTTCGTTTAGCGTTCAACAAACGGTGCTGTCTAGTCAAGCTGCGTGATTTGCTCTATACACGTAAAGAAGAAAAAAAGCGTTTATCGCCAGTTTGCTGCAAACGAACTTCGTTTGTCGTTCTTAAAATCATTATTTGTAAACGTTTGAATAGTTGTCATAATAATAGTCAGTTCCGGGAAACGCGTTATTTAGTTGCTAGAAATTAATTTCGTTTGACATTAACGTGAGTTATTTTTAAGTTGCAGCAACCGAAAAATTTGTTTGGTTCAACTGAAAACTTCATTTGTAGAAAAAATATCCATTTCTTATGACATAAACATTTGTAATCTAAAAAAATTCATTCTACACGATATCTCACAATAGCTCAATGTAAGCGTGCTAGACTGTTACGCGGAAGGAGTGGGTTCGAATCTTGACTGTGTTAGCACCAAAAATTTTAAATTAATTATTGATATTCCAATGATGTTTCATTAACTGCTTCGTCAAAAATAACCGTCAAAGTAAGTTTTACCTAAAAAACATTAATTAAAAAAAGAATATTTGATGTTCTTGTCGGGGATTGAACCCAGGTCAATCGAGTTCCTAGACTCGAACGCCAGCACATTCGGCTAAACTTGAACTTCCTAAACAATGCAAGCAAGAATATTTTGAAGTTGGTGACAACTAAATATTCGTTTGCGGCAAATCAAGTTCGCAAACGAAGTATAGTTGGTGAATTTTTCAATTGTTATAAACGAAAAATTTCTTTGCGTGTACACAGTTCTTGTTGTTGTTGTCTTCATTAAAGTCCTGGACATAGAGCTCAATTTAAGTCTTAATTGTAAAAATTAAAATAATTTTAATTTTATAAGTTACTAGCGGATGGAACCCGGTGTTACTCGGGGTTGTGCCTCGAGCACAGAAAAAGGACGATTTTCAAAACTGCTCTCATTTTAACATTTTTTAAATTATCAATTAAAATTTTTTAAATAATCGTTTTTTGGGATTTTATCCCTCCTTCCGTCGAAAGTGTTTTGTCAAATTTCCGTAAAACTGTACCAGCCAGATATGATTAAAAAAAAATGACAGCTTCAACGTCTTGATCTGAAGTCTGGTTTCTGAGAAAAATGGTCACCTACACTCAAAAAGAAACACATATCTTTCTCCGGTGAAAAATTTCTCTATTTTCGATAATAGCAATTTTCTCTTTTTCAAATAAAATTTTCTTCGATTAGAATAAATTTTCACATTTTCGAAGAAGTATTTCTTCACTTCTAAAAAATGGAAATATTTCAATGACTCTTATAATGATAATTATTTTACTCGCACAAAAAAATTCTCATTCATAGAGAAAAATTTACTGAAAATGAAAAAATTTTTCCTATTTTTTGATAAAAAAATTCACTATGAGAATTATTTTCTTCAATGAAAACAAATTTTTTCTCAATAAAAAATAGTTTTTTTCTCTAAAACTGATACATGTATTTTTATATATATCTCTTTTCCATGGAAACTTTTTTCATCATTTTAAGAGAATTTTTAGGATCGCATTTAGAGAAAAGCTTTCTCTGGAGCAAAGTCTAAACCATTTTTCTCTTAATTCTCCCTAATTTCTCTTAAAAATTCCAATTTTAAAAAATCCTATAAGCATCGATTGGAATTTTGGATTGTCTTCGTTCAACTTCGGTTTTGGTCGATACTGTTCGGTTGATGTTTTTCATGTTTTTTTGTGTTCAGTCTTTTAGAAGTTATTATAGAGTGCCACGCCCACATACTTCCGCCCACTTTTTACCTATGCTTTATCTTGGGAGCAGTTGAACCTTCATACCAAATTTTATTGAAATCGGTCCAGGAGGTTAGGATTTATTGATTCTTAAAAACGGATTTCTTAAAGTGCCCTTTTTTTGAGGTTAGAATTTTTTTTTTGCACAAAACACTAAACGGCTTTAGAAACTAGATTTCCTGACAAATTTTTTGGCGTGCTCAAAAATGTTTGACCCCAAAATAGTAATGGACTGGGAGGTTCATATGGAGTTTTCAATTTTGGAGTTGTATGGTAGGTGGACGCGTTCGTGGATGGATGGCGTCCAAATTTCAAACACGGTTTAGTGTTGATATAAGATACAAACGTACCAATTTTTTTTCTTGTAACTTAAATATAAGCCTCTTTACAGAGTTTTAAATTTTAAGAATGTACGGGAGGTGGATGTTATAAAAACATAGTTGAGTGTGTAATCAATAAAAAATTTAGATCCTTTAAATATTCCAGATGAACTAAACTTTGTAGTCTAATCAGGTGTTTCAGAAAATTTTTTAATCATATCTGATAGCAATGATATTAGCTCCGACCACTCGCCAGTATTAGAATTCTATCACATAAAATGAATGTACAATGCATTTTATCTTTGGAGAGACAATTGAATCAATTTCAAGTTGTAAAACCAGCTTAGAAATCGAAACAAATTACTCTTAGTATGATGAATATTAACTGTGGTGAGCCAAAAAGTACTGAAAACGAACCTCGAAGCGAAATAAAACAATAAAAAGCTCCACTGGTAAGTGTTGCAGATCTGACAGCAGTAATACTATAGCATTTGCCGTTCGTCTAAAAAGCACGTTCCAGTCATTTTATTTCAACCAACGATCAGACGTGGATGAGGTCCAGAAATATGAAGATAGTCCCTGTCAAATGGACTTTCCAAAAAAGCACACTCCAACTTCCAAGGAAGTTAAAAATGAAATATATAAACTTAACTTGAATAAATGACATTGGTTTGACCTTTTCGATGCTAATTTATGCAATTTATTAACCAAATAGGTTATCTTGTTTTTGACGTATATATTTAATTCCAACTTATTTAAAATCATGAACTAGATTTAAATTTTTTTGATTTACATTGAAATAACCATTCTTTTCATAACAAAACATTTTAAAATGGCGAAAATAGTCTGAAATTTATTGAAAACTAAAACATTTCTTAGGTTTGAAAAATTATGTCCTTATTATTGAGAATTTCTTTTGTGGGTGGAAAACACCCAGAGTTAGGTGTGACGCAACTCAGCCATAGGTTAGTGATCCAGGGTTAAGATCAAGTTATTTTCCATCGCAGTGGACATGCGCTGAAATTATTGTGATAGACAAGCATAAAAATGTTGTATCTTCTTAAATATCAACAAGATTGAAAGTTTTATTCTTAAAGATATTTGAAAAAATATTCTTGCAACGGTAGAATCCAATTATTAAAGTAATATCATTATTCCTAAATAAAAATCAGGACTTAGGCATAAGTATGTCATCTACCCACTCCTTCCCGAATAAAAATAAAAATTTTTTAGCTAAAACTGTACTGTAATAGGGTGTATCAAATTAAAATTTTTTGGAATTTCACATTCAAAGAGGTCGCAAAAGTTGCGTGTTGTTGTTAAGATCAACCAAAAAAAAATGTTATGAAACTAAAAATACATCCTTCCCCTACCGCAAGGACAAAGTTTTTTTTGTTGATAAAAACAGTAAAAAATAACGATCTTAAAATAATTTGATTCTTGTAAGATAAGCAAGCTTATCTTAGGATAAGCAGTATCCTGTATGAAGGTTATTCCAGGCGAAAATTATACTCGAAGAAGCACAAAACTTTTGAAAGTAACCATTTAGCTAGTCTAAATTATGATGGTTTTGATTATAGCATTGATGTATTCCTTAAATATTATGAATTAATAATTTGCAAAGTTTTTGCATATGTTTTTTCTTGTTTTAGAGAAATGTATACTTGAACGCAATTTTTTAACTTTTTCAAAAAAATTAAATATTAAGTAAAGTAGTAGAAATTAAGTAAATATTAAGATATTATACCACGGGCATCAGAGGTGGTGTCGAAGATAATCATCTCAATTTGGATTTTTCAAAAATTTCTGAACATGACCCTACCTTCAAATATTTAATTAATATGCCAGGTTAAGACCACTGTGTTTTTTAAAAATTTTGATTTAAAAAAAAAAATTACTTCATGGCATCAAATTTCACAATTTGATGTTATATGTGCTATATAGTTATTATTTCATTAAATTCTTTCATTTTCAAGTAAAGTATAAAAACCAATGCCTCTGAACATTTCTGAAATATAACATACATATTTAAATACTTTCTCATAAATATATATAAATTTACAACAAATATTAAACATAATTAATATATTTTATGTTTTTCTGAAAAACACAACCAATTTCCATATTTTTTAAATAAAAGATTTTATTTTTTGTAACAAAAGTTAATTTTTGCACAGTGCAATCTTTGTAAAATGACTGCAAAATTCACACAGACAAAAAAAACAAAAAAAAATATTTGTCATCAAAGCAGTTATTTGCTGTGCTGCAAATGAATTCACTTGGAAAAACTTCTGGGGATTTTATTGCATCAGTCATACATCGTTCTTAGGAGACAAATTTTCCAATTGATTTAATTCTAGTTTTGCCTTATCGCTCTGGCTTTTAACTAAGCCAGCAGATACCCTGCTAAACCCGCTTTAATTTGCTTTCTATTCAAAACTATTTTCATCATCATTTCCTTTTGGTATTTGCTTGTCTACTTTCAGGATGATTTACCGGGCCAAGCGTTGCTGGATGTTGTTTTTGCCCGACTTAATTTAATCGAAACTTCATACTTTGGCATTCGCTACATCGATGAGGAGAATCAAACGGTACGTAAATGCTTTGCTGTTTTATCAAAGAAACCTTACTTTCAGCCTTTAACCAGCCACCCTTAGCTAGCAACATCTCCACCCCCCCTCCCCCCCCCCTTCCTTCCACTCTTTATCGCTCAAATAACTGATTCCATTGGTTTCACTTTGCGGCTGTGGCTGTTATTCATTTTGTTTTCATTGAATTTCATTGAGGCGTAATGAAACAAAACGAAAATGAAAATGAAAATGAAGTCTGTCAGGAAATGAAACCGTTTGGGAAATACTAAAAAGCGATATAAAAAAATTAAATAAAATACCTTCAAAGTTTATATTGCAAATTCGCTTTCATGGTTAGCCAACAGAGTCATATACAGACATTCCCAACCCCCTCCCCCCCCATACTTTTCAACCCCTTCACAGTCAAGTAAATTTATGTGGCTTTACATCAAAGCCGTCTTATTTTGAATCAGGCTATCCGCCTGATTTTGAACTCTTTGCTTGGCTAAAAGCATATGTTTTCTGGCGCTTTTTTTTTTGACCAGCAGGTCTTTAGTCAAAGTCATGGCACAGTGTTGGTTTTTTTATTTATCTATCCGGCAAGGTTCAACAAAATTATTACCTGTCATTCTTTTTCTGTTATTTCGGAAAAAGGTCAGAAACTGGCTTTAATTTTATATTGAGTTTTATATGGTTTTGTTTTTTTTTAATTTCTTTGATTTTTTACAGCATTGGCTGGATCCAGCTTCACGAATTTCCCGTCAACTGAAACCAAAAACGGATCCATTTGATCTATATTTCGGTGTGAAATTTTACACTGCCGACCCTTGCAAGTTACTTGAGGAAATAACAAGGTATGTATATGAATTTAAGGTGGATTTATTTATACATTTAAAAAAAAACACACACACATTCACGCGTTCAACTTTCACAATGCATATTTAAAAATATTTAATTATATTACTATTAAAAATATATACTTATATTGTATAGAAAATTTCATAAATTTATAACATTTGAGAGCTTTTAATATACCCTTTCGTACTATTAAAATCTAAACGGATTGAAATGTCTTCTGTACTCCTGATTCTCTCGAATATCTTCAGAAGCTTATATTGTTATAAAACGTTAATTGTTATAAAGGTTAAGTACAACAACCCAGACAAAGACAAGTTTAAGGCCTAGGATAACTTAGATTAGGATAAGAATTTGGACAAGGATTAAAACAAAAATAAGGTACAGAAAAGGATTTGCTCAAGGTTTAGAGAATTTGGACAAAAATTTCGAAATGAAATGGGACGAGGATTTAAGAAGGATTGGCTTTATAATAGAGAACAAGACTAACAAGCAATATTATGACAGAGAAAAGGATTAAAATCAGGAGTGTGATAATAATTAGTACACAGATTATGACAACGATTAGAAAAAAGATATGAACAGGAAAAAGAACAAACATTTTTGTAAAGAGGTAACATTGCTTTGGATACCGATTAAGACTTTGATCAGAATACAGACAAAGATCAGAAGAATTATTTAAGCAAGAATAAATACAAGGATTAGAACAATTTTATAGATTTCTATTAAGAAAATGGGACACGACATGCGACACGATGAAGAGAAGGTTTTAAGCAATTTGAATAAAGATACGTTCCCCAGAAAGTTCATATCAGAGAACTACATGAGACCATTCGTCATTTTTTGTCACTCGAATAAAAATCGTCGTCAGCCACAATTGCACAAAAAAAAAGAAAAACAAGTAAAGAAAGTCTAAAGTCGGTCTAGGCCGACTATGAAATACCCTAAACCCACTTTTCAAAAACCAAAAAAAAAACGTTATTGTAAATGGGCGTGTGGTGACTCAATACCACCACATATAAACACCAACATCACAACATACAAAACACACACTTAACAAACTATACACTTTCATATTTATCCAAAAAACTATTTTCTAAGAATTAAAATATTGTCAAATATTATAAATCAAAAATTTTCATTTTTAAAAATTATTATTCAAATTGTGTTCGACGAAATAAGTTTATAAAATAAATGTTAAAATAAAATTAAAAAAAAAATTAAAATTTAAATATAATAAAAAATAAATTTATTTGTGGAAACATACCCACAATTGGCGAAGATCAAAAGTCAAACATTGCACATCACAGCACCAACTTCCAACAATATATACCTCGAGCTCTCAGTTCTTGTAACTTTGTCTTCGTCCGCAACGACACGATTCGCAAAACACTGCAAGAGCCGTACGATGGTCCCTTCGAAGTTATTTGAGAGAACACCGAAATACTTCACAATTCGTAAAAATAACACTAACATAACAGTTAACATTGATAGACTTAAGCCCGCCTCCTTAGACACCGAAACAGCACAGACACATTCAACTAAACATAAAAATACAAAAAAAGTACACTTTAACCTATTAGCCAACACGACCAAAATTTTTCAGAAAGGAGGGGGAATAATGTGGTGACTCAATACCACCACATATAAACACCAACATCACAACATACAAAACACACACTTAACAAACTATACACTTTCATATTTATCCAAAAAACTATTTTCTAAGAATTAAAATATTGTCAAATATTATAAATCAAAAATTTTCATTTTTAAAAATTATTATTCAAATTGTGTTCGACGAAATAAGTTTATAAAATAAATGTTAAAATAAAATTAAAAAAAAATTGAAATTTAAATACAATAAAAAATAAATTTATTTGTGGAAACATACCCACAGGCGTGTCCGTGGGCGGATGAAGACTTTATTTTTTATACATTTAAATGTTGATGAAAAATTTACACATACCAAGTTTTATTCCTGTAGCTCACAGTAAATGCCTTTATTGTGCTTTCGCTATGGGAGGTGGGCGTGTTCATGGACGGATTACTCCCAATTTTTGAAAACACCTTAGTTTTGGTATAAAATACATACATACCAAATTAAATTTCTGACAAACATAACCTTATTTATTGAGTTTAAAACTTTTTGGTTTGTATGGTAGGTAGGCGTGTCCGCAGGCGGATGACGTCCATTTTTCAAAACCATCTTTGTCTTGTCATAAAAAACATCATGTCAAATTTTAGCTCTGTACATTATACGGAGGCTTATTTATTGCGTTTAAAATTTTTGGGTTGCACGGGAGGTGGGCGTGTCCGTAAGCGGATGACGTCCATTTTTCGAAGATATCTTTGTGTTTATATAAAACACATACACATCAAATTTTATTGTTGTAGGTTAATTATGAGCTAATTTATCCAGTTTTCAATTTTAGCTTTGTATGGGAGGTAGACGTATCCATGGGCGGATGATGTCCAGTTGTTAAAACTATCCTGTTTTTGTTATAAAAAACATACATGTCAAATTTTATCTCTGTAAGTTAAACAGAGGCTTATTTATTGTGTTTTCAATTTTTGGGTTGTATGGGAGGTGGGCGTGTCCGTCAGCGGATAACGTCCATTTTTCAAAGACATCTTTGTGTTGATATAAAACACATACGTACCAAATTTTATAGGTTTTGGTTAAATATGAGCTGAGTTATGCAGTTTTCAATTTTTACGTTGTATGGGAGGTAGGCGTGTACGTTGGCGGATTCCAAAAATATTCAATAGTGCAGATCAATGGATGCATTCAATGGATGCATCTGACCATGTGTACCAAGTTTCATCCAATTATCTCAACTACTTCTTCTTATCCTGTGTTTACGGACAACACACAGACGGACGGACGGACGGACGGACGGACGGACGGACGGACGGACGGACGGACATGGATAGCTCGACTCACGTGGTGACGCTGATCAAGAATATATATACTTTTCTGTACCGGACTCGCTTCGTTCTATGCGTTACAAACGTTTGCACAAAGTTAATATACCCTGACCTTTCAGGTTTAGGGTATAAAAAGTCACGCGAAAAGGAATCACCTTGTCTGACCGCACGTTTTGTATGGAATGAAAGGGAGATGTTCTTTATAATTTCTACTGCGCTGCTGGTATTGCTCAGTGTCATCCTGTAAAGACAGTTTTTCAGGATTACCAAATTCAGGCATGTACAGCAAACTTCATCCTTTTTTGCACCATCTCGTTTCGTTACAGCAGTCTTCAAAAATTTCGACACAAAATTTTTAACACAATTTTAACAAAAATATGCATATTTGCAGAAGTCTTCTTACATCCTCCAGTTTTAAATTCTTTGACTTTGATAACGAATTAAAAGCTCCGCTTTAAAACGTTGCCGAAGAGATAATAAATTTCACGCTGATGTTGAAGAAGAAAGTTGACGATTCCTTTAAATTGTCAATTTTATTTATTTTTATTTTTTTCTTAATATATACATTAAGCCGGATCGAAATTTATTTATCGCCGGACGCCGACTTTTTTTGGATCGGAGAAATCCCAATGAGTGGTTCTCCTGAACCGTTTTTTTGGCTAAAAATCAAGTTTTTTGCATAGAACTTTTTTTTCTTCAGAATAAGATAAACAAAAACAATAAAGATTTTGATGGTACACAAATATTGGCTAGAAAAACTTTGAAGTTTATTGTCCTTAAAAGCGCTTTTGACAACCCAAATTTCAGAAGAACCAAAACCGAATCATGGGGATTTCACCGATCCTAAACATTATGTAAAAATAGTTTTTAAGAGTCCTTCTAACTTTTGAGTAGGTGGCCGCCTGATTTTTTAGGCAAAATCGATCCGGCTTAATAAACATGGAAGGCAAACGTAATGCTCCGTACCAAATATCGCCCAAACAGTGGTTATATCCTAATATAACAGTTATTTTCAAACTTTTTGTTTGCCATCCGCTAATATTTTCAGCCTGAAAATATGCACAGAAGCTTTATTTGATTTAAAAATTTATGTGTTTATTCGTATACCGAATAAATTTGTAATCGAATTTAATAACTATAAAAATAAAAGTGAATTTTATTTTTCTGCACACTTCTATATGGTGTAAAGTATCTTAAACATACTGAAAAAAACTTAAAGAAAAAAAATATGTCTGTATATCGAAGGTTTCAAAATATATTTAGAAGATATTAAGAAAAAATTTGTCGCTTCTGGTAGCTCAAAATTAATTTTATTTATAATAATAAAATCAGTACTCTTCTGAGAAGGAACCAATAATGGTTTCGCTTCGAAATTGTTTATGTAAGCGAATAACCAATCGAAATATGTATGTTTATGCGAGACACCAAAGCATTTGGAAAGAGTTAGTTAACAAGAATATAAAATATTCAACTCAAACAATGGATATGCAAATATTTGTTGATTATGTTTAAATCATACTCAAACAAATGAACCAACGGCAACTATTTACGTTGAATTATTATCATGATAATATTAGTCAAGAATATCACTTTGTAAATTTCTCAATTTAATTGCTATTTAAATAGTTTGTGCTGCAAAATATGCAAAACGCAAAACGAACACGCTTTCGCAAGCACTCAAACCAACACATACACTCGCACTTCGCACTCACACACATATAGCCATAGAACAAAAGCAAATTCAAACACCAAGCCGATCCAATTAAAGTGCACAGCCAACATTTGTAGTTGGCTCACAGCACATGAGTGAGTTCATAATAACAACGCTAATGTGCCAAAGTATTATGGCACAACAAAAACAACAACAACAACATAAACAAAAATCATATTTATATTGTCCAGCATAAAAGCCGGCTTAAAAATATGTATATGCCTAAAAATATGCAAATTATTTTAAACTCCATTAGATACTCCATTAGAATTAGTTATGATGACGACAATGAAGTTGTGAACGCGTCATGAAGGGGAGAAAAGTATTCACTGAAAGTTCAACTAATAATTTAATAGCTAAAATAGAAGCAAAAAAATACTGTCTATTAAAAAAAAATAAAACTAATATGGAGCTATAGTATAATAGACAAAATAATTTATGTATAAAGCATCCACCTAGAATCTAGGTCCTAGATAGATAACTGTACGTAGCTGACTAGATACACATATTAAGAACGAATTTATGGATAAATTCCTATAAATTGATACAGAACAAACATGCATGAATTGTTTGTGATAGACCTACAAAATTGATATTTTTTTTTAAATATGAGAAACACGCGCAATTTGATGATGATGATGATGATGATGATGATGATGATGATGGTGATAGTGATGATTTTGAAGTGTTTGTTGTTAGATCAATATTGATACTACAGCATATGTTTGAATAGAAAACATACACCCACACGTGTGCACACACAGCAACGTATACAACATATGACGTTGTTCAACGATATCTAGTGTTTGTGTGGAAATTCGCGAATCTTGCTTTTAAGCGCGTAACATTCAATCAGACGGTCGGGTCGGCAAATGTCAAACGGCGGAAGTATTGTTTTTGCCGCGACACAAACGCTGCTTTAGTAACAACGATGATCTATCCGTTGCATCAACATGGTTAGGAAAATTTTGTTATTTTAGTTGTTCAAAGTCTGCGGTCAAAGGATAATAATAATAATAGATGGCTGACTAACTGACCAATGGGTGGAATATTATTTTTAGAGAGATGAAATATAGCCAGCAGTCATTAGAGTGAGGTACAAAAAATGTTCTAAAATCTCATTCCAAAAATGTTTAGTCTTTATAGCGTTACTGTATATCTAACTTAAACATATATGTATATCGTAGAATTAATTATCAAAGCTATTATTTGTCAAGTTTATAAGGTATTGAGTTTTTTTGACGGCTTTTAAACGCATATGTTAATATTTGCTTATATTCTGTTTCATACAGACAAACTTGCTTGAAGCGAGTATTGAAAGGAACAGCAAATAAGTTTGTTACGAAAAGAATTTAGTTATACAAAGAATTTTTCCAAAAAAATCTCACCTAAAAAGAAAAACACAAACAAATTACCAGCCATAAAATATGAGATATAACCGTAACATTCTTCCTTTGACGGCTAAATTTTCAGCAAAAAAATTTTGTATCAAGGCGTACGTGAAACTTAATGAACTAATGATGCAGTTCGATGCCCCATACCCGAACTACACTGAAAAGAAAAAATTTGCTTTGAAATTAAACAAAAATTTATCTTTTTTAATATAGAACTTTAACGCATTTGTGTTTTTACAAAACAATATTTATTAAAACAAACATGTTTAAATTTAAACTAAACAGTGTATACATAGTATACACTCATTTAATTTTTTTCACTCATTATTTCTTTGCAACCTTCTTTGACACTTTTTGAATATTTCGAATTAGTTTGCGAAATATCGAACATAAAATAAAATAAAAACTAATTCATTTTTTCAATATTTTAAATATTTTTATATGCAAACTTCATCGAATGGAGTTAAAATTTGGTATTCGAAGGGTCCCGAATACTTAAAAAGTGGCATCGAAAAAAATCATTCTGTAAAATATTTGTTTTAAATATTAAAATTTTTGTTTCAAATTCGTTTTTATATTTAAAAAATATTGTTTTTAAAAGAACCAAAACATTTGTTTTAAATTTAACTTTAAAAAAATTTGTATTTCACTTAAATGAAATTGTTTGAAGCTGATTTTTTAAAACAAATTCGTTTGATATGAACACAATTTCTTTTAAATTTGAACACATTTTTTCCTCAGTGTAAGGGTAAACCTAATTTTTGAACAAATTTTAGTCAAATTTTGGTACATGGTACATTTATTAATAGAATTTTATGGAACGTTTTTTTTTAATAAGTTGTTTTCTTTATGTGCAGAAAAATACTTATTATGAAACTTTTAAAAAACTTTGACGGTATTATATGAATTGTAAAAAAATGGTTGTTATTCATGATAAAATGTTATATTTGGCATTAGAAATTACATGAAAATGAAAGAATTAAACTTAAGCTTAAACACAGTTTAGTTAACTAAGTTAAGTGAGATATTTTTTAAATCGAAATTTATTTAAAACAAAAGTTAGAACCTAAAGTAAAGAAAAAAAAATTTTACACTTTTGTTTAAAATAAATATTTTTTCCTGTCCATTGGGATTTCAAATCTCAGAAAAGTATTAGAGAACAGTGAAGAAAAGGACTTAAACCTTTTTACACAAAATGTGTTAAATTCAAAATATGTGTACTAGATGACCTTTTTTGCAAAAATGTGTATCCCTCTTGCAAGGGCAGATTCTTACACTGGCATCCAATAGACACAGGTAGGTCAAATAAAAACGAAGAACTTGCAGAAAATGTAGGGTATTTTTTTCAGGGACAGTAATAATTATGAGCAATATCGAAAAAAACAAAATAATCATTTTTGATTTTTATCTTTTTAACTCAAACAAAAAAATTATTTTTGATTTTCATCTTTTTAACTCAAACAAAAAAATTATTTTTGATTTTTATCTTTTTAACTCAAAAAAACAAAATCATTTTTGATTTTTATTTTTGAGACAAAAAATAAAACTCGAAAAATGATTTGTTTTGGTTTTTTGATTTTTTTTTTGGTCAGAAATAGAAAGCATTTTTTGATTTTTTTTATTTCGATTTTTATATATGTTCAAACATTTAAATCGTTTAAGGATTTTTGTTATTTTGCTCGTAAATTAAAAATCGATTTCACGAGCTTTCTTCTTGTTAGACAATCTTAATAGTTGTGTTTATTTTTTTATCTTGGGTCTTCAGAAAAGATTTCAATGGCATATACCTCTATCTTGTAAAGTTAATAATAATTAATCGACGTATTCGAGGGTCCAGATAAATTGAGGAAACAACGGAAGGATTCTTCAATATTTGTTCTTCCCTTTTATTCAAAAATGTGAACAGCAACTGGCTGTTTTCACTATTGTTCGGTTGAACTTCAAGTTTAAGTTGCATCCATAATAATGAAAAATCCCCTAAATTTTTTGCAATTTTTTTAATATTGAGAAAAAAAAAAAACAAAAAATATTATTTATTTTTGAACAAAATAAATAAAAACTAATTTTTATTTCTGAGCCAAAAAAATAAAAATCAAAAATAATTTTTATGTCAGAGCAAAATAAGTAAAAATTAAAAATAATTTTTATTGCTCAGGAAAAAAAATTAAATTCAAAAATAATTTTTATTTTTGAGCAAAATAAATAAAAATAAAAAAAATTTTTATTTCTGAGCTAAAAAAGTAAAAATCAAAAATATTTTTTATTTCTGAGCAAAAAAAAAAATCATTTTATAATAATTATTTTTAATTTTTATGTTTAACGCTTAAAAAATAAAAATCCACAAATTCCAACATTTCGGTATACTCAAAAGTTTTTCCGACGCTTAGAACATCTTGATTCTTTCATTAAAATTTGAAATATAATCATTTTCGGTCCCTGATTTTTTCAATAGTCTTAAATCGGATTTTTGTAAAACATTAAAATTAATTACTTTAAAATTATCTTCTTTATATAAACTGTAGTATTTTATGTTTATGTAAAACTGGTTGTTGAATTCATTTTCGAAATCAGATTTTTGACAAATGTGAAATTGAAGTTAACAGCACTTTCCAAATTATAAATTTGGTACTATTTTTCATCATTTTCCAAATTCATTCGTTGCTCACGTACAAAAGAATGCACTTTTGCAAAAGTGCAAAATATATAAAAAAAAAAAATTGATTCGGAACATATTTGCATGAGAATATCGCGTCCACGCATGAGAAATTATCGCGATTCGTATTTGTAACAATTGTGAGTAATAAATTTAACATTTTATCGGATTTGGATATGTGTTCTGTAAAAAATAAAAAGTTAAAAGCAAAAAACATTTTTTTCTTACTAAAAATTAAGAATCAAAATTTTTTTGGCGGTTTTCCTCCGATTTGAAAAAAAGAGTGTGCAGAAATAATTTTAATGAGTTCCTCCAAATGTTGGGGGACCTCGAACGTCGGAATCTAAATTTGGATTAATTTCTAACTTTCAAAACCAGATAAGTGCAAATTTAAAATTGAAAATACAATTTTTTTTCGCATAATATAACTATTTCTGTGGAGCATAATTTTGCATAATTGCTTTGTTTATAAAAAATATCTGACAAAATTAGTACGTTTTTTTTTCGATTTCCCAACAATTCGATCTGTGTGACTTATCTGGTTTGAATGTAACCTCCTCATTTGAATTTAAACTTCATCGTATGGAGTTAACATTTTGTATTCGAAGTGTCGCAGAAATCTTCAAAAAACTTAACAAATGGCACAGAAAAATTATATGTATATAAATCAAGAAACTGCTACGTGGAACGCGTTTCAGCACCCAAGATGAGATGGCTCTGATGGCCTTACCACAAACCGAGTATAAAACAAGTAAAGAAAGTCTAAAGTCGGTCTAGGCCGACTATGAAATACCCTTAACCCACTTTAAAAAAACAAATTTTATTGTGAATGGGCGTGTCCGTAGGCGGATGAAGCCTGTATTTTATATGGGAAATTTACACATACCAAGTTTTATTCCTGTAGCTTACAGTTAATGCCTTTATTGTGCTTTCGCTATGGGAGGTGGGCGTATTCATGGACGGATTACTTCCAATTTTTGAACACACCTTAGTTTTGGTATAAAATACATATGTACATACCAAATTTTTATTTTCTATAAAAACCTAACCTTATTTATTGAGTCTTAAACTTTTTGGGTTGTATGGGAGGTCGGCATGTCCGTAGGTGGATGACGTCAAAACCATCTTTGTCTTGTCATAAAAAAATACGTGCCAAATTTTAGCTCTATAGGTTAAACAGAGGCTTATTTATTGCGTTTTTAATTTTTGGGTAGTATGGGAGGTGGGCGGGTCTCTAAGCGGACGACGTCCATTTTTCGAAGACATCTTTGTGTTGATATAAAACACATACATATCAAATTTTATTGTTGTAGGCTAATTATGAGCTGAGTTATGCAGTATTCAATTTTCGCGTTGTATGGGATGTAGGCGTGTCCATGGGCGGATGATATCCATTTTTCAAAACCATCTTTTTTTTCTTATAAAAAACATATGGGGCAAATTTTAGCTCTGTGGGTTAAACAGAGGCTTATTTATTGCGTTTTTAATTTTTGGGTTGTATGGGAGGTGGGCGTGTCCGTGAGCGGATAACGTCCTTTTTTCGAAGACATCTTTGTGTTTGTATAAAACACATACATATCAAATTTTATTGTTGTAGGCTAACTTTGAGCTGAGTTATGCAGTTTTCAATTTTCGCGTTGTATGGGAGGTAGGCGTGTCCGTGTTTGGATAATATCCATTTTTCAAAACCATCTTTTTTTTGTTATAAAAAACATATGTGGCAAATTTTAGCTCTATAGGTTAAACAGAGGCTTATTTATTGCGTTTTCAATGTTTGAGTTGTACGGGAGGTGGGCGTGTCCGTGGGCGGATGATACCCATTTTTCAAAGACATCTTTGTGTTGATATAAAACGCATACATATCAAATTTTATTGTTGTAGGCTTATTATGAGCTGAGTTATGCAGTTTTCAATTTTCGCATTGTATGGAAGGTAGGTGTGTCCGTAAGCGGATTCCAAAAATATTCCATAGTGCAGATCCTTGGGTTCATGTGACCATGTGTACCAAGTTTCATCCAATTATCTCAACTCCTTCTAATCCTGTGTTTACGGAAAACATACAGACGGACAGACGGACGGACGGACGGACGGACGGACGGACGGACATGAATAGCTCGACTCACGAGGTGACGCTGATCAAGAATATATATACTTTTCTATACCGGACTCGCTTCGTTCAATGCGTTACAAACGCTTGCACAAAGTTAATATACCCTCACCTTTCAGGTTTAGGGTATAGAAGTGATTTGAGGATTAGATCAAGCACTTGCATTAGTGCGTGGCAGTCGATGGGGAGTACTTTGAGGAACAATATAAATTTTAATGTATAATCTTGTATTTTTTATATCCTGAATACTTTCCGGGAACTTTTTGATCAAGATGTTATTTCAAAAACAAATTCTTTTGATAATTGGACATAATTTATTTTAAGTTTAACACCAATTTTCCTTAATGTATCAATTAAAACTTTATTTAGTATTTTTAGAACTTAGAAATATAAAATTTTTCTCTTGAAATGTTAAAATGTTTAATTTTTCTGTACATTTGTTTATTTTAAAGTGGAAAATATCAATATATCTTTTTATTGGTTTGAGTTGAATCGATTTTTGTCTACTCTTCGGTACCAATAGGTGGAGGGGATTTGAACCCCTAAAACTCCCTTGGGCCTGTCATTTATTTATTGTTTCAAAAAAATTACTCGAACCAGGTTTACTCTGTCACCTTGGGAATCAGATCAATGTGCCCTTCCAGGAAGGAAAAGACGCTCATATCGGAGACCTATGTGCGCATTTTGAGCGTTCAGACTAATGAACATTAGTCTTAAAACACTCATAATTTTTGTTGATTTCTTCCAAGAACTATTTATCCTTTGAGCAGACAGTAAATTTTAAAGTCTAGGCTAATTGAAAAAACATAAAAAAGCATGGCATTGGTACACATGTGGGTTCTCTTGATATGCATGCTTTGAATAAATGTGGAGACATACTACTTCACACAAGCCAACACACATTCACATAGATAAAAGTATGTATTTTGAACTAAACAGGTCTGTTGAAGCATCCACTTCAAAATACCAACAAATATTTTGCTCAACGCTTGCATGGCTCAAACGCTGATTAAAGTACCGTCATCACCGTTTCAATGTGTCAATATTATGTCTTGTATGACAAATATTTGTTCTCATAAACAAGTGCATACATCCTTGCACAGACGCGCACACACACACAGACTCACATACTCATTCACATATTTGTCATTGTCGCCTCTTAACAGTTTGTTTATCTTCTCATTACAACAGGTATCAATTATTTCTGCAAGTTAAACAGGATGTGCTGCAGGGACGTCTGCCAGTTTCCTTTGAGCTAGCCGCCGAATTAGGCGCATTTGTGGTGCAGTGTAAGTATTTTAAAGTACCTAGTTGTAAGCTTGTCATGTTGTTTTTTTTTTTACTTGTCAAGTTAACCCAGCGAGGCTTAAATTTAACACCACGTTAATCGCTTTAATATTCATCAATAAAATTATTTTTAATCACCGCGCATTAAATAAAAATTAACAGAAAAAAAAAATGCAAACATAATACATGTAATTGCTATTCGTAAAACAAAAAAAAGTTATAATAATAACAAAAAAAAAAAATAAACATGCCAACACACGAAAAAAATGTTAAATGAAGAATTAATTATTGCATATTTATGAGCGCTGTTTAAATATTTATTTTAACCGGCATAAATTTATGCGTTAACTTTGTTGCTATTGAGCCGTCAGGACACGTTATCCTGTCAGTCTTAGTAACATCACAACCAGCGATACATTTAATAAATTTATTGGCGCTACAGACAACAGCATGTCTCATCAGTCTGGCAGCACTGTAGTTTTAATAAATTATTCTGCATCCGCACATTAATTTTGTTGTAATATTTTCAAGTATCTGAGCGATTAAATTGAGGCTGAAGCAATTTTAAAGTTCATTAAGTTCAGTAATCAAATTATTTCCGGGTCTGTTGGTGTTTGGGTTCACCCAAACACATGCAGCAGACCAATGAAAGGACCTCTGTTCGTTCGGCAACAACAAGCATTTTTATTGTTGTTCACTTAAGTCTCGCCCTCGATATTATCAGTCAATGACATGTATGGCTTTCGGTATTCATTTTTGCTCTTACATTCCAGCCGAACTGGGAGACTATGATGCGCGTCGCCACTCGAAGGGATACGTTTCAGAGTTTCGTTTGCTGCCGAACCAAAGCAGCGAACTGGAAACACGTGTCGCCGAGCTGCATCAGCAATTAAAGGGCATGATACCAGCCTCAGCGGAGCTCAATTATCTGGACAAGGTGAAGTGGCACGACATGTATGGCGTGGATCTACATCCGGTGCTGGTGAGTATGGCCAAATCATAACAAGGTTCAATCAAAATTTTCAACAATAATAACGTAAAAGTTGCAAAACCAAACTATTTTTTTTTTTTTGTGTAAAGCGTATCCCAAAAATCTATAAAAAAAATCCTGCAATTTCAGCCCTAAGCTATAAGATCAAAAAACCCTTCAGACAAATAAAAACAAGACAATAACAATACCTTCGCACTTCATAGCCTCAGCTCTCTAAGGACCACAAACCAAACAAGCTGCGCGTCGTCATTGTCGTCTATCTGTTTGTTTTTGTTTATTTTTTTTTTTTTTATTACATTCCAACACCATTTTTATTCTGTCACTATGTGAAAGAATAAAGACCGAAACAAGAAAAAAAAAATACACACAAAACTACCAACTTATTTTGGTTGAATTTTCGCTTGATTTACATTTTTTATGGTTTTCTTGATATGCCGTCCAAATAAATCACCTTTCGAGACCCAATGTTTCGGCCTTTCTATGGCGTTTTCTCTGTGCTATGCTTGAGCGCCATGTTATCAATGCGTCACCATCTCTTTTATTATTTTAGTGTTTTAATAAATGAGTAAAATTAAATTTTTACGACTTCACAGTTTGTTATTTCTTTGTGTTCATTCTTTTTCATATCCAGTTTAATGTGGTGAAAAATAAATAATATTAAATAATGCTAAAGTTAAACAAAACAGAGACCAAAATAAAAGCAACACAACTACTTAAAATGATAAATTTTTTTTTTATAACAAAATATATCATTCTGCTCCGTTTGAGAGGCTCACAACATCTTAGTAGAAGTGCTGCTATAAACCCAGCAAATAGGGTGTCAAATGTTGATTAAATGTGTTCTTCAATTGTCTTAGCCTTAAAAAATAAATTGACTTATATCGGTATGTATTTAAATCTTGGCAGCACTTGTTCATAAAAATTTCAACATCGTTTTCTGAAAACAAACGACAAGTTTTCTGTGCCAAACTAGCCACTAAAACTATCAAAGAGTACTTTTATCTCTAGTCAAAATTTTTGTAATATTATATAAGAGCAGCAAAATTTCTTTCAGATTTCTTCCTGTGAATATTTTTACCTCTCTGTATTGAAAATCAAAATCAAAATAAAAATAAACCACTTATATTTTCAAATTAGGATTTGGTGATTTCAATACTGCATTTTTCTACAAAGCAGAGGTTTCAGATTCGAGTCCTGCCCAGACCATGAATTGGGCCCTAAAATGCATTGCCTGTCAAGTGAACTTCTTAATGAAGTTCCCATCAAGTGAACTTCCTAGTAAAGTTTTAAAAATCTTATGCAATTAACCGCTTCTTTATGAGTGGTTAACAGAAGATCAATTAAATCAAGACTCCAAAATGTCTACTCCATTCATATTAATTATTCATTACTTCGAAGAGTCGAATCATTCCCTTGCAAATTGACAGAGGACACTGGATCTTGATTGCATTAAATTGTTCTCTATTCATATCTTTAAGACTTCTGTCATATTTTGCGTCTTAAGAATATCTACATCATCTAACAGGGTTAATATCATCGCCCTTTTTAGGAGCTCTGCTTTTAAAATTGCAACAACATGAAGTTCTCCTATCATGACCCAGAATGGACCATAGATCTTGCCAAGGATTTTTCTCTCGAGCGCTAACAAAGTCTTTTCATCAGTGATGCTCAACGTCCAGGTTTGTGATGCCTATAGTAGAAAATAGCATGAGTATTGACTTATAGAGTGTAAGTTTTGTTCGTCGAGACAGAGAGCTCTGCTTCTCCATTGCCTATTGAGCCCAAAGTAACACCTGTTGGCAAGAGTTACTACTTACTGACTTACTTACTTAGGTGGCCTTGACAACCTATGGTGTCGGGTTACCAACCAACCGCTTCCATCAAGAGCGGTTAGGATTTCCTCAGCCTGGTCAATCCATCAAAGGCATGGTCTTCTTCTTCGTCATCGATTCTCGGCTTTCGCTTCAAACACCTTTTTCGCTGGAGCTTCTTCATTCATACGAAAGACATGACCCAGCCAAAGCGATAGTCGTCCGAAAGCGATAGTCGTCACCAACTCGCACAGGACCAAAGATATTGCGAACAACTTTCCTCTTGAACACCCCAAGAGCGGCTGCATTTGTTTGCATTACCACCGATGCCTCAGGGTCATAGAGAAGCACAGTTATGATGAGCGTCTTGTAGAGTGTTAGTTTTATCGATCGAGACAGGGCTCTGGAACCTAATTGCTTACTTAGCCCGTAGTAGCACCTATAAGCAATTGTTGTTCTTCGCTTTATCTCCAGGTTGACATTGTTGTTGCTGTTTACGGCGATGCCAATGTATGTAAACTCCTTGACAACTTCAAAGTAATGTTTGCCTGCTCTAACGTGGGAGCCTAGATGCCGCACTTCCCTATTTCCAGACAGCATATACTTTGTTTTGCCCACGTTAGCCGTCACACCCACTTTGGCTGATTCTTTTTCGATATCGGCAAAAGCAGCAGTTACCTACATCTCTCTTGGTCCTTCGTTTAATCTCAATACAAATATCGTTGGAGGAGTTAATGCTGGATCCCAGGTAAACAAAATCCTTCACTACCTCAAAGGAAATGTTGCCAACAGTGACGTAGTTTCCAAGACGCTAGGACTGTTTGTTTATTGACACAAGTTACTTTGTTTTATCCGCATTCACTGCAAGACCCGTGCAACTCGACTCTTTATCTAGCCTGGAGAATGCTGCACTGACTTCACGCATATAATGACCAATGATGTCAATATCATCAGCACACGTCAGCAGCATAATTCTCTTAAAGAAAATTGTGCCGCTGCGTCTCAGGTTAGCAGCTCGGATGATCTTCTTCATTACTAAATTAAAAACGTCGCAGAATAACGGAGGGGAGAGGTCCTTCACAGTTTTCACTGCGCTGCTGGTGTAATTCAGTATCACGTATTAGCCTCGCAGCAATACTACATTAAGACATGGTGTAATATAGGTGATTTTGACTGTCGCAGGCGGCTTTGAAATCGACAAAACATGGTGTGTGTAGTTTTTTTTTAGGACTTTTTCCATGATTTGTCGGAGTGTAAATATCTGATCGATGGTTAACTTTCCAGGCCTGAAGCCACAGTGAAATGGTTGAATCAGTTGGTTGATGATGGTCTTTAGTCTCTCACAGAATACGCTCGACAGGACCTTTTATGCGATATTTGAAGAATTTTAAAATATTTTTAATATTTTTTTCAGAAATTAGTTTTAAAGTCAGTGGTCGGGAAATCTACCAGCGGACTAAAATGGGTTAAGCAGGCAAATCCCACGGTAGTTGGCGAAAATGGTGATATCGCCTTTCTTGTGGATTGAGCAGAGCACACTGAGGTTTCAATCATCCGGCATGCATATTTTCGCCTAAATTATACATAGAAGTTTGTGAATGCATTTAAACAGAACTTCGTTTCCGTTCTTTAACAGCTCAGCCGGTAAGACATCGACTCTTGCGGTTTTGTTGTTTTTAAGCCGAGCTTTAGCTGTTAAGACCTTGTCAAAGTCGGTCAACGGAATTTCAACTGGGGTTTCATCTCTATTGGCGGGATTGTTGTCAGCGTCGCCATGTAGAAGACTATAGTAGTGTTACATCCATAATATCAGTGTACTCTGGATATCTGTCACTAGATTCCCGTTTTCATCCTTGCAAGAAGAGGCTCCGGTCTTGAAACCATTGGCCAGGCGTCTTACTTTTTCAAAAAATTTTCGAGTCTCATTCCTGTCGTCATGCATCTCAATTTTCTCGTACTGACGCTTTTCTGTCTCTCTGGTTTTTTTGCCTGAAAATGCGTTTCTCTTCTTTCCTCAGCTCACGGTATCGTTCCATAACAGCACGGGTTACAATCGACTGCAGGGTAGAATTGAATGCGATTTCCTTCTCGGAGTAGTGGCGTCGCAATACTCCTGATCGTGTCATTGGTTACGGCTAGGGCGCTGATAGCCTATCACCTCTTCGGCAGCCGTAAGCTTAGAGCGGGTTATGTGCTTTCACTGTCCACATATATTGTCGATCGGAGGAGTGCTTTCTTGAAACAGGAGTGAGGATCGAGTAGCGACAGCTTCGGCAGTCCGTTTTGACTGCAGCTTGTTGACGTCCAGCTTTCTCTAGGTAAGATTGTGAGCTTTCTTAGCTGCACACAACCATGTACGGATCTTGGCTGCGACAAGAAAATATTCCGTGTTCATTGTACACTTGTACACTTTCCATCAATCTAAACGTGATGTATTTAGTTGCATGTTTTGTGATCAAGGGACAGCCAGGTGGCCTTACGAATATTGAGATGCTTGAATCTAGTGCTACTAACGATCATGTTTCGAGCTGCGGTGAAGTCAATCAGCGTCATTTCGTTATCGGGTGTGTTATCGTGGAGGTGGAACTTTCCGACTGTTGGACCTAATGTTTTTCTTACCCACCTGCAGTCACCAAGCACGATTTTTATGTCATGACGGGGGCATCGCTCGTATGCGTCTTCAAGGCACTCGTTAACTTTTAGGCTTTGGTAGAAAATTTTGCCTTGAAGCGGATTTAAGCAAATCGTTCGTTTGCAGGACATTATGCCGTATTCTCTTGCCAACTACAAATTCGCATCCAAAATCGTGTTTCTTCTTCGCATGTCCGCTGTAGTAGATATCATAGCATGCTTGCCGTAAGCAACCCTTCCATCCATCGCATATCACGATATCAACGATATCAACCAGTTGGATAGAGGAAGCATTCCAATTTATGGTGCGGACATTTCAGGTGCATATTCGTAAATCATTATCAATTTTTCATTTGCCGTAGTCGTCATCAGATTCGAAGATCACTTTTCTCATTATTCTTGTACATTTTATTGGAATCGTTTTGTATGTGGTGGGCTTGAAGCCCAACGCACACTTTTACTTGAAGGCAAAATGGGTCTGATGCTCAAATTACATTCCTCATGGACAATGCTGGCCTCGCCAAGTTGAGACAGTCAGACACGTTGCCATGTGTAGATCACGCCCTTGTCTCCCATACATTTTTCTTATCGCCTGGAAATCTGGATCGATCGTATTCACTGGTATGAATGGAGTTATTATTGTTCAATTTCTTTGGCATTTTGGACCTAAAAATAATACAAAATTCAACATATTCATATTCTGATGACGAAACTTTTGTCGGTATGATGACTACGCTTTCTTGATGGTCCTGCAGCAACTTCTTGATTTTAGCTGTTTTCTTTTATTTTTCTTTTCGTTTACTTCTTGGTTCAAGAACATACTCGACCGCAGTTTATTTGTTTGTTTTCATCAAATTCCGGCCTCGTTGTGATTTTGGGCTGATAGCTCAAACTTTAGAGGTCTAATCATTTATTTTTTTTATTTATTTATTTACTCACAACACTCCCTACTTACTGTCTCAGAGTCTTTGGCCACTGTTAAATCGTAGAAAATACTTTTAAGAGCACGAGCAAAAATACAAATTAGCAGAGATACTTGGAATACGTGATGCATAAAAAGTGTGATCTTATCTATAAAAAAATGTTACGGTTGTTCTTAACAGTTGTTGTAATATGGCAGATATTGACTTTTCTCACAGTAACCCCATGTCCTATAACACCCCGCTCTCCACTACTTCGTAATTTCTTTTACAAGAACCCAATCTCTTCTTTGAATGGGCTTAAGTTCTGGACAACAAGAATGATTCGTTCGAGTGACGACATCATTCTTCGTTTTGTACCATTTTATGGTAAATTTACTAAAGTGGATAAATGCAAGTTTCGGCTAGAAAAATAACAATATATCGTGAACTCGTATGAATGTAAAAGTCTCTTCTGCAGGCATTCTCTCCAGATGTGTATTGTTTTAACATACAAACTGCTCCTTTTGTCTGTTGTCCTGCCGAAAAAAGCTCTCCCAACTAAAATTTTGTTTTTTCAATATTTCCAACTGTTGAAAATATGATTGTCACTTAAACTTAATAGTTAATAAGCTTTAGTTAAGCTGCCAAAATAACCTTTTAATGTTTCACAGCATTATTTAATAATATTTTCATTCAAGAAATCTACCTATTAATTGCTTACAGCTATTCATTTAAAAAAGATTCGGAAGAGGGCTCGTGTCTTAAAATATCAAAGTCCGAAAAAAATGAGTGAAAAATATGTTAGCATGGGTTGTTTTATTTAGCAGGGAGATCAGACATGAGTTCGATATAACAATTTTCATGTAAGTGTATCATTACTTTGATATCTAAAAAGATCATGTACTTTTTCATGAACTGCCACAAAACTCACCGGTTCTCAAACCACTACTCAGTATAACGTAAAAAAAACAATCATGACAATCTTTACAAGAACTTAAGTCTTAAACATGCTTCGGACAACAAAGTATCGTCTTATAAATCTTTCAAAATGGAAAAAGTTTGACAGGCAGTACCTCTCAAGAACTTTACCTTGAACAAAGTTACAAAAAATTACTGACAGATGCCGCTGCCGCTGCCGCTAGCTGCGCATCAATTAGTTTTCAATTAAGAAACTTGCAGCCAAAAGCCAAACCAAAGAAAAAACTTAAAGAAAAACAAAAGAAAATTATAAACAATAACAAAAATAGAGTGTGAATTTCCCTGATAAGCTGTGTAGAATAATGTTGTTAGACTAACAGAGAGAAAAAAAAAAACTTCATTAATGAGGAAATTAAGAAAAATGTATAGAAGCGGTATCTGTAGAGGTTGTACCAGCAGCCAAACACAAAAAATATTCTTATAAATGTGTGTCTAATGGCGGAGATTCGACTCGACTCGATTCGACTGCGCAACTTGTAAACGCTGTAGGGAAGCAACAATCATCAGCTCGCAGCAGGAGCAGCAACAGCACAAAAAGAAAAGTGCTGTTAAAACTTCTTAATAACTTTATTACAACGCTATTGAATTTTAATAATTCTGCAACAACTTTGCAACTACTTTGCAACAACTTGTGAATCATTTTTTCTACATATATTTTTTTGTGGCCTGCTTTTTAATTTCACGTTTTTTTTTCTTCTCTCTTTTTCTCTTCCTTCTATTTACAGGGTGAAGACAGCGTGGAGTATTTTTTGGGTCTGACGCCGAGCGGTATCGTGGTGCTGCGTAACAAGACGACTGTCGCTCATTATTATTGGCCGCGCATAGCTAAAGTATATTACAAAGGACGCTACTTCATGCTACGGATAAGCGATAAAAATGTAAATTTTAACACCATGTTACTTTGCTTTTCTACTTCGACTTTTCTTTCGTTGAAAGGCAAGATTTTTCCTTTTTAAGCTCTAGCTGAAAAGTGCGCATCAACAAAAACTAACCAAAAAAAAAGAAGGTGTTAGCCAAAATTATTAACGGTTGATCGTTACCGCGCTTAACTTGCTGCAATTTGTCGCCGCGTCTTGCCACATCAACGCTTTAGCAAGTTGTTTTTGTTGTTGCAAATCTTTGTTATTCTTCCTTGCCAACACTTTGCGCTTGAGTTACCAAAGACGTTTTTGGTTAAAAAGAAAAAAAAAACAAAATCAACATAAAGCAATCTTGTGAAAAGTAGTGAAAAATAAGTATGCAAAAGTTGCTCCTTATTCTTATTTTCCAGTTATTTTTTTTTTTCATTTTTAGAAAATACTTAAAACTTTTTCGCACGCTTTGTGCCGTCGTCAAGAGTTTACAAACAAGTTTGTAGCTGCCGCTTCAAATAACTACCACACAAGCGTGCTTTATTCGCTCTTTGAATACTTTGACGTTATCCTTTGACTAACGCACTTTGCTGCATTACTATTTTTTGATGACGCTCAACAGCTTTTGCTTGGCTGCCTTTATTTTTCACACTATTATTAAATGTTTTTTTTTTTTTAAATGTATCGTTTTATCCTTCCTTAGAACGAGCTCAGCACCTACGGCTTTGAGACACCGCGTAAATCTGCCTGCAAACATCTTTGGCGCTGCTGTGTAGAACATCATGCTTTCTTTCGTTTGGTGCGTGTGGCACCGCTACCCAGCTCACAATCGACCACATCGGATTTGTTTCAATTGGGCTCAAGGCTACGCTACAGGTTCGTATGCAATAGAAATGGGAGGAAATATTTGTGGGCGGTAAGCAGAAAGTTTCTTTTGTGTATACCTGATAAATTTGTATGAATTTATTTTGGTGAAAGACAATGCCAAGGTCATTTGGGCGGAAACAAAAAGATATAAAAATGCGACCTTATTTAAATTTTCGCCTGATAAAAACCTTCGCCGTTATTTAATTCTTTAAGGATAACGCCATAAAATTTTATTCAGTAAGTTGCTTAGTTATGTTCTTTTACACTCAACTCTTTTTTTATACGGTAGATACGTTTCTGAGTAAATAATGCAAAAAGAATTCGTGTAAAAAAATACAAGCTACTTATGATAAATTTAGGGTTGTTTTCCAAAACTTTGAAAAATCGTGTAATTTGATAAAACTATAAAATGTTTAACCGCAAAACCATGCAAAAAAAGAAATGAATTCAAATTACATATATTAAAATACAATAGTTAACACAAATTACAAGAGTTAACACGAATTTCAAGCGGGACTTAAAATTTTGCAAAATACAATTTTGGCAGTCGATGTAGCAAAAGTCTCAAAAATCGACTCCGCAAAAAAAGTGCCCATCTACTGGCACCCATGATGGGCACCTTTCAACTGCACACTTCTACATAAAATTTTGTACTTTACAACAAAATTATTCATCTAAGCAGAAAATAAAACGAGAGAAATATCGTATGGTATAGTTCCCCGAAACTTGTTAACGTTAACCAGTGCTAGGCTCAATTTTCAAAATTTGAAAGTCACTTAAACACACGTGTGGGCATAAACCGATAATATTTGAACATAGCATTAATATTATTGGAGAAAAAAATTCTGTTAATCGTGCAAAACCGAAAAAAATGTGTAAAAAAATTTTTGGTGAACCGTGTTATTTCAAAATCGTGTAAAACAAGACCTTGTAAAAACAAAGTTGAGTGTATAGTATTTCTAAAGGGAGGGTTCTCATTTCACGTAACCAAAAAATTAAATTTTTTTTTAATTTTTCAATGATATATAATGTGTATAATATATTCCTAAAGTGGTTGAGCGGAGCGGGTACTCATGGTGTCACCCCTATAGATAAGAAATTTTTAAATGCAGTAAGAAACCAATTTGATGTGATTTAGTGTTTTTATTATTATCTGTTTATTTTTTAAAAAAAAAGGTTAAATAAAGAAAACTTATTAAAGGCGGGGTAAAGTTTTGAACATCATAAGAATATTTTGAGGACAATCGGCTTCAACTCAGCTATACTAGTGAACAAAACTTTAAATCGATTTTCCCAAACATCTAATTTTTAAAGTCGGTGACCACGATTCAGAGAAAACTACTGAACCGATCGTTTTAAAAATTTCTCCACATATTGTACATTCAAATAACTCTCAAATGACGTTTAAATTTTTCAATTAGTATCTATCTTACAATAAAAAATAGGTCGATTTTATTGTAAAAAACATCAAGATTTCAGCGCGTTCTTCTAAGTCTTCTAAATCTTCTTCTTCTAAATCTGTTATTACTTTATATTTTTGTACCAAACTTTTTTAAATAATCTTCGAATGTTGTATTATAATATACTAATTTTCACAATAAATCTGTTTTAACAATACGTCATAAAAAAATTCTTGAAAGTATGCAAAATTGGTACAAAAACAGAAGGAGTGCTCAGATGATTTTTAAATTTTGTATAGTTGAACTAGCAGGCCACAGTCGTCCGAGGCTTCGCCACGGACATTTTCTCTTTATCAATAACACCTTTGTATATTTGAAAAATTTCAATAATAAAAAACGTTAAAATATTAGCATATTATTTGTATTTGGAAGCAAATTATATTAAATAGTTTAACTATAATAAAGTGAAGATATTTCCATTTTAGTTATTTAATACTTCAGTATTAACAAAGTTTTTTGATTCATTGGCATTACCAGGAATAAGAAAAATCTGATTATCTGCTGTACCGACTCGTTTACCATAATCTACTTCTACGTTTTTCAAAGTTTTGTATTAAATATTTATTATACTCCATCCGCAAAGCGTAGCGGGCACAATAATTTTGTCACGAAATTTTTTTCACGACCATGAGTCGATTAAGCCATGTTCGTCTGTCTATCCGTTCATTAGTTTGTCCACATGATTACAGCCGTGTCTTTATTGCAAATCTCTTTAAAGTCCATAATGAAATAATTTTCATGATTTGAGATTTGTCATACAGTGGTGCTCCAGTTTAACGAAAGATATAAAGTCCAAGGTCGTTCGGTAAATCGAAAAGTTCATTAAATCGGTAATACTATTTTCGAGTTTTTTTACCATATAACAAAGCTAATAAATTTGTCAACTTGAAACAAATATCCTTACATTTTTTGTTTTAACTATGCACTCCAATAATGTTGAATTTTTGAACTTGTTTTAGGTATTATTATTAATTATTATTATTAAATGTTTAGAAAGCTGCTGGTTAAAATCTGTTCACACTCCAAATGAAAAATCCAAGATTATGTCAATACATTCCTATAATGTTTTTTAAAACGGAAACCCTACAATATGTATATTAACCCGAGGGGACTATTTGAGAATTAGATAAGTAAATACATATTAATGTTATTACAAATTCAAAAACAAACGAAGCGAGCTCAGAGAAGCAAATGTTGTTAAATAGAATACCTACAATTTCAAATGTTCGGAATATAGAGTCAACAACATTAAATAAGTGGTCCTTATATTGGGAGTTCGTTAAATCGGTGTTCGCTAAATTGGAGCACCACTATAATGCTTAAATTTGAAACATATACCCTGCAGTTGAAATTCAACAAAATTTTGTGAATACTTCCATAGAAAGTGATGTCACGAAAATATCAAAACCTTCATAATTTATACAAAAATTAATGTGTTTAATTGAAAGATCATACATAAGTCTTGTTTTCTTGATAAATAAAACGTAATCTGAGTTTGAAATATGAAAAGTTGGAAAAAATATAACCTAAATAAATCCGAATAAGCTTCAACCTGAATATTTTGACTTCGGGCAAGTCGAAGATAATTTTTTAATGGTTTTATTTTTTATTTGTCTTTTATTCATCATTAAAGTGATGAATTAAAGTATATTTCTATGTATATATTCCTAACTTTATATTCCATAAAGTTTTTAAAAAAGCTTTTGTACTTCAAATATTCATCTTAAGAAGTGCTCAAACATGCTAGTATAAAAGACATTTCATCCAATATCCCAGCAAAATTTTTCGTTAAGTCTTGTTTTTTAATCGATTCTAAAATGCATTACATAAATGCTAATGCAAGAACTTAAATTTAATCCGTAATAAATTCACGGCAATGCATTCACATCAACTTGAAAGTTGTTATTCAAGTATTAATTTCGTGAAATCAATTATAAACCAACCGTTTTAAGCGCTTAATCTTTTCAAGTGACAGCGCTTTCGATTACCTCTAATGACATGGATATATAAAAATAATGGGTTCAGTAAGCGAGAGGGTAAGCGAGAGGGTAAGCGATGAATGAAATTTTCTGGATTACTTTTTCGATTATATGTAAGCGAAGATTTTGCTGGGATGTTCTCCAGCAATACATTTCTCCAGAGCTTTTTATAAAAACGTCCTCGTGTCATAAATGTTAGGTTAAAAAATATACTTTATAATTTTGTGATTACTAAGTTCTGAGACTATACATCGACAAAAAAACCTTATTTGCAGCTCTTAACCTGCTAGAACATAATTTTTAATACTAATATGTTTTTGGGTGTCCTGTTACATAAAACAATTTAAAAGCTCAATTTATTACTTACTTCAAAATTTCTAAAAAAATTTAAAAAGGATTAAAATTCATTACATTTTTTATTTAAATTAAATAAATGGCGTTTTATAACAATTTTATGGCGTTCTGATGTTTTTTTATTACTTACTTCAAAATTTCTAAAAAAAAAAATAAATTGATTAAAATTCATAACATTTTTTATTTAAATTAAATACATGGCGTTTTATAACAATTTTATGGCGTTCTGATGTTGTTTTATTTTATTTTGAAGATGTCTATTTAAAACTCAAAGATGGTTTTCTAACTCCTTTACGTTACTAAAATACATAATTATTATTCTGTTCAAATCAACCAACAAAAACTGTAAAAATACAGTTTTTAAGAAAAAACTATTCTAAAAATTATTCTAATTTTCATGACTCTTGAACTTGGTCTCCCAGGGCAAGTTTGCTTTGGGAATTATGTAGATAATGACTATGAAACAAATTTCTGATATCAATTTGGTATCACTGTGATACTGTGATATTTATGGTTAAGAATAAGGCAGTCAAATGTTACAGACCTCAGTCTTGTCTAGTAAAGTCGAAGCTGAAATGTCGAAATGTATAAAGAGTACTATAAAGAAATTTATAAAAATTAAGAAAAAAGTTTATAAATTAATTTTAATATTTTGTTCTAATTTTCACTTAACTTTTATATAGAAGACGTGGATTGATTTCGAAAAAATGTTTAAATTGATAGTTATTCAGGGTCACTGAGGGAAAATTTGTTAACGTTTTACTTCCCGGTCCTATTTTTTCCTCAATTATGCAAAATTATTCAAAATAGATCTTTGGGGATTAACTTGCTATTGCAAGTCAAAATTTTGCGTAAACAAAACATTTTTGAAAAATTCCTTGATTGCGGAAAATTTTTCAGTTTTGTATAAGTTACCAATTTATCTTTCAAATGATATCTAATATATTACTATCGATGAGATTAATTTTGTATATTGTTACCGACTTTTATAAATAATACAATGAATTAAAATATTTATGTTTACTCATTTGCACTTTAACAAAATAACCATAACAGTAAACTATTATTTAAAAGAATTATATTAATTTCGTAGTACTTTTTAAGCATTGCTTTTATGAGGTTAAGTATAACCTTCTAAAAGGGCTTACTTAACAATTTAGTTTTGGTCCCGGGTGACAGCAACCCTAGCTACGCCACTGCCTCACTCCAATTGCAGTCGTGAAAGCAAATAATTACATGCATAATTTACCAAAAATTTTATCTTTGAGTCGCTGCTCTTGCTCTCCTAGCGCGGAGCATCGCTCTTGCATTTTCTGTTGAACTTGTCAAACTTGTTTTACGTCGAGGTATTTATTTGTAGCTGTATTTGTAGTTTAAGGGAAATACGAACACTTAATTTTTCAAACTTTTAATTTATCTTTAATCTATACAAAATATGCTATCACACTTGTGAATGCACATTTTGAAATATTAAAATATCTTTCTTTCTCAAGTGTAAATTAAAAATTTGGAAAACTACAATAAAAATATGTGTAAAGAAATTGTATGCGGCGAAACAAATATGCACACATTGGTTTGCAGCTCATCATTCCACAGCAACAACAACACAGCAAGCTTTATTTAACTTGTATTCCCATCACGTTAAAGAGCGCCAACTGCTTTTGGTTACTCTTCGAATGAGTGTGGAGAGCGAGATCAATAAACTTTAAAGAGAAGGGTTGATAGCAACATGTAGTTGAAACTCTCGTAACACAAACGCGTGAAAAGCAAACGACCAAGCAATGCTTAGCATAGGTGGTAATTTCCTAAAAAACTTAACAACTTAATTAAATATATTTATTGTTAAATTTTCTTAAATAAACCCCACCTATGGCATTCTGTAGCACAAATATGATATTTTAAAATTTTTTTCATAAAAATCGGTCCAGTAGTTTTGGAGTCATTGGCGTACTTAATATTTCCACTTCAATTTTATATAATAGTATAGATATAGATAACACAGTGCGACAAAATGGAACGAAGTTGAAATACCTGGGAGATAATGATATTTTTCTTGTAGGTCTTATCGAGTTAAAGAACTTGCTATACTTGAAATTTGCCGGACACCCCCAAAATCTGGACTTATGGTCAAAAAACCGATTTTTCCTACCTTTGCCCACTTATTGGCTCATAACTTACCTGATTACCAACCGATTTTAAAAATTTTATCGGATCCTGAAAGACGATACTTAAACCTTTCTAACAATATACATACTGTTTGGGACAACTTGAGAAAGCTGTGTGTATTTACTCTGCAAATACAAATCTTTTTCAGTTTTTTTGACTTTTTTCAACTTTGACGATTTTTGTATACATTAAATTATATTGAGACCATACTAGTCCTGTTTGGATTCATAAAAAATATTTATTAGGAATTTTAACGCAATTTAGTATTTTAAAATTAGTCAGTAATTGACAAAGTTATTCAACTTTTCATGAAAAGAGATTTTTTGAAAACGCCACTGACTCAACTGTGGAACTTTCCATGAAAAGAGAGGTTTTTTAAATGCCAATAGAATGTTTTTGTGTTATGTTTTTCACTCTCTCTTTCTTCAGTTTCTACTAAAACAACAGACCAAAAAAAAAAATTCTAACAGCAGCGGTCGTCAAACTTTTTCCGCTTCAGAGCTTAATTTGTTAAAAAATACTGTAAATATGAATTTCATCAATTAAATAAATTTTTTAACAAAAATTACTATAAAATGATGAAGTTTTATTAAGATTGTATTTTTTATACATGTATTCATTTCTTCAACTTACTACAATCAATATGATAAATATGGTCCGCTGGTTGGAAACCACTGTTATATTAAAAAAATGTTAGGATCACAACAAAAATCACAAGATATTTTTTTTTCTTAATTTGATGTTTTATTTATTACTTTTTCTTAAACTGTTTTCATTGAACATCGGGTGAAATTTGATAAAAATCGGGTGCAATTTTATTAAAAATGTGTGACAAACGTAACAAATTTTGCTATGTATGTGGGTTATTTATGGATGTAAGCCATCGGCGTGATTTTAAAAACAATATTGGAGTAGTGCAAGTGTACAACAAAGTTTTTGATAGCTCTTATAATGGTAGTCGCTGGTACGAGCCAGAATTTATTTGTGAATCTTGCTGTACAACATTAAAAAAACGAAAAGTTCAGACTTCAATTGCATTGCCTTTTGCTGCGCCTATGATTTGGCATCATCAGCCATATCATAAACAAAAAGACTGCTACTTTTGTGAAACTAATGTTTCAGGCCACAGTTTTAGAACACGTAAAAATATAAAATACGCAAATGTACAAACTGTAACAAAGCCAATATACGTGAGTGATGACGTTCCTTCAACTAGTAAGTCTGCTAATACAGCTATAAAGTGCTTGGAACAAGAGAAAGAGGAAGAGGAAGAGTTCCTTCCAACCAAATCGACGTCCACGGAACGTCATTTTATATCAAAATCAGATTTCGACGATCTCTTACGCGATTTAAAGTTGTCAAAAAGACAATCTGAAATTCTCGGGTCGCGATTAAAGCAGTGGAACCTGGTAGCAAACGATTTTCTTATAACATCTGGTAGCAGAAATGACCGTACTTTGTTAATGGAAGAATGTTTTGAAACTCGTGATAATGATCTGGTGTGTTGCGTGGATGTACCCAAACTATTTTTGGCGTTGAATCACAATTATAATGCTGATGATTGGCAAACATTTTTGAGTTGTCATACCGAAAATGTATTTTTGGAAAAAATCTCTTTTCATGAAAAGTTGAATAACTTTGTCAATTACTGACTAATTTTAAAATACTAAATTGCGTTAAAATTCCTAATAAATATTTTTTATGAATCCAAACAGGACTAGTATGGTCTCAATATAATTTAATGTATACAAAAATCGTCAAAGTTGAAAAAAGTCAAAAAAACTGAAAAAGATTTGTATTTGCAGAGTAAATACACACAGCTTTCTCAAGTTGTCCCAAACAGTATGTATATTGTTAGAAAGGTTTAAGTATCGTCTTTCAGGATCCGATAAAATTTTTAAAATCGGTTGGTAATCAGGTAAGTTATGAGCCAATAAGTGGGCAAAGGTAGGAAAAATCGGTTTTTTGACCATAAGTCCAGATTTTGGGGGTGTCCAGCAAATTTCAAGTATAGCAAGTTCTTTAACTCGATAAGATCTACAAGAAAAATATCACTATCTCCCAGGTATTTTGGACTGTCGCACAGTGTAATTTAAGCTTAATAAGCAAAATTCCAAAAATGGTTGAAATCGGTTAGTTCCTAAGGGTCCATCCTTGGACCTATATTAATTTTTTTACATTATTTTGTATGCGAGTGCTTACAAAAATTGGCCGATCTTAACAAAATTTGGTCAAAAGGCTATGCAATTAGATAAATAGTTTTGTACTAAAAACAGTAGAAATTGATGAGAACTTCCTTGGACCTAATCAAATTTTTATACGATTTTGTATGGGCGGTACATACAAAAGTAGCCCGATCCTATCAAAATTCAGTGAGAATGCTAGACAAGAAGAATTATAGATGTGAACTGAAACTTAAAGAAATTGGTAAAACCTTAAGGTTACCACTCTTGCATCTGTATTATTTATTTTTACAAATCCAATTTAAGACACATTTTATGTTATTTATAATAGAAAAATAAATATGGTACCTTTTTTTTATCAATCATATCACTACTGACTTTCATCACTATAACTTCTTCGTGAGATTCACTACAAAATTAAAGAATCCTTTTTTTTGTAATTCCCATTTGAACTTTGCTAAATTATTTTTCTATGCAAACATTATTAGCTTTCACAAAAAGTCAATTTATTAAACCTGGATAACTTTCTTGTTTATAAAAAGGTGCAGATAATATTTTGGAAATAACAAGTTAAGGGCTAACTATAATAGCCACATGCTGGCAGACTGAATTGTCAAAATGAAAGCGAGCTCATATAAATATATGAGCATACCCATAATTGGAATTGCCACAGTTTCGTTAAGTTTCGTTGACTTTCATTGGCTTATTGGAGAGCGATTCAAATCGCTCACAGCATAGGCAAGTGTCAAAAACAAATTGAAAACAAAAAATTCATACAGTTCAAGCAAAGCAATAAGGGCTGTGTTTGTTAATATTATTTTTTTATATCATTTTATATAAACTTTTTTCAAAAAAACTGACAAATAAACACAGACAAAACAAAATAATTTTGTGACACTTCTCAAAGCCAACGTCGGGCAATTATGGGTATTCTTCGATTTTGACAACAGCTGGCTGGCTTTCCGTTCAGTTTTTGACATAAGCGTATGCCAGCATGTGGCTATTATAGTTAGCCCTTTAATATTTCAAATCAAATTATGAAAAAGTTTCGTTAAAATCGAAGAATTTTTTTTTTTAATTCAATTTTGAAATTTGATAAATTTTTAAAAGTTTTCTTTGCAAAATTTACATTTTTTTGTAAAAAATCACTTTTTAAATTTGCAAATCTTTCTTTTTTATAAAAAAGTGTAAATAATATTTTGAAAATAATAAATGAATATTTTAAATAAAATGAAATAGAGAAAAGTTTTGTTAAAATCCAAAAACAAAACAACAACATTTTGTTCGATTAACAAATAAATAACTTCATCGAAATCAATATTACTTGCAAGCTCGTTTTCAATGAATAAAATCGGAAACTCTTGCCTCTCCCTTGGAAGACCTTGAATAAGTTCTTATTAATTTTAGCTTTGAAAACGTTTCCACAATCTTTTCTCCTCATTGTTTCGACTTGCAATCAGAATTTTAAATGTTGAACCAGCTGTTAAGAAAATGAGACAAACATTTTTTAACGTTAAGTATTTTTGCACTTTTTCTGATTGATTGAGAAATAAAAAAAATATCAAAATGGTGTCACCCCTAAAATGGTGGTACCCGGGGCGGACCGCCCCCTTCCCCCCCCCCCCCCCCTAGGAACGCCACTGTATCGGATAAGAGAGCCTTGGCCGTGCGTACTAAGTCTGTGGTATGCGAGCCAATGAATTTCGGTAGACCCAGGCTTAAAGCACCATCTGACACAGACAATTTTTTCAATAGAAATTCATTTTTCTGATCGGCCGTTACGTCTCTGCAGACAATAGCAAACCTCAGAGAGTTAAAAATTTCATGTAAGGCTTCTCGAGAACATGCACTTTAGCCGTTCAGAGTCGACATAAAACTTGTAGGTCAACTTCTCGGTTGATTGAGTAAAAAAATTTAATAGCTCACACAACACCATTGGTCACAAGAAGCTCGGTCAAAGAGGCTAAAAAAGCCCATTTTGTTTTGTAGAACAAACCTTAAAACGCCATTTTGAAAAATAATATTTTTAAAATTGATCTTCGTGATATCTCGAGAACTAATCATGAATTTTTATTTTTTTTTATTTTAATGAAGATAAAATTAAGATTAGCACTCAACAACGTAAGTGCAATGTAGAAAATTTTATAGCTTCTTAAATCCAAAAAACAATTTTTAATATCATTTCTCCTTCAATAAATAATACAAAAATAGTGAGAGGAAATACCAAAGAAAAGATATTGAATACAAGATTTTTACGGACAGCCCTGAACAAATGTAGCATTATTTGTGTTCCAAAAATATAATAATTTTTTCCAGGCCCTTTAAAAAATGCACCAGCAGGACCATTTCGCACCATAATATAGATTGTCCTTGATTTGCTTTTATAACACTCTGCGTTAATTTAAGACTGAAGATGAAAGTATTAAAAGTAGACCTATTAGACTTGGGTAAGCCTGCCCGGCTTTTACTAGTCGTGCTAGCTTTTACTAAAAAGCCGGACAATCTTAATAACAGTTGGTAGTATCCATTCCACTCCTAAAAAAATAATTTTTTCAAGAAATTATTTTAAACTTTGCAAGGGTGATTTTTTTTAGGTTATGATTTTCATGCATTAGTATTTGACAGATCACGTGGGATTTCAGACATGGTGTCAAAGAGAAAGATGCTCAGTATGCTTTGACATTTCATCATGAATAGACTTACTAACGAGCAACGCTTGCAAATCATTGAATTTTATTACCAAAATCAGTGTTCGGTTCGAAATGTGTTTCGCGCTTTACGTCCGATTTATGGTCTACATAATCGACCAAGTGAACAAACAATTAATGCGATTGTGACCAAGTTTCGCACTCAGTTTACTTTATTGGACATTAAACCAACCACACGAATGCGTACAGTGCGTACAGAAGAGAATATTGCGTCTGTTTCTGAGAGTGTTGCTGAAGACCGTGAAATGTCGATTCGTCGCCGTTCGCAGCAATTGGGTTTGTGTTATTCGACCACATGGAAGGTTTTACGCAAAGATCTTGGTGTAAAACCGTATAAAATACAGCTCGTGCAAGAACTGAAGCCGAACGATCTGCCACAACGTCGAATTTTCAGTGAATGGGCCCTAGAAAAGTTGTCAGAAAATCCGCTTTTTTATCGACAAATTTTGTTCAGCGATGAGGCTCAGTTCTGGTTGAATGGCTACGTAAATAAGCAAAATTGCCGCATTTGGAGTGAAGAGCAACCAGAAGCCGTTCAAGAACTGGCCATGCATCCCGAAAAATGCACTGTTTGGTGTGGTTTGTACGCTGGTGGAATCATTGGACCGTATTTTTTCAAAGATGCTGTTGGACGCAACGTTACGGTGAATGGCGATCGCTATCGTTCGATGCTAACAAACTTTTTGTTGCCAAAAATGGAAGAACTGAACTTGGTTGACATGTGGTTTCAACAAGATGGCGCTACATGCCACACAGCTCGCGATTCTATGGCCATTTTGAGGGAAAACTTCGGAGAACAATTAATCTCAAGAAATGGACCGGTAAGTTGGCCACCAAGATCATGCGATTTGACGCCTTTAGACTATTTTTTGTGGGGCTACGTCAAGTCTAAAGTCTACAGAAATAAGCCAGCAACTATTCCAGCTTTGGAAGACAACATTTCCGAAGAAATTCGGGCTATTCTGGCCGAAATGCTCGAAAAAGTTGCCCAAAATTGGACTTTCCGAATGGACCACCTAAGACGCAGCCGCGGTCAACATTTAAATGAAATTATCTTCAAAAAGTAAATGTCATGGACCAATCTAACGTTTCAAATAAAGAACCGATGAGATTTTGCAAATTTTATGCGTTTTTTTTAAAAAAAAAGTTATCAAGCTCTTAAAAAATCACCCTTTAAATGCTTCATCAAAATAGGCCATAAGTAAGTTAGAAATTTATATCAAAAATATAAAAAAAGAGAAGCCCTCATTTTTGGGCACATCTAATGTTGCCCCTTTCGTCAAATAGTAGATAAAAGTTAAGACCGCTTGCAAATAGTTTCCGTTGATCGATTTAAAAATGAATGTACACGCAAATCAAAGGCAGGGTTGACACATGATTACCGAAATAACAATTTTTTTGGTAAAATAATTATATTATTCCTTTTGCCTTTATGAAATCATTTATTAAGTATGATAGTACAAAAAAAAAACGTTATGGTTGAAATCATACTTAACAAGTTATAATGGATTTGACGTTAAGTTGCAGCAAAAATGTTTTAGTTCTATCAATCATGATACATGAGAATATTATAATAGAGACAAATATACTCGAATTTTGAATTTTTGTCGGAATTTTTATTTGATCGTATGTAGCTATATTAAATTTATTGCCTTCGAAATGTTAATTATTGTTAATTGCAAATTGTGTAATTGACGAGTGGCGAACAAACCAGCACATAACTTTAAATCGAAAATAATTATTGTTTCTGAACAGTTTGTAAGAAACTCCTCAACTTCACGGAATTGAAGACATATATTTAAAAATAATCTTATAACCACTTCAATAAAAGAGCTGAAATATTAAAACCTTTAAGCCAAGTAAGTTTTTTACCTCAAAATTCGCCAATGCTCTTTAGAACTACCACTTTTAATGTTGGCATTTTATATTTGATTTCTGCACGTGTTGAAATAAGCATTAAAGACAAAAACAAAATAAAAAAACAGAAACACGAAAATTTAAGCTAAAAGTTCACAAGTCATTGTAAACCAAACCAAGAACCTGCTCAGAAAATAAACCATCAAGAAAAAAGAGCCAGAGTGATGAAAAGCGGAAACGTGCACAATCTTAAGAATATTCGTTTTAATGACTGGCAATTTGACACACTGACTGATGATGTTAGATAAAAAAACCATGCTAAAAAAAAACGAAAAATGAACAAAAGTCTTATATTTAGAATGACGAAAACAAAAATAACCAACGAAAAAACACTGCAGAGGATTTACTTAAATTAAAATATGAAGCTGTAGAAACTTAGGATAATGACAACAAAAGGAAATAATGAAAAAAGTACAGAGCCAGCGATAAATTTCTCAATATATTATTTTAAGAAGCTTTTGAAATTTCACCAAAATATAATCTGCACCAAAAGATACTGTGTTGTGCTCTCTGAAACCACAGAATTGCAATTTTAAGCAAGCAGAAGATTAATCAACGAAATTTTATGGCTACCCAGCAGTAAGTTTTGTCAAACAATATCTAGTAGACTTTGCACTGTTGTGATGTTAGATGGCAGTATTCGGCAGTTCAAATTTTCAAAACGTGCAAAAAAGTTTGTTTTAAATTTGACTTTAGAACTTGTATTAAAGTATTAACTTAATAAGTTGCAAAGTACTTTACTAAGTAAAAAGTTTAGATTTTATAACGAACATGAAGTAAAACAATAATGAAAACATAGAACAATATCTTCATTAAAAAGAAAAACGTTGCTCGTTCAATTATTGTATTAACAAAAAAAGGGACAATTTTACTCCTACTGCAGTAATAACCAGATTTATCTCTTTAACGGAACATGCAAGTAATAACTTTATGAGTTACGAAAACGCTCTTGGGAACAACAGAAGACTAAAACCACGGATATCTCAGGAATAACTAACAAAGATAGATTTAATAAGTAAAGAAAGTCTAAAGTCGGTCTAGGCCGACTATGAAATGCCTTAAACCCACTTTTCAAAAACAAAAAATTTTTATTGTAAATGGGCGTCTCCGTGCGCGGATGAAGCCTTTATTTTATATGCATTTAAATGTTGATGAAATTTACACATACCAAGTTTTATTCCTGTAGCTCAAAGTAAATGCCTTTATTGTGCTTTCGCTATGGGAGGTGGGAGTGTTCATGGACGGATTACTCCCAATTTTTTAACACACCTTAGTTTTGGAATAAAATACATACACACTAAATTTGATCTCTCTATGACAAACATAACCTTATTTATTGAGTTTTAAGCTTTTTGGGTTGTATGGGAGGTAGGCGTGTTCGTTTGCGGATGACGTCCATTTTTCAAAACTATCTTTGTCTTGTCATAAAAAACATATGTGCCAAATTTTATCTCTATAGGTTAAACAGAGATTTACTTATTGCGTTTTCAATTTTTGACTTGTATGGGAGGTGGGCGTGTCCGTGCGTGCATAATAAGCATTTTTTCGAAGACATCTTTGTGTTTACATAAAACACATACACACCAAATTTTATTGTTGTAGGTTTATTATGAGCTAATTTATCCAGTTTTCAATTTTAGCTTTGTATGGGAGGTAGGCGTGTCAGTGGGTGGATGAAGTCCATTTTTTAAAACTATCTTTTTTTTGTTATAAAAAACATATGTGTCAAAGTTTATTTCTGTAAGTTAAACAGAGGCTTATTTATTGTGTTTTCAATTTTTGGGTTGTAAGGGAGGTGGGCGTGTCCGTCTGCGGATGACGTCCATTTTTCAAAGACATCTTTGTGTTGATACAAAACACATAAGTACCATATTTTATAGGTATAGGTTAAATATGAGCTGAGTTATGCAGTTTTCAATTTTTGCGTTGTATGGGAGGTAGGCGTGTCCGTGGGCGGATAGTGCAGATCTTTAGGTCCATGTGATCATGTGTACCAAGCTTCATCCAATTATCTCAACTCCTTTGATGTTGATGTTGATGTTGATGTTGATGTTGATGTTGATGTTGATGTTGATGTTGATTTTGATGTTGATGTTGATGTTGATGTTGATGTTGATGTTGATGTTTATGTTGATGTTGATGTTGATGTTGATGTTGATGTTGATGTAGATGTTGATGTTGATGTTGATTTTGATGTTGATGTTGATGTTGATGTTGATGTTGATGTTGATGTTGATGTTGATGTTGATGTTGATGTTGATGTTGATGTTGATGTTGATGTTGATGTTGATGTTGATGTTGATGTTGATGTTGATGTTGATGTTGATGTTGATGTTGATGTTGATGTTGATGTTGATGTTGATGTTGATGTTGATGTTGATGTTGATGTTGATGTTGATGTTGATGTTGATGTTGATGTTGATGTTGATGTTGATGTTGATGTTGATGTTGATGTTGATGTTGATGTTGATGTTGATGTTGATGTTGATGTTGATGTTAATGTTAATGTTGATGTTGATGTTGATGTTGATGTTGATGTTGATGTTGATGTTGATGTTGATGTTGATGTTGATGTTGATGTTGATGTTGATGTTGATGTTGATGTTGATGTTGATGTTGATGTTGATGTTGATGTTGATGTTGATGTTGATGTTGATGTTGATGTTGATGTTGATGTTGATGTTGATGTTGATGTTGATGTTGATGTTGATGTTGATGTTGATGTTGATGTTGATGTTGATGTTGATGTTGATGTTGATGTTGATGTTGATGTTGATGTTGATGTTGATGTTGATGTTGATGTTGATGTTGATGTTGATGTTGATGTTGATGTTGATGTTGATGTTGATGTTGATGTTGATGTTGATGTTGATGTTGATGTTGATGTTGATGTTGATGTTGATGTTGATGTTGATGTTGATGTTGATGTTGATGTTGATGTTGATGTTGATGTTGATGTTGATGTTGATGTTGATGTTGATGTTGATGTTGATGTTGATGTTGATGTTGATGTTGATGTTGATGTTGATGTTGATGTTGATGTTGATGTTGATGTTGATGTTGATGTTGATGTTGATGTTGATGTTGATGTTGATGTTGATGTTGATGTTGATGTTGATGTTGATGTTGATGTTGATGTTGATGTTGATGTTGATGTTGATGTTGATGTTGATGTTGATGTTGATGTTGATGTTGATGTTGATGTTGATGTTGATGTTGATGTTGATGTTGATGTTGCTGTTGATGTTGATGTTGCTGTTGATGTTGATGTTGATGTTGATGTTGATGTTGATGTTGATGTTGATGTTGATGTTGATGTTGATGTTGATGTTGATGTTGATGTTGATGTTGATGTCGATGTTGATGTTGATGTTGATGTTGATGTTGATGTTGATGTTGATGTTGATGTTGATGTTGATGTTGATGTTGATGTTGATGTTGATGTTGATGTTGATGTTGATGTTGATGTTGATGTTGATGTTGATGTTGATGTTGATGTTGATGTTGATATTTACATTTACATTTACATTTACATTTACATTTACATTTACATTTACATTTACATTTACATTTGCATTTACATTTACATTTACATTTACATTTACATTTACATTTACATTTACATTTACATTTACATTTACATTTACATTTACATTTACATTTACATTTACATTTACATTTACATTTACATTTGCATTTACATTTACATTTACATTTACATTTACATTTACATTTACATTTACATTTACATTTACATTTACATTTACATTTACATTTACATTTACATTTACATTTACATTTACATTTACATTTACATTTACATTTACATTTACATTTACATTTACATTTACATTTACATTTACATTTACATTTACATTTACATTTACATTTACATTTACATTTACATTTACATTTACATTTACATTTACATTTACATTTACATTTACATTTACATTTACATTTACATTTACATTTACATTTACATTTACATTTACATTTACATTTACATTTACATTTACATTTACATTTACATTTACATTTACATTTACATTTACATTTACATTTACATTTACATTTACATTTACATTTACATTTACATTTACATTTACATTTACATTTACATTTACATTTACATTTACATTTACATTTACATTTACATTTACATTTACATTTACATTTACATTTACATTTACATTTACATTTACATTTACATTTACATTTACATTTACATTTACATTTACATTTACATTTACATTTACATTTACATTTACATTTACATTTACATTTACATTTACATTTACATTTACATTTACATTTACATTTACATTTACATTTACATTTACATTTACATTTACATCTACATTTACATTTACATTTACATTTACATTTACATTTACATTTACATTTACATTTGCATTTACATTTACATTTACATTTACATTTACTTTTACATTTACATTTACATTTACATTTACGCTTATATTTACATTTACATGTATGAGTTTATTTGTATGTAAGTGGCTTGCTGGGTCATTTTGACACACAGTGCTCTGCAGTGTTTAAAAACTGACGTACTTTATAAATACGTTTGTGTTAGTTGTGGTGGCAAAAAAATGGCTTTCAGTCCACTTTTCACCCACTTACTCCTCCATTACGCAACTTCAGTTGCTCATCATGCTGCTGATTTTCACTCTCATTAATAAAGATATGAAAATTTATGATGAAACCAACGAGAACTTTCTTGCACTTGCATTGAAGTATGCATAGATAAGAAGTTTCATCATCATGACAGTCATTAGAAAAAAAGTCAGCATTCTAAGGATATAAGAAGAACATTGACTTACATTTTTATATGTTCATGCTAAGATGATGGCATATCGTTAAATCTCGACTTTAAATCTAGTTAATATTATATGGCGCTGATTTGTGTGCTAGCAGTGTAATTGGTTCAAGTCCCTAGCACACATTTATAACTCAGCATTTAACGTCATAATTTCAACACTTCTACGTCACGTGCAAACGTCTCAGACTAATTTAATTTTCTGGAGCTGAAGATTTTTGTTTTTGTTAGAAGTGGTTTCCTTATTTTCTAATTTCTTTTGTTGTTTTTTTTGTTTGGTTTCGACCAACTTGTACTAATTGCGAGTCCAATAAAAATATCTACACTTGAGACTGTTACGCGTTTTCTTTTATGCTCTTAGCTCGAATGCACACACACACATCGAATGTTCGCCTCATTGGAGCTCAAGGAAGTTGTTATGGCTTTTCGGAATTGCTACACTTTATTACTCGCATTCATGCAAACAAATATACACATACATACGTAAAGCTACAATACTAACATCAACATATGTTAAGCAACATTTGGAGATTCTGGCAGTCAGCACTAATGACTCGGTTGTGTTTCCTTGCATGTATTCGTAACGAATGAATGAATGAGTGACTGCATGAATGGTCGAATGGGTCGACGTTCATTGGCCGTCCATTACTCCTGCCCGTTTCAGACAAACATGGCAGTTATGGCGGACCCATTTGATGTGTCGTTTCTCAATAAAAAAGAAATGCGATTACGTTTTTTTTAAAGTATGGCTTGTGGCCACTTTAAGTTGAAGTTTTTTGCGGTTACTCTAACATAAACTAAGCAAAGTCTAACATAAACTAACGAAGTCATTCGTAATGTTAAGGTTAAATCAACAAAAATGAAAAGAAAAACTACATCAAGCCCTGCGGCGCTTTTTTATGGTGTTAAAAAAAGAAAACACTAAACAAGTCCCTACAAACTGTAAAAAAACAATGAACGCGCCATGTTGAACCTAAGCTTTCCTTGAGGCGGGTGATGAATTCCTGTCTTTATGTCGATTTGATGCGCACTCGGGGCTGTGCGGAATGTTTGCACGTTCATCATTTTTATAGTGCACTATTTCTAGAACTTCGAGCTGCCTTTACACGCTGCTTCGTTATGCAAAAATTCTTGAGGAGGCGTGCTGAAACTTTCTGCTTTTATTACTACTTTTTTTTTGTTGTTGCTTGTTGTGTGGTTTTATTTACATTATGCACTAATTTGTATTCATGTGTTTTGTTTTTTTCTTTCTCTTTTAACATGCTATTCCACGAATTGTTGTAACAATTTTTTGTATAACAACCACCAACAACATCCGTCAACCATCACCATTATTATCATCATCATCATCTAGTGGACGCACCGAGAAACAAGCAGCCAAGGATGCGCTGTCACTTGGACGTACGCCACCGGCTTTTACACGTGTTCCCTCCAAACGTCAGCCACGTCGTGTGATTGATGACTTTTTGAGTGGTAGTAAAAATGTCGAAAGTTACCATGGCGGTGGACCAGTTACCGTCGCCTCAATGCTGGGCAAAGGTTTGCCACCTACAACGCCATCGTTGCCAATGTAAGTAATTCGAAAAACATTTATTTTCATTTTGTTTACCAACAATCTGCGTTTTTCATGCAAAACTTTTATGTTGTTGGGTGATTTTTTTTTTGTACTTTATTTAATACCCATGCTTTGTATTTTAATCAGAAGCATATAAATTCGGTCTGCCACAACACCGGAAACACTATTGTGAATAGCGCGCTCTTATACCGTTTTTTCGGTCATGCAATTGATATATGAATGCTTTGATACGTTTGTGATGATGTTTTTTTATGGTTCTACAATCAACCGCCCAAAATGTAGCAAGGCTGAATTGGTATTTATTAATGGTTTATTTTTGAGACGATTTATTGTTTGGTTTGCAACAAAAACAAAAAAAAATATACATAAGCAAAAACCTTACTGATGACATTTTAACTGTCAAAAATAAACTTCGCCCTTATTCAGTTTTGATGACACCGTGTCTGCGAGTCTGCGAAAACTACGAAGTGGTATAATTGAGCAAACAATTATGGTTACGAGTTCTTTTTTTACATATTTGATTAATTATGTGGTCTAGACGTGCACTTCAGTCTTAGTTGTACTGAGAAATATCATTTATTATACTAGTTTTTAATCATGGTCAGCCTGCAGTTGTGGAAATTAAGTTGATGACTGGCAAGCTTTTTATTCACTTATTAAGAAATAAAGGCCAAAACAAAATAACCAACTGCCTCTCCTTTTCCGGCTAAGCAACTTCGAGAGTAACTTTAGTTCAAATATAAATTTGCACTTGAACTTTTTTCTCTTGAGCTGAAGAAAGTGGAAAATATAATGAAATTAATAAAAATTCCCGTTTGAGGTTAACAATTCATTATTTGAATGGTTTGATAGTTCATTTAAGTTTTATCTTATCCCAATAACATTTATAAGAGCTCTCATATTTATGACTTTTTAAAGAGGGTATTTTCTGACGATATTATGAGCGTTCATAAGTTTGAGTGCTAAAAGACTCTTATTTTTTTTTTCTATTCATTATTCATTATTATGACTCAGAAAAGACTCTTATATATGAACACATCAATTTATTTCAAAGTAACTTTTTCGATCAACAAAGCTTTTAATACAATTTTTGTGAAACATAAAGCTTAAAGTCAACACATATGGCATTCATTACAATTACGCTGAGAGACCAAAACTTACGAGGAGAAAAAAATGTATATCAACTGGTTAAAGAATTTGAATAAACACATCTAATTATGATTCAAAACAGGGTATAATTTAATTTTGTTTCTTTAAGAGTCATAAAAGACTCTAAAATATGACTCTTATAAGACTCCAATAACATTCATAATTCTGAATCTTAAAAGAAAAGCATATTTTGAACTCTAATAAGAGTCATACTTCGGACTCAGATCTGTGAGGCCTTCTAGGAAAGGAAAATATGACTCTTATAAGACTATAAAATAAATAAAATATAACTCTTATTTTGAACTCTGATAAGAGTCTTACTTCGGACTCAGATCTGCGAGTCCTTCCAGGAAGGGAAATACAATCATTTAAGACTCTTTTATGAGTTCAAAAAATGAAGTTTTAAACGACTCTTAAAGGACTCATAAATTTTGTTTATTATGAATCATTAAAGCCACATAATTTTTATTTAATAAGAGTCATAAAATACTTTTAAATATGACTCTTATAAGACTCCGAAAACACTCGTAATTGTCACTCTTAAAAAACACATTTTTTAACTCTTATATGAGTCATATTTCGGACTCAGGTCTATGTGCTCCTCCAGAAGAAGAAAAACGTACTTATCGTAGTTATTTATGAGCACATAGTGAGTGCTCAGACTCATAAATATAAGTCTTAAGAGAGTCATAAAAGGCTCATAATATTTGCTAGGATATAACAAAACAATATTGATAAGACACAAATGCAAAAATATATAGGTGAGAGGCACATTAGTTGACAACTTCCAGCTTTTTTGGCCATAACTTGACTCCAAATTAATATTATACCATGTTCTTATAACGTTCGAAAGAGCATGTCATTAACTACAACTTTGCTGGAGAAACTGATTGGTTTACTTTCAATACAAAACAAGTAAAGGAAGTCTAAAGTCGGTCTAGGCCGACTATGAAATACCCTAAACCTACTTTTAAACAAAAAAAAAATATTATTGAAACACGCCCATTTTCAATAATATAATTTTTTTTGCATTCGTGGGCGGATGAAGCCTATATTTTATATGCATTTAAATGTTGAAGAAATATTTAAACATACCAAGTTTTATTCCTGTAGTTCACAGTTATTGCCTTTATTATGCTTTCGCTATGGGAGATGGGCGTGTTCATGGACGGATTACTCCCAAATTTTGAACACACCTTAATTTTGATATAAAATACAAACAAACCAAATTTGATCTCTCTGTGACTAACATAATCTTATTTATTGCAGTTTCAGTTTTTGGGTTGTATGGGAGGTAGGTATGTCCGTGGGCGGAAGACGTCCATTTTCAAAATCCATCTTTGTTCTGTTATAAAAAAACATACCTGCCAAATTTTATTTCTGTGGGTTACACAGAGGCTTATTTATTGCGTTTTAAATTTTTGAGATGTATGGGAGGTGGGCGTGTCCGTAAGCGGATGACACCCATTTTTCGTAGAAATCTTTGTGTTGATACAAAACACATACACACCAAATTTTATTGTTGTAGGTTAATTTTAAGTTTATTTATGCAGTTTTTAATTTTTTCGTTGTATGGGAGGTAGGCGTGTTCGTAGACGGATGACGTCTATTTTTCAAAACCGTCTTTTTTTTTGTCATAAAAAACGTACGTCCCAAATTAAATCTCTGTAGGTTAAATAGAGGCTTATTTATTCTGTTTTAAATTTTTGGGTTGTATGGGAGGTGGGCGCGTCTATGAGCGGATGACATCCATTTTTGATGACATCTTTGTGTTGGTACAAAACACATACACGCCTAATTTTATTGTTGTAGGTTAATTTTAAGCTTATTTATGCAGTTTTAAATTTTTACGTTCTTTGGGAGGTAGGCGTGTCCGTTTGCGAATAAAGTGTTTTTTCAAAACCGTCTTTTTTTTGTCATAAAAAACACACGTGGAAAATTGTATCTCTGTAAGTTAAACAGAGGCTTATTTATTCTGTTTTAAATATTTGGGTTGTATGGGAGGTGGGCGTGTCCACAAGCGGATGACATCCATTTTTCGAAGATATCTTTGTGTTGATATAAAACACATACACGCCTAATTTTATTGTTGTAGGTTAATTATGAGCTTATGTATGCAGTTTTCAATTTTTGCGTTGTATGGGAGGTAGGCGTGTTCGTAGACGGATGACGTCTATTTTTCAAAACCGTCTTTTTTTTGTCATAAAAAACGTACGTCCCAAATTAAATCTCTGTTGGTTAAATAGAGGCTTATTTATTCTGTTTTAAATTTTTGCGTTGTATGGGAGGTGGGCGCATCCATGAGCGGATGACACCCATTTTTCGAAGACATCTTTGTGTTGATATAAAACACATACACGCCTAATTTTATTGTTGTAGGTTAATTATGAGCTTATGTATGCATTTTTCAATTTTTGCGTTGTATGGAAGGTAGGTGTGTCCGTGAAAAATCTTCAATAGTGCAGATGCTTGGGTCCATGTGAGCCAAATTTCATTGAATTATCTCAACTCCTTCTTCTTATCCTATGTATACGGACAACACACAGACGGACGTAAGGACGGACCTGAATAGCTCGACTCACAAGGTGACGCTGATCAAGAATACATATCGCACACGATCTTCAAAAATGACACAACTCAAAATTTTAAAATTTTCAGGAGAGGCAAAAAACTATTTCTTTTTCAAAGCAACTTCATACAATTTTGTATTGTATGAAGTTGTGTTCCTTAAGTTCTTAAGTTCTTTTAAGAAGGACACAAAATGATTTTTTAAAAATTAAAGAGCAATCCGATTATAACAAAATTTTAACAGTCGATGGATATATGCATTACGAATTGGTTTACATTAAAAAGTGTGACGGGTCTGTTTATTTTTTTACCCAAACTTTGAAAAAAAAAAAATATATTAATAATGAAAACATAAGTATATTTTTAATAATTAATAAATAAACAGTTCATTACTATGCATAAAAAAAAAAAAAAATATTTTATGGTACCGGCACGCCAATGTACAATGTTACCCACCTCTGATAACATCTTGTTATTAAATTTTCATTTTAATTCGCCACTACTGTGATCACGATCACCGTTTTTGACCACTCACATAGCACCCTACGTTGAACACACAGATCTACACACTGCAACAAGGTGAATATATTTCTGTTGACTATAAATGTTATTGATAACTATAACTATGTTTAGTAATAAAATCATGCTAAAACTATTTAAAATCTATTTACATACAACCTACCAATAAAACCTATTATAATTACAACTTACACTTACAACTTACAACATGACAACTTTTGTCATGTTCAGCGAGTAGACGTGTTTTTTGGTGTCCGCAATTGCAACGCTATTTAAACTTTAATTTCTGGCCAACAAGACCAAGTTTTCGTGTTCTCACCACAAAATATAATCGTAGCCGCGGTTTATCACTTTTTTTCAATTGAAGGTCGGAGAATTTCATTTTAATTTTTATTGAAATAATTTTTAATATACACTTTGCTAACTGTGAAAAATGTCGACTTCAATAACTAAAAACACCCGAAGTGCGACAATCAGTCGTAAAAATGCTGTGCCGTCCCCTCTTGCTGGCAGTCCTCGTGTGGATGATTCATCGGCTTCAACAACACCTACACACTCGAATACAGACTTCAATTCTAAGCTTAACTGCATTAGAGAGAGCATCGTTGATCAACTTACCGAAGCTATAAAATCTTCAGAGGGAAGAGTCATGGAGAGGATTGGTGAAATTTCGGCTGAGCTGATGAATATAAAGTACTCTTTGAATAACGTTATTGAGAGAGTTACAGTAGTTGAAGCTGCTTGTGCTGAATTGAGTTTGTTGAAGGTGGAGATTAAAGAACTGAAAATGCAAAATGAAAGTCGTAAACTTGGCAGTGAAAATGACTCCCCTCACGCCCTTGTGCTGAATAATGAGGTGAATGCTCTAAAAGCTCAAGTTGAGAAGTACGAGAGTGATGCTGTTGCAACGGACCTCATCATATATGGAGTGCCTTTTTATTCCAATGAGAACCTTGAGTCTATTTTTGATAGAATATGCACTGTAATTAACTGTGCTACTCCTAAGCTCCGCGACATTTTTAGAGTGCGAGCCAAAAACAATAACAAAAATTCGTCGATCATCGTAAAGCTTTCCACCTCATCTGAGCGCAACAATATATGTAGAGCAATTGCTGAGTTTCGCAAATCGAACAAGAGGCAGCTCAGACTCAATGACATCGGGTGTGGCGGTGGTTCTAACTTTTATGTTCATGAGAGCTTGACTAAAGCTAATCGAACAATAATGCTGAATGCTAACCAACTTAGGCGTGAGAACCGGTTGGTTTCTGTGTTTTCATTGCGTGGGCGTGTGTTCGTAAGATCATGCCGTGATAGTGATGCGAAATTGGTTAATGACAAGGAGAGCGTAGATTGCGTCGCTGGAACATCGAACCTAAACTCATAAAGTTATCTCTAAGTGATTGAATGTGTATCTTAAAATTTTTTATTTTATTTTATTTTATTTTAGTATATTTAAGTTTCGTTGCTCTTAAAACTATGTTCTGTTTTGTGCTACCACTCTCTCATCGCTCAACTTACTTATATTTATTTTCTTATTTTTTTCCTAATATAATTTATATTTATGAATTATTGTACTTAAGTTTTATTTTCATTAAATCTTTATTCTGCTTAGCAAAACTCTCTTTCTCTTGACTTACTTGTGTCTCTTTTCTTATCTTTTATCTTTTCATATAATCAATTTACCTTCTTTTATGTTTGTAGCTGCTTCTGACTTGTTAAATGTTGACCAATTTTGACGTTTTGTCTAATGGTGCTATTGATAATTACAAAGCACTGATTCATGTGCTATGTAAACAGTATAGTGGGTTAAACGTAGTACATTTTAATGCGAGGAGTTTGAATGGATTGAAGCTTGACCATGCAAGACATATTTTTGAAAATTCACCGGTTGATATTGTGTGTATTTCAGAAACTTGGTTTAGAAGTGACATTTCTGATTCTTTATATAATTTTAATGGTTTTAAATTAGTTCGTAGTGACAGGCATGGAAAAAGGGGTGGTGGTGTGGCTGTTTATTGTAGGTCTAGTCTTAATGTTAAACTTGTTAATAAAAGTACTGATGTCGTTGAATTCCTTAATGTTGAAATATTTGATAATAATGCCAAGATATTAGTCTCATGTGTTTATAACCCTAATCGTTGTCATAGCTTAGAACCATACTTTACCGATCTTACTAATAAGATAATTGAGTATGATTTTTATATTGTTTGTGGTGATTTTAATGTAAACTTGTTACGAAATGACTCTGCTACTGAAAATTTTCATGATTTGGCTACGATATGTGGTTTAAATGTAACTATCTTTGACATTCCAACCCGTTATGCCAAAGGTTGTGAGCCAAGTTTGCTTGACATTGTTTTAGTCTCTAACTCGTCCCTACTGCTTAAATTTGATCAAATGTCATTTCTATCCGATCACGACTTAGTTTTTTGTTGCCTTAATATCTGCTTTGATAGAACTTCTCAGACTGCTTTTTCTTATTATGACTACAGATCTATCCTTATCTGATCTAGCCTTATCTGATGACTTATGCAATATGTGCTGGAACGACTGTTGGTTCCATGATTCGGTAGATGAAAAACTAAATGTGCTAATGTATAATTTAGATGCTGCTTTTACTCGTCATGTTCCCTTACGTTCGATTCGTGCTTCTAATAACTCGTGTCCTTGGTTTACCTCTCGTGTTAATCTACTTATAAAGACCCGAAATAAGCTCTTTTCGAAATGGAAAGTTAACCGAACAAATGAAAACTGGGAAAACTATCGAAGTGCTCGTAACGCAGCGACTAGTTTGCTTAAACAAGAAAAAAAGAAATTCTACCATGCTCAACTTAATCCTAACTTAAATTCCAAACAGTTGTGGCAAAATATAAAAAAGTTAAGAGTAATTAGCAAAGAGCCTAGTGACTGCAAGTTTGACCCAGCTGTGATTAATGACTTCTTTCTCACCTCTGGCATGCCTATTGTTAATAGTTTTGGTATTAATACAGAGTTATGTGAACATGAAAACAACTTTCCTTTCCGCCCTTTTGAATTTTCAAATGTCAACGAAGATTATGTAGCAAAATGTATACTGAAGGTAAGCTCTAATGCAATAGGAATTGATGGAATGCCCATCAAGTTTATAAAATTAGTCATCCCATTTATATTAGCGCCTCTAACTCATATAATCAAGCAAAAACAGCTTTCGCTTCAGAGCCTAAAGACTACAGGCCCATAAGTATACTCCCTGCGTTGGCGAAAGTCTTTGAGAGAATATTGTCCGATCAAATATCTGATTACCTACATGTAAACAAATTGTTATCTCCACTGCAATCAGGCTTTCGGTCTGGCCACAGCTGCTCTACTGCTGCATTGAAAATTATTGAGGACATAAGACTATCTTATGATCAGAACTTTATAACCCTTCTCTGTCTTATTGACTTCTCTAAGGCATTTGATTCTGTCAACCATAATTTGCTTTGCAAGAAGCTTAAAAATAACTTTAATTTTAGTGTGAGTGCAGTAAATTTATTATCCAATTACCTTGGAAATAGAATGCAACGTGTAAAAGTTGGAAATATATATTCTTCTCTTAAAACTGTCAATACCGGAGTTCCCCAGGGGTCTATCCTGGGTCCCCTCCTTTTCTCTATGTTCATTAATGATGTTTTTTTCTGTTTGCAAATATGCGACTGTCTATGCATACGCTGACGACATACAGCTTTATCTCTCTCGGCCCACTTGGCTCATGGAAGATTTGAACTACAGGCTGAATTCTGACTTAGATTCTTTGAACAAATGGGCTCTCAACAACTTGCTTTGTATAAATCCATTAAAATCTAAAGTATTGCCTATTGCGAGAAGTGAATCAAGCTTTGTGGACATTTTGCCCCTGTTTATTGGGCGGGATGAGTTGGAAGTTGTTAATAAAGTGAAAAACCTAGGCTTTGTATTAAATTCACAACTTACTTGTAAAGACCATATAAACAGGACAGTAGGAAAAATATATGGGACGTTACGTTATTTACGAACTTCTGTTGATTTTACACCTCTCGAAACTCGACGCATGCTTGTTGTTCAACTCATTATACCTCACATTACCTTTGCCGATGTTGTTTATAGTCAACTTGATTCACAGTCGCAGCATAAACTTCTTGTGGCATTCAACTGCGCTGCTAGGTATGTTTATGGGGTTCATAGGTTTGACCATATCTCCTTAAGAAGTAAAGGTATTCTTGGCTGCGACCTGTTGGATTATTTAAAAATACGGAACCTTATTTTTTTGCATAAACTTATCTATACCAAAACCCCAGATTATCTCTATGAAAAACTTCAGTTTTTTCAATCAGTCAGGTCTATTAATTTAATTGTTCCTAGGTACTCCTATCTCAACAGCAGTAGATTTTTCTTTATAAGCACCATTAGACTTTGGAATTCTTTACCCAGCTACTTAAAAATAATTTCGTTAAGAACCAGCTTCAAACGTGCAATTTATGACTTTTTTTGTGTTTAAAATTTATAGTCTGTCATATCTATTGTCTTTCATTTCGCTTTCTGTAAATCTTTTTCATAACTTTGCTACTTTGCTACTTTACTTCGCTTTACTCTTTAGTTGTTAAGTTATTAATGTTTTAAATAATGTTCTTATTAAGTCATTAAATTTTATCTTTGCTTAACATAATAGTTTGTTTGATGAAAAATTGTTTTTAGTTATAAGTTTTTATTAAATGCTTTTCGCCACTCTGGTGTACTATAAAAGACTTCGTCTTGTTGTACAACATTAATTAATAATAAATAATAATAAAATAATAAAAATAATAATTATAATCTACCAATAACCTACCAATAAAACCTATTATATAATTTAGAATCGTAGATATTTATAACATTAAAATCAATAAACTAATATAAATATAAAATAAAATAATAATAAGTATAAAATATGGGAAAAAAAAACAAATAAACTTTTAGGGATATAAATTAATTTGTTTGCCGACTCTTTTTATGTCTCCAAGAAGACCCGCATGATCCTCCCGTTATCTATTTGCTCAATAGGTTAGCCAAATGAATTTTAAGCTTAGCTTTCTTGTTCATTAAACAAGAGTCAAGCAGCGTGAAAGGTTTCAAACAAAAACCATAGTGCAAGTGTTTAACTAAAGTGGTACAGTTCCCTGGAACACTTAAACAAGAAATATAATATTGATAAGGATATTGTCATAAATACAAAAAAAAAGTTTAAAATAATATATAAAAAGTTGACAGAGGCTTAGAAGCAGAAAAGAAAGATACGTAGGATAGATTACCTGTCGTTGGTAAGTTATAAATTAAAGAGTAAGCATAAAGATTTGTATAAATGTAAACCATACCTTTCTTAGGAATTTTTATAACTTGACCGTACACGTGCATGGATATTGCAGACAGAATCTGCAACAAGCAAGTCCACGTGTACGTCAAGAATTGGTCATCTTACCTGCAATTCTACCAGTAGAAATATCCGCTCGCGCAAAATCCACACGTGTAATTACGTAACAACCGCTCCTACAAAAACTACACGTGGACCACCAAGACTCTAGCGTCAAGGTCACCTTGACCTATAAAAACATATCTACTAAACCTACAACTAATGAATAAGCTGCAACGTGGTGCTAAAGTGTTAGCCAGCAAAATCAATTACTTAAACTATCTAAACCTATATTAAAAGTAATTTAAAACTATTCCAATTTTAAAGTAACTAATCAAAATTCACTTAACTTAAATTCACTAAACTTACTTATCTTAAACCTAGTGATTTTAAAATGCGCTTCAAGGCATAATAATTTTCTTAAAAGTTAACTTAAGATTTTGAATATTTTCAATTAATACAAAAACAAAAAAATAAATTTATATAAAAAAAAAAAAAAAAAAAAAAAAATAAAAATATACAAAGCTATCAATACTGGCGATAAATGTTAAATTAAATAAAATTGCTTTCAATTCTAAAAATGTAAAATAATAGAAAAAAAAAAAAAAACAAAGCTATAGTAGTAAAAACAATATGTATAAAAACTATCCACCCTAATCAATTTGCTTTGAACATGTATATATATATATATCTACATCTTCTATATCGTCGCTTGGGCCCAACGCAACGATGGAACCATAATCGAATGTAAGTTTTATTTCCATTAATTGTATTCTCTTAAATATTTTGTATCTATTGGGTAATTGAGCAATATGGTTAGTTAAGAAACAAAACGAAAAATGAAACAAAATTACTCACTAAATTTAGCGAACTAACCATTGCAAATTATACTTAACTTAACGTATTTAAAATTTGTTTATAATATATACATTTATTTAGGCTATGAAATAATACCTAAAGTTAAATTGAAATTAAAATACTTATTATAATGAAAACAAACATAATTTTGAATTTTTGTTCTTTAAAAGAATGAAGAACTGGTTTTATCAATAACTTCAATGTAACCCAACAACAACAACAACAATCGATGAATTTTTGTTGGTTGTTTAGACGCGTTCCGTTTCACTTCGTTTCGTTGAAAGAATTCTCGCAATGAGTGGGTGGTAAATTCACTCTCTCGTCTGTGTAACTAAAGAACCAAGAGGCAATGAAACTCTTGTGAATCTAATAGAGTTTGATTAGGGGTTGCCATCGGAAAGTAAGTGGAGCTTTACTTAGGGCAACATGGTTGGGATATGGGCATTGGATTAGAACATCTGATCCATCAATTGTAGGCAGTTATTTTCATACCATACCTATTAGGGTCCGTCCGAGTTAGTCCGAGTCTGTCTGATTTTTTTTTGTCTTCTTTCGTCCGGCACGTTCAATTTCTTTTTAATGATGCTTCTGTGTGGTATAGCAAGATCCCCCCCATCCGACGAGCTAAGCCATTTTATTAACGTGCATGCTATTAACCACCTGAATAGTCCTCTGTATTCGAAGACTCAAAAATATACCGAAGCAAGGGAGAAAAATCATTACAAAAGGCAAAATTGAAAAATTGTGAGTTGTGTCGCTTTTGAAGATTGTGTGCGATATACTTTTCTATACCGCACTCGCTTTTTTCCATGCGTTACAAACGTTTGCACAAAGTTAATATACCCTGACATTTCAGGTTTAGGGTATAAAAATAGTCGTTTCCGTGAACGGATGAATACCATATATATAGATGCATAATATATATAGATACATCCATAAAAATATAGATTCGAATAAGTAATTGTTTGAAATAATTAAGCGTTTGTTTAAAAAAATCATGCTACATTTCCCTCTGTGTAAAATTAAGAAAAAAATTTGTTGGTCCGTAATGTGAACACCCCATCAAAATCACAAAAGAAAACATGAAACTCCAACTAAAAATGGCTGATTGGCAATGCTTATTTTTTCTAAATTATTTTTACATTTTATTTTATGTTTAAATAATGAAAGAATAATGAATTCCTTTTGAATTGACCAACGCCTAAAAATCGTTCTCCACCTCAATTTTTCACAAATTCTCAAATTTTTAATACAATGTTTATCGCAGCTGTGTGTAATGCGTATATTTGCTTTTTAACCACTTGAAAATTGAAGTCTTCCAAACAAATGAAGATGTCAGTCGGAATACCAGTGTTGCCATCGTCGGAAATATCATAAATGCATGGTGTTCAACTTACGGTCGAGTTCAACTTACGTACCTCTTCCCTATATATCAACCATTTTATATTGAAGTGTACTATCGGTTGCACTTACCATCTCGGATTTGGCTCAATTTATTTTCTAGAATTGGTGAAGAAAACCAAATCCAGAGCTAAGATTTAAAGAATTTTTTCGGAGACCCACGTATGCCTAAATAGGGTATATTTTAATACATCGTAGCTCTGTCAATTTGGAAAGGCTCTTTTATAGTTTTTAAGGAAAATGTATAAAACTTTTGAAAAATTTGCAATACGTTAATCCGTTTTTAATTGCTAAGTTTAATGCCATATTCATTATATATATTTTTTACGTTCCATTATCTTTCCAACGATATAAAATTCACTTTCCAAAAAAAAGTGTCATCTTTAAGGGTTCAGAAGTTATAGCGAATTTTGAGGGTTGGAAAATATGGTGGGTAGTTCAGCCGTTATGGTCAAAAATACATACGCATTAACGATAAGATTATACCTTGAACTTTGTAAATGTTTTCTTTTACGAATTTTTTACGGTAAATGTTTGTTAGATCATTTTTATGTTGAATCGAGTACGAAGATTTCGTTCAGTTTTGCTCCTGCTTTGTATGTTTTTGCAGTGACTGTGGCATGCAGGTTAAGTGTGTAGCTTTGCATGCCCGGAGCCCGAGATCGATTCCCAATCGCGGCAAATTTTTTTTTAAATAACAAATTTTCTGATAGCTCACCACCTTCCTGCAGACAATGGCAAAACTCAGAGAGTAAATAATTTCGTGTAAAGCTTCTTGAGCACATGAACTTAAGCGGTTTAGACTCGGCATAAGACATGTTGTTCAAGTTCTCGGTCAATTGTGTACAAACATATAATAACACACACAACACAATGGATCATAAGAAGCTCGGTCAAAGTCCTTTCAAGGGATGGAATGGCCAATTTATTTTTTTTTACGTTTTTAAACAATAGTTTTTTGAAAAAAATTTCCTTAAGAACAAATTTAAAAAAATGTGGGGTGTTAGGGTAAAGTGCATCCCCAGCCCCCAATTTTTGTGCCCATAAATCATAAATTATTTTATCTCCGTACAAATCGACGCAGTCTAATATTCAGCCTTAGTGGCCGCTAAGGTTAAATAATTTATTAGACCGATAAGAATAGATTTATTAGAACTTAGTATGTTCTGTTCTTCTTAAAGCGCTGTTATTTACAAACAATTATCTTTATACTGTACTTATTGAAAATTCTATACATGCTCTTAACTGATGAAAGATATTTTTAAAGCCGAAACTGTTATCATGTACACAATATCAATTAAAATCCTACTCAACTTGAGCTTTCAAGTTTTTTCCATCCCAAAATAATTAAATATGTTTCTTTTTAACATATCAATGTTCTCTTAATCTACATCTCAACTTTATCCTTCTCAATCGCAGGAACTACGAAAGCCCTTACCTCTCAACGTACAGCATACCAACATCGCTGGGTATCCGTCCCTATCATCAGCAACAAAATACCAACAATGGCTATCACAACACCAACAATAGCAGCAGCAATGGCGGCAATTTGCAAACACCTGACTCACCACGTAGCACACGAAGTGCACCATGGCCGAGGTCACAGCAACGCTCACTTTTTGGCAACAATCCATCGAGTCCACGTTCAGTACGTTCGGCTAGCACCACCGGAGGCGGAACGCATCATCATCAGCATCACAGACATCATCAGCAGCAACAGCAGCATAAACAGTCGCGCGGAGGTGTTGCAGGTGGTGATGGAGCGACGACAACTAATCAACAGCGTTATCGTTCCAGTTCGGTGGAGAGTCATTCATCAAACGACTCGCGATCGACAAGAAGGTAAGCGAACTGGCAAGCATGTCGGTGTTGGCTCTGATACTCTGATGTTAAGTATAAGGAAGACTATTGTTGTCTCCGCCTTATCTCTGCCTTTTACTTATCTTTTGATCGCTTCACATCACAGCGCAGTTAAATTGATGATCGCTTTCATGATACCAATAATTATTATCTTATATTTTGCACAGAAACAAGCATCGTCATCGGCGCACCTCGGATAATGAGAGCGAATTATCACGCGGCTCAGGCCGATCAGGTCGTTCACATCATCGTAAACATCGACGTTCGCGACATCGACGTGACTCGGCGGGATCAGATCATGATAGCACACGTGGACGCAGCTATTCTGGTCATCGCGTCTCATCTGGACGCAGTGGTTCGGCGGAACTAATTGATTCAACGTCGCAGTGGCGCGAGGTGCAGCGACGACAGGCCGAGGCTAGTCTGGGTCAGAGCTCCGTGCAGCAGGCATCGGTTTCAAAGAGTAGCGTTGTCGCACGCAGTCTGCACAGCAACGATAGTCATTCGGATACGCACTCGCATCACAAGTCGCGAAGACATCGCAAAAACAAGTGAGTGTGACAAGAATTTTAATCAGACATGAGTTAATATGATTTCTAATTGATTAATTGATAAGGGATGAACATTTTAAAAAACAGTCGCATATAATTTTAGCTCAAAACTCAATCCATTTGTAAAAACTAACTTTTTTTTTTTGTTTAATTTTCCATAGGTCACCATCAGACTCACGCAATCGCATATGGTCCAGCGAATTGGCCAAACATTTGCAATTCGGACTAGTCGATACGGCCGGCATGTCCGAAGATCAGTTACGCGAAATACCCTACACTGTGGTTGAAACGAATTCGAAGCGTTCGAATTCAAATTTAAAGATACACAAGAGCAGCAGCAAGAGTAGTGTTGGTGGCAAGAGCAACGGTTCCGGCAATACGCTAACAAATGGCAGTGCCGGTGGCCACTCAGCAGCCAGCAGTGGTCAGGGCAAGAATCGTGTCGATCGCATACGCGGGTAAGTTAAAACTTTTCTATCTATCGTCGGGTTGGGTCGGGATTTTTGCATGTTCATCGTCATCATTGTTATGTGGGATTTTTTTCTTGGCTTGTATTTAGTTTATATTTCCAAAGTTCCAATCCAAATGATAGTAATGGCACAAAAAATGGCTCCATACGTTCGGCCAGCACGATCTCGTCGCGGGAATGCGATCGAAACAATGGTCTTGTGAGGTAAGTAATGCAAGGATGTAAATAATTTTATATGTAGTTTTTTTTTTTTATTGGATTGGACTTCATAGAACTTGACTTATGCAAACAAGAAAAATAAATACTTGAGGTTAGAACAAGGATTAAGGAGCAATTAAATTTTGTTTGCATATCAATGCATACACTCAATTATTCACTATTTCAAGTCTATCGTCCTATCTCACATACATTTGAAAAGTTTACATTCAAAACCAGATAAGTCACACAGATTGAATTGTTGGGAAATCGAAAAAATGCCTTAATTTTGACAGATATTTTTTAGAAACAAACGAATTATGCAAAATTATGACACACAGGAATAGATATATTATGCGAAAAAAATAGTCTCATAGTGCAAAAAAAAATGTGTATTTTCAATTTCAAATTTGAACTTGTCTGGTTTTGAAAGTTAGAAATAAATCAAAATTTAGATTCTGCCATTCAGGGTCTCAAAATTTTAAAGAACTCATTAAAATGATTTCTGCATACTTTTTTTCAACTCGGAGGAAATCCACCAAAGCAATTTCGATTCTCCTGAAGTCCTTTTTAGTAAAAAAAATGTGTTTTGCTTTTAACTTCTTATTTTTTACAGAATGCATACCCAAATCCGCAAAAATGATAAGTTTATTACTCATACCAACGTTTTGTCATAAAAAATTTTTTTTAAATTTCAAAAAAAACTTGCTTGGACTTATGTGGTTTTGATTGAAAACTTACAGTGGACATGTCTGCTTTTGATTGAAAAGAAGATTTTGGAATGCATTTTTCTCTAGGATTTTTACCAAAGAGGATTTTATGGATTTTATGGACACGATGTATTGTAACATTCGCTTTACAATGGCATTTCTAACTAAAATTTTTTTTCCTGTGACTAATCTGTATTTGAATGTAAATTCCTCATTTATGTAGTTTGTAAATGAGTATTTATAAGAAATTCCTTTTAAGAAACTTTTCATGGCACATCTCATGGCGTTGACTATAATTATGTAATACATCATAGTATGTACTTAAAAGCACCATATTGCTCTACTTCCATTACACAGTGCAACACCAAAAAAAATAACCATATACGGACACCACTACATGATAAAAGACTAAAAAAAAAAGACCCGTGTCTCCCAATTTTTCCCAAAGTCATGCACTTTTTGTTTTATGGGCCCCCAAAGATTTGGGGCCTCGGTATCATTTTCGTAAAAATGTGATCATTTTCTCAGGCTCATATCTTGTAAACCGTTCAGAATTTCGGTTTACTCTCAGAGGCAAAGTTGTAGCTCTTGTCATAAGGAACAAAAATTGCCAACATATAAAATCCAAAAAACTTCACCTTCCAAGTCAAAATCGCAAAAAACTTAAAAAATTTCGATTTTTTTTTACCTTTTTTCCCGTGTTCAGGTCCATAGGTAGCAAACCGTTCAAAATTCAAGGAAACAATCAACTACAAAAATGTACCTAAGATCTCAATAAACAAATTTCTAAAACATATATACTTCCTAGAGATGATTCTTAACACCGTTTTTTAATTTCATTTGTTTTTTATTTACTTCAACATTGAGTTACTATGCTATCTATTACAAAAATATTAAAAAAAAATATTCGTATTATAATAATTATGTTAAAATGTTATAATTATGTTTATAATGTTGATGGCCCTGGACTTGCAAATCGCGCTCTCTTAAGTTAAGGATCCAAATCGTCGTCCGAATCGTCCGAATCTGACTCTGATTCAGAAATTATGGTTTCCACAGGCACGTTGCTTCCAGACTGCCCTCCATCATCAGCTCTTTCTTCTTCAACTACTTCATTAACATCATACAGGGTGATCTTGTGACTCCACCAACATACCTCTGCAAGCAATGCGTCCAGGTTTTTGCCTTTGAACCGTTTTTCCATGGGCATTGTGGTTTGGTAAAACCGTTCTCCTTGCTCATCGGATTCGGTAGGAAGTTGTTTGATGAAATCGTCAAAATGAAAATGAAGAAAATGCAGCTTTAATGTCATCGATGCGCCGATTATCTCAAAATAATACAGCATTGCTTTCACCCATTCTCTTGCTTCCGGTTCCGCGTCTCGATCCGCTCCCAAGACTCTGGTGCATACACGCTGAAGGTAAATCCATGCCATTGAATGATTTTCATCAAGCGATGAAGCAAAGTTGCTTTTGAATAGCTTTCTAATGTCAGGGCCATTAAGTACGCCTGTTAAATGAAAACAAAAATAAAGACAGAAAAGAAAACATTAACATAGTGTAAATAGCTATATAAATAGTACAATTAGGTGAACAAAAATCCGTTTTAAATTTACTACAATACTTTTTTTAATTTTGTCATCGCTACGCTTTGGGAAAACGCTTTTCAAATAGTCGAATGCGTTTGGACAATTTACAACGGCCACTTCGATGAATTTTTTAACAATTCCCAATTTTATGTGGAGCGGTGGCAGCAAGATGTCTTGAGTATTGTCAATTAAAGGTGCATTCTTCAGTCTATGTTGTTGTATTTGTTCATCCACACTTCCTCTTGGCCTCCACGAATTACATTGGAATTGATTCAGAGGTGAGCGTGAATCCCAATTACAAAGAAAACAAAAGAATTTTGGGAAGCTGCCCTTATCGCTTATCCCTTGCATAATGTTGATGACCTTCAAATCACAGCAAATCTTCCATTTATTTTCGTAATATTTGATTTTTTCCATTATATCTTTCAATGTTTCATAGCTTTCTTTCATGTTGATACCCATTGCTAGCGGAATGGAAGGTTTTCGGTTCGACACATGCAACAACACTGCTTTCAAGCTTGAAACAGAACCATCAATAAATAATCTCCACTCACTAGCGATGTAGTTCATTCCCATTTTTACCACCAAAGCTTTTATAAACGAATTGTCATCATTTAGAGTGTACAGCATCTGAAATTCAGCTTGTCGTTTGCGGTATGCCGTAGAGTTTACATTAGCATGTGTGAGTTTTCTTTTTTTTAAAAAAGCTGTTAAAAATATTGCAAGCCGCTGGGATAATCCCAATATGGCCACAATGAAATCCATTTCCATTTGTGTTATTAGTTGTGGTCCATCTCTTCCCTGTTGGGGCTCATAATCGGTATCAAATGGATCTTCATAAGTAACTCCACTTGCTGTACTCATTGCTGTAAATTCTGTAGTACGATCTGGAGTTGGCGGCCTTGGTGATACAAAATTTTCAGGTGCAAGCACTGGTAGTGTGGCTGTTGCAGTTGCTTTATAAATTTTGTTCTTCTCAGCATGTCGATTTAGACGTAAATTATAATTTACGCATGCATAGCAACTGGTTGCATCATGATCACCTGGACGATTAATCCAGTTTACCGGCTTACAATACTTCATAGTACCTCTGCCTCCACTCAACCATGCCATGAGATTGTTATAACATTGGCGACACACTGTATTAGGTGTGTAATTTTCACCGGTCAAGTCCATTTCGTCGAAAAACAATGTATATGCTCTTTTGAATTCAGTAGTTAAAAGATTCTTTTCCTTTTGAAATCTTGTAGATGTTATTTTTCTGGTTTGATGACCGCAAACGTAGCAAAATAAATCCTTTTTTTCACACTGCATATTGAAATTGTCAGTTGCCAATGTTGTGTGCGAATTATGCAGTAGCACTTTCACTTTTTTTTACTTTCACTGTCACTTTATAACTTTCACCGCTGAGCTCTCGTTGACGTCGCGCTTTGCAATGCCTCGATGTGAGCGTCGTGTCGCTTTTATATGCTCACAATTTCATCTTTATGACAATGTGTTTCCAGGTATTTTTATATTTTGGCTTGTGTTTATGTGAATTCAATGCAGATGTTTGCTTCCAGGTAGTTTTTTGATAGAAGTTTTTTGATTTCATATGTTCACAATTTCATCTTTATGACAATGTGTTTCCAGGTATTTTTATATTTTGGCTTGTGTTTATGTGAATTCATTCATGTCAATTCAAATTAAAAAACGGTGTTAAGAATCATCTCTAGGAAGTTTATATGTTTTAGAAATTTGTTTATTGAGATCTTAGGTACATTTTTGTAGTTGATTGTTTCCTTGAATTTTGAACGGTTTGCTACCTAAGGACCTGAGCACGGGAAAAAAGGTAAAAAAAAATCGAAATTTTTTAATTTTTTTGCGATTTTGACCTGGAAGGTGAAGTTTTTTGGATTTTATATGTTGGCAATTTTTCCTTATGACAAGAGCTACAACTTTGCCTCTGAGAGTAAATCGAAATTCTGAACGGTTTACAAGATATGAGCCTGAGAAAATGATCACATTTTTACGAAAATGATACCGAGGCCTCAAATCTTTGGGGGCCCATAAAACAAAACGTGCATGACTTTGGGGAAAATTGGGAGACACGGGTCTTTTTTTTTTAGTCTTTTATCACGTAGTGGTGTCCGTATATGGTTATTTTGCCGTGACTTAAAAAATTACACAGAGTGTTATTCATAACCATCAAAATATCTCTCTCAAAAATAACTTCATATAGTTAGCTTATTAAAAAACATGTTATAATATTTTTATATTCAACCATTTTCTTGAACCCGCGTTGAGTTACTATCTTCGAAAAAAACTCACTTTCAGAAGCTCGCCGTCGATAATTTTTTTTTTGTTCTGTTCTGACAATAAAGTTCCACCTGTTTATTCACTGCTCTAAATTATTTGAGTCTTCCGTTTCGAATCCGTTCTGATTTCGACAGCGCGTAATTCGATAATTTATGTTTCGACCGACCCGTTTCGAACCCATTGCGAAACTGTCAAAACAATAGTCAGAACGTTAATATACAAGACGGTTTCTGAGTGTTTTTTTTTTCAAATCGCATTCTTTAAAAAAAAAAGAGTCCGTCTCAAATCGAAAAAAAGTCCAATACGGATTCATATCTGGAGACTATTCCCAGTTCGAGACGAATCTGAAAAAGCGTTTTGTTCTTCGAGAGGAACTTTATACAAAAACGAATCAGTTTCAGATCCGAAACGTTATTCGTTCCGAATAAAAAATACGAAGAAGTAAGTCCATTTCGAATTCAAAACTGACCCGCATGGTACATTGTGTTATCCATTGGGTTATTACATAAGGTTATTCTTCAAAATATTGTCATCACATATTTGCAACTTGTGGCAACACTGCTTTCATTCATTATATATTTTGTTCAATTTATACTTTGTCTGACATTTTCTCTTTCTTCATGTATTCATTCTTTTTTTCCATTTATGTTCATTCCAATTTGTACTTTATTTTATTCTTTGCTGAAATAACTGAGTTAGTTGTTAATTTGAATTCGAGCAATAACTTAGGGTCATCTTTGGTGGGGAGTATCTGCACTTTTGTTAAAAAGGTGTAAAAACTGGAATGAAAGTGTACCAACAAGATGTCTTGGAAGGCGTTGTTAAAAATTTACCAACTGAACTCTTCAATGGAGAACAGACCCAGTGTTCTCCAAGACTCTGCACCAGCTCATATAGCTAAAACAACGCAAGAGTGGTTGCGCCAGAATATTCCAGCTTTCTTTTTTGCTAAAGATTGTTCTTCAGGAAGCCCAGACTTAAATGCTCTTAATTTTAAATTATAGTCGGAGCAAAGTTTACGAATATATGGTTTGCAAAGTTCGCCACCGAAAATGACGATTTCAAACAATGAAACAATTAAATATAAGGTTCTTTCTATAATACGGTGACTATATATTCTTGATCAGCGACACCTCATGAGTCAAACTACCCATGTTCGTCTGTCCGTTTGTGAGTTGTTGTCCGTAAACGCAAAATAGGAAGAAGGTGTTGAGATAATTGCATATAAAATTGCAAATAAAATTTTCTTAAATTAGAATAAATTTTCACATTTTCGAAGAAACTTTCTTATATTTTGATAAAAAATTCACTAAGAGAAGTATTTTCTTCAATGAAAACAAATCTTTTCTCAAAAATAAAAAGTTTTTTCTCAAAAAACGATATATTTTTCTTTTTCATCGAAGCTTTTTACCATTTTTAGAGAATTTTTAATAGTGTCCGACCGAACGTGAATTTTTGCCGAAGCCGAAGCCGAAGCCGATTCTTCGGCAATATGGAAATAATCGGCCGAAGCCGAAGCCGAATAAGAAACAAATGTTTTCAAGTAAAAAATTTATAAAATTTATTCTTTGCTTTTGTTAAGGGCCGATGTTGAATGTGAACCACACCTAAACGTCAAGTTTTTTATGCATTTCATTTGGCATTTCTCAATTTCAGACTAACTCAATTTAAACCATGGAACGATACATAATCTAGCCAAGCGTTAAAGTTATTCAAGAAATGGCAACAGTTGATGGTCAATTTTCGAAGAAAATCATCTTCAGTGATGAGGCACATTTTCACCTCAGTGGATTCGTCAATAAGCAGAATTGCTGCATTTGGACGAATGATAATCTAAGAGTGACTGTCGAAAAACCAATGCACCCACAAAGAGTGACTGTTTGGTACGGTGTATGGGCTGGCGGCATCATCAGGCCGTATTTATTCCAAAATGAGGCCGGTCAGGCAGCTACTGTGAATGTTGTTCGCTATCTTGAGATGATAACGAACTTTTTAAGGCCCGAATTAGTAGATATAAATGTGGACAATATGTGGTTTCAACAGGACGGTACCACTTGCCACACAGCTAATGAAACAATGTCTCTTTTACGCGACAAATTCAATGGCCGTGTTATCTCACGTGGTTTGATTTCATGTGATTTGACACCGTTGGACTTCTTTCTTTGAGGTTATTTGAAAGAAAAGGTGTACGCCGATAAGCTAGCAACAATTCAATAGCTAAAGAATGAGATAATGAGATAGAATCGGCACATTAACGGCATAGAACCTCAATTATGCCTCAGCGTCATCGAAAATTTGAACCATCGGATGGAGATGTGCCGCCGAGGTTCCGGCAGCCACTTGGCCGATATTTTGTTTCATACATAATTGAACCATACCAATATTATCATAATAAAAAGAAATGACAGTAATTTTCTAAATAATTTGTGTTTTATTCAAAATCAACATCGAATTTTTCGCAAAAGTTTTTCTGCAAAATTCGGATTTTTCTGTAATCGAATTATTGACGTCAGGATAAAGTAGAAAAAAATTGAATATATTTTCAATGCAGTCGAGAAAAGCTACAGAAATGTAATACTAACTGAAATCTGGCAGAAAATTTCTAGTGTTAACTCGGCTTTTATATTTTAGTCCATATCAAAACGGATATCAAAAAACGGAACAGTCGGACTCGCTGCATTTATCATTTGAATAAAATTTTCAAAGAATGAACACCAAGTCATGAAAGAACATAAAAGGAGAGAAACACAAAACGAACAATGAAAATGTTTCAAATGTTTATTGAATAATTCAAAAAAATTCAAAAACCCTTTAAAAAAAATTGTTTTGCAAAGCAAAAATATTCGGCAAAAATAATCGGCTATTTCGGCCGAAGCAGAAGCCGAAGCCGAAGATCAAAATATCGGCCGATTATGCCGATTACCGAAGCCGAAGCCGAATAATCGGTCGGACACTAATTTTTAGTATCGAAATTAGAGAATAGCATTCTCTGGAGCAAAGTCTATACCATTTTTCTCCAAATATGATGCCTTTTTTATCATATTCCGATAAGCTTTTTTCTGAGTGTACTTAAATATTATAGGAAGATTAGGGCATTCCATAGTCGGGCTTAACCGACTTTAGAGTTTACATCGTCCAACAAACTTAACATAAATCTCAGCATTAGTTTTGGTTTGTCTGAAACAAAGAGGATACTTTCCCAAACTGATGCCCAAATTATCAGCTGCCGAAATCTTTTAAGTCGACATAAGCGAAAAGAGGATTACGGATCGCTGATGTTTTGGAGTGCTGAAAATTCTACGCTTTGTTTCAGATCAACCATAACTAATACAGAAACTTATATAAAATTGTAGGACGATGTACTCATTGATTTTGATGGATCTTCCAGAAAGACAACGCACACTATGCTCTCTACAAAGCAGCGTTATTCACCTAGAAATACAACTCTTTTGAAGTGGCAAACCATAAATACGAAACATAAATTTTCTTTTTTTGTGTAACCATTCTTTCAATTCTAATGCTTAAGCACAGTAGCCAAATAAGACATCGGACAGAGACGAAAGTGACACCAATTGCAACCCTTGGCCACTTTTTCATAATTTTGTAAAGCAGCTGTCAATAACGCAAAAAAAGAGTTACTTCAATCGAAGTACAAATAAATTTTATAATTTATAAATTAAAATTCCACCAATTTTTTTCAAAGCATGACTTAAAAAAGATTGCTGATTCAAAAATGTTATATCTTGAATTAATAGCAAAACAATTAAATGAATAATTAGTATAATTTTGTACAACAAGTGCAAGTTTTTGATTGCAGGACTTCCATGTTTTCCAACTCTGGACGTCTTCTCTCAGCAGACAATAGTAAATATCAAAATGTAAATTATACCATGTGAAGTATTTAGAGAATATGAGCCTTACTCGTTTAGAGTCGGTTGCAAGTACATTTATTTATTAATAACATGTTGTAACAAGCACAACACAGTTGATTTTAAAAAGTCAGCTAAAAGTACTTTCATGTGCTTTCAGGGCTATTTATTTCATTTAAGTATATTTATTCCTAAAGCATACATCACATGAACAACTCCTTGCTTAAGAACTTGTACCAACTCATACCGACCATACGTAACAATTTTATTTTCATATAATCTACAATTTAAAATTTTTTTAAAACTGCCTTCTATATTATTCCAAACTGGTTTTATACAGAGTACATTAAATCGCTGTTATTTTCTCAACACTTTTTCCAGAATGATGTCCAGCATGAGCATGGGTGACTTTATATCGCCAACTGGTTCAAATTTAAGCCCACTTGAGAACTCAGCTTTACGTGTATCACACGAACACACCGACTCTGGACTTGGTGCCGATCAGGATTATGCCTATTCTTCGGAAAGGTAAGTTTTATACAAATACTAAAATTTTGATATTAGCTGTGTTTTTTACCAAGCGAGTAGTCAAAAAACGACTGCTTACTCGCTTAAGAATTTTTTTAAAACTTGGAAGCATTTTCTGAAAAGTCAAAAACGTTGTTTCAGTTCTGATCAAATTTTTGTAAACAATTTTTGACAAATGTATTTTATATATCAAAGTTTTGACAATTAGTGATGCATAAATTTTCATATTTTAAGCATTCGAGTCTCGGTTCTGAAAACAAACCCGATACTCAAAAGATTTTCAGTGCTAAAAGCTTGAGCAAACAACATAGTTTTACATAATGAGTATATTTGATAAATTTTGTTTATCTTACCTGTTAAATTATTATGTATTTTTATTGAAATATTGATCTAAAGCAAATTATTAGTATTTCGTGAAAAGTATTTGGTACAAAAAATTTTCATTTCATACATCACTATTGACTATCAATGAGATATAGTTGCCACCTTTGTAGGAAATTTATACAATTATTGAAACATAACTTGGAAGCATTTTTTTTCGTTTGGTCGGCAAACTTTTAAGCGACTAACAGTTTCCCGTGTTATTTAAGCGAGTATACATATGATAAGCGGTCGTTTTTTAACTACTCGCTTGATAAAAAACACAGCTATTATAAATATTATATTTTATTTAAATTATATGTTTCAAATATTAACAATTTTGTGGCCACAAAGTAACTCATTCAAACATACACCAACACGCAACCTTATCTATTTCAACTCTTTCGTACAGATCCAGCGACAGCACTCGTTATGGCACAAATAAATCCTCCGGCGCATCCAGCGGAAGTCATCGCAAATCCGCCTGTGGTAGCAACAATGGTGGCGGCCCGTATAACAACATCATGCAGCATCAGACAGTGAGTAGCCAACAGCAACAAAAACGTCAGAATTCATTTTATGCACAACGCCAACAACAAACGCATCAGCATCAGACAAACCAACAACTACCATCACACACTAGTGGTGGTGGTACATCCTCCTCTGTTACCCATCATGCGTCCAGTTTCAAATATCCAACTAATCACAGTCAGTCCACTTCGCTGGCACCCATTCACAATCATAACCACAACACTTCCCCACACTCGACCAATCACAATAACAATGAAAATCATCCCTCTTCCTCTCATTGCATTTCCTCTTCCGGTTCCCTTAAGACCAACAACAATCGTCTGCTGAATTATACCACTTTTGAGAACAATCAATATAAATTTAGTCTAAATAATGTATTTGCTGGTAAGAATGGTGCCTCCAATGGTGGCCATGGTGGTGGTAATACTAACCTACATATGGACAGCTTTCTTGAGATGCCGCATTCGGCTGCAGGGCCCTACTATTACAATGGGCCTCCCACAACAAATGTGCACGTCAAGAAAAGGGATGCCAAATCAGATATAGGTGTACCAACGCGACGCTCCTCGGGTGTTAAGGTCATCACCAAAACGCAGTTGTTGACAGGTCAAGCGCCTAGCTCATCGTCCTATTATCCGCTTACATCGTCACCCTCGTACGCTGGTGGCAGCAACGGCAGTTTAGCAGCACGTCTTCATCCTGCTAAGTCTGATCTATTTTTATCTTATCTGCACTCAAGTGCAGGTGTCGAGTTCGAAAGACCGCATATCTACAACTATAAAATGCCGCAGATGCCGGAGTTTATGCGTCATCCAAGTGCGCCGCAGCAACAGCAGCAGCAGCAGCAACAGCAAAAGAGTTCAGCCGCCTATCATATAAGCGGCGCGCAAACTGCTGATTTGCCACCTCTGTACAAGCCCACAACTACAGCTGGCAACGTTGCTGGCAGCAGCAGCAGCAACATGTTGTATGCTGGTGCTACGCCTGCCAACGATGTCGTCTACTATCAATTCGATAATAGCCAACATGCAGCCTCACCAATTGTGCAACAACCAAAGTCGTCTTCGTCCACCTCCTCCGTTGGTCCGCTAGTATTTCTGCAGCATGCTCAACCGCCACATGTTGCTTCAACATCTGCGGCTGCAGCTCAACATGCCACCGCAGCAATGCAACAATCTGTGAGTACCAGCAACTAAGTTTGTGTCTGCAGCATGTTGCAGGTTGTTGGCATGTCGTTGTTTTTTTTTTTTCTTGTATCTTTGATTTGTTGTTGTTGTTTGTCACTTACAGCATTCTGTTTGATTCTTGTTACCATCTTTTAGGGCTGTTGCATGTTTTTCGTTACTTTTTCGTTTTCAGTTTTATACTTATTTGATTTTGTTGTTTGTGTTGCACGTTTTACTGTCATTATTTTTAGCCGCCAATGTATGCGAACACATTGAGAGCTACTCAATTATTTTGTTTGTACTCTAATACTTTTTGTTTATTCAATAGTGTTGCTAACTTTTTCATTTAATTATTTTCAGCGCATGTTTTTTCTTAAGATTGATAAGTTTAAAGTATAAATGATATGTTCTGATGTTGTTTTCAATATAAAGAAAAGTGTAAGTTGCTCCGTTATTGGCAACTTTTGGTATTGAATTTATTTAGAAAACTTGTTTACGTGAAGCACATGTTTGCGTTGAGCTCGTTTTTGCAAACACGGCAGGAAACTCACAAAACGATATAAGACCAAACCCATTTTGTATTTGAATAAATGTGAAATATATTATGTTGTCACAAAATCGATTTCCAATAATCTGTTTATATACTTTAATTCGTATTTTATCCCTACATAAAAATACATTGCCTGTTACATACATAAATATGTCTCTTATAAGGCTGTATATGAACATTTTTAATTTCATAAGTAGTAAAATAATTATCAAAAACGGTAACTGTAAGTTTATAATAGTTTAGATGCGATACGTGAACGTCTGAAGTTACATTTTTTACAAATTGTGAAAACATTGCATCAATGTTTGAACCATATCTAGTCATCGCCAGAGTTCTTGCAAAAGCTTATTCAAAATTGAGTTCGTCTTTCAAAAATTTAACTTTACCATGGAATCCATAGTAGATCCAATGACCCACCTGTGATATTAGATAATCTTATATACCATTCAATTGGCTATAAAATTATCCAATTTTTTTCAAATGCTCCATGGAATCCACAAAAACTCTAATATCCTGCCTGTGACCTCAGATAATCTCATTGCTTCCGATTGGCCATAGGATCATCAATGTTTTTCCAAACGCACCATGAAATAAGCCGCTGAATTTTTTTTTCAACCGTAATGCGCTACTCTTCAAAATTCAACCTCATAGCCCTCTGGAGCGCAAGTCATATGATTCCGATGCCAAGCCATTGTGTCAAAGGAAACTGAGACATAGTATAGAGACAGGTATTTTAGCATAGTTTATCTATGCTGAGTTTTTCTAATTAGTACTCATCATGAAGTTTTATTTTTAAGAAAAAATTATTTGAATGTCTTTTGCGTTGAAAAGAAATTTTACTGAAATAAGTTCTTTGTTTTTCATAGCTACCTGAGCGCTCAATCATACGAAATGTGATCAATTTTAAACTCATAAAAAAAATTAACGAAAATAGAAAAGTGCTTTCATATCAATTTTAAACGAAAACTTGCCAGATACGAAATCTTACGAAGTGACTTGAATCACTTTATCATTTAAATTTGTAACTTAAATTTTATTTCTTTCAAATATTGACTGTACTGCGACTAAGATGCTAATTCTGAAATTTCAAGTTTTGATAACGTGCTCGAGCTATTCAAATGATATTTAAGACAACAGTGCTCGAGCATTTCAAATGGTATTTAAGACAACAGTGCAAGTAATGTTGGCTCCAAATTCCTCAATCATATGGCTTAAGGTTCAAACAAGTTATGCGTAAGCATACAAAAGTTTCAGAGAGAAGTCAACGAAAAGTATACAAAAGTTAAAAAACATATTTTTCCATACTTAATTAAAAACAAAGTCTTTGAAGTTTGTAAATTCATCCATGCTGTATGATTGAAAATAGCGTTCAATTTCAATATGAACCTCGCTTAATAAATTAATCCTGTCTAAAATATATATTTTTACTGATTTTTAATAAAATTTCTATGCATAAGTGTTTAAAATCAAAATTTAAATTATTTATTAAACAGGTTGCAACCCTTTTCTGCTTAGCAACATACGGTGTCGAGCGCTCTCTCTCTCAAGTTTTGAAAAGTAATACAGAATCGAGAAACTGAACAAAAAATTGCTTACACAGAACTTGAGCGACTCAATATATTGCTGAGCGAGTACGTTCTTTTGCTTTCTAACTTTTGTATGCTTACGCATAACTTGGTTGAGGCTTTATCCAATTAGATTTTTGACTTAACGTAGTTTCAGAAGAAATATCTAGAAGAATGATATTAAAGGTTTGATACTATGTATGGTTGAAAATTGGCTGAAAATCAACTACGGTTGAAAGTCTTAATAATGTTAAGACCAATCGTTCACAACAAATCATGTGGTATAAAATTAATACATACCAAATTTTATCTCTGTAGGTTAAACATAAGCTTATTTATTGAGTTTTAAAGTTGTGGGTTGTATGGGAGGTGGACGTGTCCGTAGTTGCATGGCATCCATTTTTCAAAACCATCTTCGTTTTGTTATAAAATACAAACGTATCAAATTTTAACTCTGTGCGTTAAACATAATCTGCGTTTTCAATTTTTGGCTTGTATGAGAAGTAGGCGTATCTGTGGGCAAATGACTTTAGTTTTTCAAAATCATCTTTGGTTTTTTATAAAAACATGTGTTCCAAATTTAATCTCTATAGATTAAACATAGGCTTATTTATTGAGTTTTTAATTTTGGCTGTTTGAGAGGTAGGCGTGTCCGTGGGCGAATTCCAAAAATATTCAATAGTGCAGATCCTTGGGTTCATATGACCATGTGTACTGAATTTCTTTCATTTATCTCGACTCCTTCTTCTTATCCTGTGTTTACGGACAACACACAGACGGACAGACAGACAAACGGACGGACGGATATGGATAGCTCGACTCATGAGGTGACCCTGATCAATAATATATATATCTTTACCGGACTAGCTGCGTTCTGTGCGTTACAAACGTTTGCACAAAGTTAATATACCCTAACCTTGTATAACAAAAAGCTCAGGATCGAACCAGTGTCACTCGAATCATCAAATCAAATCGATAACCGATTAACCAACTGAGAAATTTAAAAACCAACCCGATATTAGTTTAAAATTTTAATTTTAAGACATTGCGAGACTAAAACTTACTTTTAGTATTTGACGTGGTTTTATTTTTAAACCCATGCGGGATTAAAATTGTGTTTTAGTATTTGACGTGTTTTAAATTTTTAGACCTATGCTGGACTTAAACTTAGTTTTTGTGCATGGCCGACTTGTTATAACCAAATATCGTAGAGATCACGGGTTTTATTTTCAGGTAGCAAATTTTTCGTTATGATAATGCTATTGTGTCCTTATTTTTTGTGTCCCTAATTGCTATTTGTCGTCAATGTCGACACTATAAATAATTCTGTCGTTAGTGTCATCACTACTGCCACAATCGCCTGTTTTTGGCTTTGCTGCTTGCTTCAAATTACTACACGGCACAATGGGCTCGATAAAAACTTTTTCTGGCCAAAATTCTGAAAACTTCTAGAAGGGGGTTTTCGGTGTCGCTAATTTCGAATTTGATATCAAAAATGAAAAATAAAAAATGGCAGATCCAATATGGGGGCCAAAAACTTTGCGCACTTTTTTTGTCAAATACTTTGAAAATGCATCATGAATATTTTCATTCCAATTTTTTTCACTAAATAATTCATAATACAATACTGTTTTTGATCTTTAATATATATGCTTTTTTCGCCAAATTCTGAAAAATATCTGCTTTTTCGAATCAGAAGTTGTCTGTAAAAAAATGGTTTTTCTTAAAAATCGCAAAAAATCGCAACACAAAACATAGTAAAACAGATTTATTACATCACAAATTATTCTTTTTTTTTAGTTTTAGGCTGGGCAAACTTGGGCAAAATTTTGCAAATCAACACAAACTTTAGAAACATAGAAAAACAATTATTTTATAGGTTACATTACACAACTGATTTTTTTTCACTACTCCAGATCTTGTTTTAAAAAGTTTAGTATTAAAAAATGAAAGTACTTAATATAACCTTTATTTTGCATATATTAGTTTTTTTTAATTTTGTTTATTTTTAGCAAGAATTATATTTCAATAGCTTCGAAATAAACGTGCACGTTTTTCATTTACAATTCTTCTCAGAAAGCACAGCTTTGTTGAGTTACTGTTTAACTGTAACAGTAAAGCGCTGATTATAATAGACGAAACGGAACGTAGGCAAGTGTCAGCGTAGCGGGATGAAATGCTTTCAAACGAAGTGGCAATTATAATAGAAACGGAATAAATCGTTTAAACGGGTCAAATAAACATAAGCAAACATTAAAAAACATCAATCTTCCTTTCTTTAAACTTCATTTTCAAAAATTGTGTTCAAAATATAAATGAATTCATTATAAAAAAGATGCGTCAGAAAATCAAATTAAAAGATATTTGTTTAAGCATTTGTCAAAAGCATTTGTTTACTCTCGACGGAACGGAACGCAACGCAAAAATCTATAGATCTCAACGTTGCGTGTCGTTCCATCCCGTCTTATTATAAACGCTCACATAAGAAGTTCATGCAATAGATTGCAAAGTAACATTTCTCAACGTTCTACAACGTTCCGTTTCGTCTTTTATAATCAGCGCTTAACTCAAGAAGTTAACAAGACAAGAGTTTAACAAGAAAAAAAAATCATATATGTTTGGTTTGAAATATTTTCTCTTAGATTACTACAATAAAGCAACAAAAACAGAATGTGAAAAACATAGATTTTGGCCAGCAAAAGTGGTCTGTGAAACCATTGTGCGCGGTTAAAATTCTTGGAGTAATTTTTAAACCAATCGTTGGTCTAATGCATTTTTAAATGTTTCGATATGTGAAAATTTCGATATATTGCTATGAAGTGAGGTGACCGTGACAGCAGGTTAAGTGTGTGGCTTAGCATGTTCGGAGCCTGGGTTCGATCCCCAGCCGCGTCGAAACGTTTTATCAATAAAAAATTTTTCTGATCGGTCACCACCTCTCTGCAGACAATGGCAAACCTCAGAGAGTAAATAATGCCATGTAAAGCTTCTTGAGAACATGAACTTTAGCCGTTCGTAGTGGGCATAAAACATGTAGGTCCAGGTCTCGGTCATTTGTGTGCAAACATTTAATTACACACACAACACAATTGATCATAAGAAGCTCGGTCAAAGTACTTTCAAGGGCTGAAATGGACAATTTGTTTATTTTTGTTTTTGCTATGAAGTGAGTCTTTTTAAAACGATGAAATGTACTCAAGGACAGATATAATGGGAATAATTTTCATATTTAATGAAGAATCTTAGCATTTTATTTTCAGGATGGCAAAATTAAATCATACACAAGTATGATCGAGGTATTAGTACAATCCTAGTAGCAGTAAGTTTTCCGTAGTCGATTTCTTTTATTTTTCGATATAACTCTGCATTATGAAATCGAGTGTAATCGGTAAAATGTATCTCAGATCGGTTACTCAGATAAAATATTTTTATGTACTGCCAATAAATAAAACAGGGAAACCCCGATGAATATAGAAGTTGGTGATTCCTTGCATTAATGCAAGAAAAAAATCGTATAGGAGAGTAGGCGGGGGTTCGCAAACGTCCTCCTAAGGAGCTAGGAGGGGAAACCAAAAGAAAAAGGTGTCATATTGGTTGAAGCCATACACCGAGAAAACTTTGCACCTCTAACAATTATTTTCAGTGGTTTGAAATCGAATATTTTAAAATAAGCTTCTAAAAGTTCGTTTGGTTTTCTATAAAAAATTTTTTTAAAAATGACGTTTTAACGAGTGCGTTTCATATTTTAAAATTAACATTTAAGGAGAATAACGAGCTTTTTTAAAATATTCATTCTCAAATATCAAACGAAGGTTTAGAACCTCAGTGTACATTTTTGAAATGAAAATGAACAAAATCTGGGTAAATTGTTTTCAAAAGAACCTAGCACGTATCAGAGTAACTAACATATCTCTACAACAATTACCAATCAAAGTATCACCACAAAGGTTTTGAGTAAAAAATAATGTGTGGTGGTAATAAAAACTCAAATTTAACTCACAAATTTAACTTCTTTTTTGTGACACAGTGTACCATAGAGACCGGTGTTACACAAAAATGTTAGCACTTAGAGTCAACAAAATTTAACTTTTATTAAATATTGTAACAAGAAATACGGATAAGAGATCAGGAAAATATGCTTGGTTTTACGATAACTCTTTTAGTTTTTTATGGTACCGAGAGGGTTATTTTATTAAAAACTCAAAGTTGCATGGGTTAATTTTACCATGGTAGGAAGATCAGGGTTAATTTGTTCTTTTTTTGAAAAAAGAGCAGCAGGCTAAAGATTGTTATTAATTTTATTAGTAATTATGATAACAAAGTAAATGTATTGAAACTATACATATTGAATCATTCATTTAAGGAAAGAAACGGAAATTCATTTAAAATAAAAAACCAAATCCGTATTCGTACAAGCAGATTGCAATGTTTTTGGCTCCATTGTAAGGAATTTTATCGTTACTTTGGAAAATTGCTCTAAAGTTGGGACGTAATTGCCGCAGAACACGATCAGTTGACTTTCGTTCTTCGTAGATATCGTTAAAAGTGTTTTTTGCTGTAAATGAAAGCTATGGGTCGCAAATCAAGTGAAATTTCGAATAACATAAGAAAAGTGATTATAGATTTGCATTTCGAAGGCAAATCTTTATAAGATATTGTAAAAATATTTAAAAGAAGCCGGTCAACTATCCAATACAAGAAAAGTGGTGAATTCAAGAAAAAACGACGGAATCATAACAGATGTTTACTTAATAGAAGATATCAGTCTTTTTTGCTTCGAAAAATTCGAAAAAATCCTCTGGTAAGTTGTACGAAACTTGCTGGTAAGCTTGAAAGACGTCTGGGAATTAAAGTGACTGCACAAACGATCAGAAATTATGTACGAAAACTGGGTTTTCAAAGCAGAATTGCGGTTCGAAAAACCTTTGTAAGTGAAGTAAATAAAAGAAAGCGCATTCTTTTTGCTAAAAAGTACAAAAATCACGACATGGAGTTTTGGAGAAGAGTTATTTTCTCAGACGAATGCAAACTGAATGTGAAAGTGTCTGATGGGCGCATAAAAATATGGCGAGAACGCAATACCAGCCTTTCAAGACATAACCTCTTGCCATCATTAAAACATGTTGGCGGTTTTTAATGGTATGGGGTTGTTTTGGCGCCGCAGGAGTAGGCAGACTGCACTTTATCAAAGGTATTATGACTGCAGAAATGTACTTAATCTTTTGATAAAGGAATTATTGCTAAGTGCCATAAAACTGGGCCATAAGGATGATTTTATATTTCAAGAGGACAACGATTCTAAACAAACGGCCTGCATTAACAGAAGTTGGATCCTGTATAACTGCCGGAATTATTTGAAAACTCCACCCCAAAGTCCAGATATTAACCCAATTGAAAACCAATGGTCTATATTAAAGATGAATCTTCGCTATTATGACATTATAAACATTTAGGACCTTGAAAGTTGTTTAAGTGCTGAATGAAACAAAATTTCATCAAGTTTAACGACAAAATTAGTGGAATCCATGTCAACTAGACTACATGAAGTTCTGAAGCAGCAAGGATACCCTACGAAGTATTAAAAAAGAAAACTCATCAAAATATTATTGCTAACTAAATGTACGAATACGGATTTTGTTTTTGTTATTTAAGTTTTTTGAAGCTTTCTTTAAACATATTAATAAATAAATTTTGTTTTACTATGATTTCTTTTCTTAACCTTTTTCTCTTATGAAACCAATGGTATGTTAATGAATACTCCCACACGGTTAAAAATCTAGGGCTAAATTTTAATCTTTTTTGGATTACATATAGGACACGACCAAAAAAAGATTACTTTTTAATCCAATGAAAAGTTTTAAATTTTCCAATCCAAAAAGGACTTATTTTTAATCCACAAAAAGTTTAAAATTTTTTAAATTTTTAAAAAGGATTAGATTTTAGTCCAAAAAAGTTAAAAATATAAAAGGATTACTTTTTAATCCACAAAGGTGAGAACTCGTGAGAAAAAAAGGTAAGAGATAATTCTCATATTTCATAAGTCTACGAAGAAAAGTTATCCTTTGACCTCCATAAGCATGTATATATATATTAAAAAAAGTTCTCAAACTAAATTTATGCTAAATTTCGCATATTTCTATACGAGCTAAAAAACACTTATTTTTTTTTGTCGCGTACTTTGAACTAATTTGTACTAAATCTTGCCAATATTTTATATTTTATAAAATGTAGCACTCTTTCATCGCGTTAGAACTCTTAAAATACATATTGGTTCTTTTTGTTTCTTTCTTGTTTTTCTAGTAATTAAAACTGTGCGAATGTCGCGTCCGTGCCAATGGCTTTTCAGCTGAAAAGCTACATAATATTCAGCTTTTCGCCATAGAAGAACTGTCAAATAAAGAGCTGCTTTTCGTTGGCTTTTCAGCCAAAAGGCCTTCATGTGAACATATTATTATATTGCAATAAACTTCACTATATATACATTAAGGGTATTCATGCAAATGGGCAATGCCCTTATAAATTATATAAACCGTATAAGTTTATCAGCCTTATAAATTAAATGTATGGAGAACCGTTTACACAAACCAGCAATCAGCTGTTTATACGTATTCTGAAAGTTGACTGTTAACAAGTTAACAGCTGACATATCTCTCCAAATACACAATCTACTGATAAAAATAACTGATTGCCCAAAATACAAGCTTGCCGCTTTGCATGAATACTCTTATTATGTATTATGAAACACTGCTCAATGTAATAATGAATATAATTATATTTTGGTTCAGATTTTAAGAAACAATTTGTTTCATTTAATTAAAAAATAAATTTCGGTTGCTTTAACAACATTAACTATTATATTTAGCGTAAATTTCGTAGCAGTAGTAGTTTTCAATCTTAGGTAACATAAATAATTTTTCCTGAAAATACTACCTTAATGTAAATTTGTAGTCCAAAAATAGTCTTAAACTTAAACTTTTTTGGATTAAAAACAAATTAAACTTAAGTATGGAATAAAACATAGTACTTTTTGGATTAAAAATTCCTTTAAACCAAAGTTTGGATTAAAAACTAGTCCAAAATTTTTAACCGTGCAATGATTTTAATATTATAGTAGATTTTTATTTTAAAAAACACTGTACGAATATGGATTTTACATACTGTACATTTTGAATTATTGATTTACTTATTTTGACACAAGTAAATACTTAATACTAATAAACTAATTTTCTTCTGCTACAGTAACTGCATATGTATAATTATCATTGCTTTTAATATGTTATGTTGTTTATTTCTAATTTTTTTCTATTAACCTCCATTTTTATGTGTTTTTTCTGTTTTTTTGAGTAGGCACTACAGTCCACTTAATAGCTTATCTAAGTCGATTCAATTTAGCGTATCAGTGCTTGTCGAACTGACGGCGTCTTTGTCAATGCTTGAAGTTAATTGAACTGTATAATTGAATTGTTGAATTTTTGCTCTCTTCGGCAAAGTTTGTCGGAATCAGCTTTTCCCAACAACAGTAACATAGCTATATGACAATACTGACATAAAGTCCCTATTTGGCGTAAACTATACCATCAAAACTAGTTCACTCAACTGATGGCATTTTCGAGAACCATTTCTGGGGAAACGCTTTCCTAAATTCCAATAATAGTTGAATGATTCGTCTAATTAAACAATTTTTGCTAAGTAGTTGTTGGTAGAACATACAAGCAATGGGATGAGTGTGTGTGTGTGTGTGAATATGTATGTAGTAATATGATTGTGAGTATGTTTGTGTAACATACAAAATTGTATGCTTTGAGCAAAGTATAATCTAATGTATAACAAAAGTTTGCTGATTAAGACTCAATTATGATAAAAGCAATTTATTTATATTTCCAAACTATTTCAAAGATGAAGTTCTAAAAGATTGGGTGGAAGGGGAAAAAAATGTTAATGATAAGAACAACTGAGTTCACTTCATTGAATATGCCGAAAACCATTGAGGCGTACATTTTTATTTATAAAAAATAATAAAAGAACTAGCTCCATTCTTCCGCTGTCATAGTTACATGTTTTATTAAGCAAATTTTGAAGTAACCGCAAAAATTTAAACGCGCAAAAATGCATTTATTTCTGGCTTTCAGATAATGACTGTCTGTTCGTCTATTTGTAGAATTTCAATTTCAATAGAATTTCAGCGAATTACAATGAATTGTATTGAACACAAACATACACAGTAGGCTACCAAGGCAACACTTACAATAATTTAACGTAGAGATACCGTATATGTTAACAGTTTAGTACCGTAGAGTTGAATATTTTAGAAAGCTTAACTCATTAACATGCTTAGCAAAAATTCAATGCAAACATCAGCTAATTTATTTCTTGGTTTTATATGAAAAGTATTCACATATGTACAGTGGCGTACCGAGAGGCTAAGCCGCCCGGTGCGGATTCCAAATTTTGCCGCCCCTCTCATATGCAATACAAAAAAAAAAACATCTTTCATATTAATATAGGGTTTTGTATGCATATTTTTCACTTTAGAATGTGAACTTTCATTGTTCTCTACAGTTGAAAATAAAATTTATTTATGATATATAAAGTGGTGAACAAATAATATAAAATGCAGTACAATAAAAAAAAAACATAGAATTACAAAGATATCGTTACACTTAACGATTTTCAGAATCTTAAGTGTCCTTTCACACTCAAAAAAAGGAACAATCTATGTATATTAAAACTGTTGCACGTATGTGTGTGTTAGTTATAGACTCCGAAACCGCTAAACCAATTGATATGATTTTTTCAGGGTAGCTGTCGCAAGGCTTTGAAAGTGTTGCTGTGTTGCAACAATTTGCAATACCGCTTAGCTTTGAAATTACAGGTCGTACAATCTCATAATAAGAAATTTAATCTCAATTTACACGTGCCGCTCCATTGGTAACATTTTGTAAGCTTTATACAAGGGGCGTGTCACGTTTTGATCAGCTCAAATTTTAGGTATAAATTAAGAACTATAGGCAGAGCTGTAAAATTTGCATTCATATTCAAAATTCTAAGTAAGAATTCTTACTAAGTAAGACAAAATAATGCTATTCAATGAAAACAAAATTGATCCATGAATAAAATTTTCAATTCACATTCAATTTCAAAAATTTATTTATTATTCATTTCGATTATTCATTTTTCTTTATTCAGAATAATGCATTCATTTTTTTATTTAAATGAATGCTATTCATAAAGAATGCAATTCACAAAGAATCGTTATTCATTTTGCATTTATGCATTCATTTTTAATTCATTATTCATTTTTTGTTCATTGTTCATTTTTTATTAATATTCATTTTTTATTCATTGTTCATTTTTTATTGATAATTAATTTTTTATTCATTATTAATTCTTTATTCATTTTTAATTTTTTATTCATTGTTAATTTTTTATTCATTATTCATTTTATATTCATGAGAGAACATTATTTTCACTCTATTCACGTGAAGCTACCCAGTTGCGAATTTAAAACTGATATTTTACTTAAATTAAAAATATAAAACAATTAGCTCAAGGCCCCGGTAATTGCGCTGTTGCACTTAACTAAAAATATACTACTTTGGTTGCAAAATTAACACCACAGGCATGAATAAAAACGAATAATGAATAAAAAATTAATAATGAATAAAAATTTAATAATGAATAAAAAATGAATAATGAATAAAGAATTAATAATGAATAAAAAATGAATGCATGAATGCAAAATGAATAACGATTCCCTGTGAATTGCATTCTTTGTGAATAGCATTCTTTATGAATAGCATTCATTTGAATAACAAAATGAATGCATTATTCAGAATAACGACAAATGAATAAAAGAAATGAATAATTAATCAATATTTAAATATTTAGTTTTATTGGTTTATCTATGTTATTTAAAATTATTAATTAAGCAAATATAAAAAAAATAAAAAAGCATTTTAAGGCATTTATAATATAAAGAATAACAAAAAAGGTTAAAACAAGTAGCAAGCAGATTTGGTACCATTTTTTTATAAAGCTTTATATTTTCATATGTATTGTTTTGATCATTACCCGCGATTACCTGTGGAAGTTGCATTTCAAAGAAAATTTATTATATTTTTATATTTTCTTAAAATTTATGCTATTTCAAGGAAGTACATCTCCTTATTTTGTTACAGGACCAAACTTTTAGAGATACAAGTTTATTTATTTTGACTTTAGTTTCAAGTTTTTATGAGCATTTTAGTAAGGTGATACGTTTAGTGAAATTTTTGATTAAATATTTTTGAAGTTAGGCATGGCTTTGGAGGTCAATAAAAAAAGTGGTAAGGCCTTACAAAAATGGATTTCTTTCATTAAACATATCCAAAATCATTAAATCATCGTAAAAAAATCAAGAAAAAAGTCGAGATATCATCGCAATGCACGCGTTTTGCCTGATTTTTTCCTAACGTGCGACGTAAGTCAAAATTATCTAATGTTGAAGAGGCAAAGAAAAGTAATTTAATATGAATTCAAGCATTAAAGCATTGAGAATTAAAAAAGACAAAAATGTAGTTTTGATCAATCTACCTTAAACGTTAATAATCGCTATTATTCCAAATGTTGACTTACGTCACATTAGAATTAGGCCAACGATAAAAAAGTTTATTCTTATATGACACCGAAAAATCAATTTTTAAAATTAATATTTTTTTTTATTTAACATTTTATTAAATTCTTATTTTTCTTGCTTTTTTATTAGCAAAATCGTTAATTACATAGTCAAAGTCTATTTCAGTACTTAACTTGTATTCTTTAGATAATATGACAAGTTTTAACTTAGAGAAGCTCCTCTCACAAGTGGCAACACTAACAGCAGTGGTAAGAAAGATGCGTAAAAGTATAACAATGTTTGGAACTGCGTTTTCTAGACTTAATTTAAAAATAAATTGTAAAAGTTCAAGTGGACCTTTCATACAAGAATCAGTTTCTTTGTGCGCAATAGAAACAATATTCTGAAGTATTTTCTCTCAACGAGAAACTCTTCCTTGTCAATTTCTTCGTGACAGAGTTCATTCAGTTTACATTCCAACTTATCATTCAAATCAATGGAGTAAGAATTGAGTATTTTTCAGCAAGAGCATGAAGCTGCTGAAACCTTATGGTCATTTCTCAAAATTATTTCTCCAAAATTAATAATTTAATTGTTAAATTAGAAAATGACCCAAATCAGTATAGACCACACCTAACTCCCCTCCAAAGTGATTTTATTAAAAAAGTAAAATCCCTTCAAAAATCACACAACATTATAATAGACACGACTTAAATTTATACGCATAAGTCTTAATTTTTAATATGCACTCTGAACTTATAATTCGCCATGATCAAACGAAAATTCCACTACTGGGTATTTCCACTGATAAGTAAAAGCACTCAAAAACTCGAAAAATTTCGAGTAACTGGAAAACACCACTTATTCAAAAGGCTTTATTTAGCTTTAGTGCCGCCCCTAAACTAATGCCGCCCGGGGCGGACCGCCCCCCCCGCCCCCCCCACGGTACGCGGCTGCATATGTATCACATACAAACACATATCCAAAATACTCACAGTTTACTTCAAAGCTCAAATTATAGCACGGTTGTATACTGCGTTTCAAAACTAAAGGATATTATTTTTAATGAGGCAAATATTTAATACTTAATTAATAATCAATATTTTTATAATATTAGAACTTTTGTGTACTATTTGCTCCGTACGATATTGACCTGAAAAATACATTCTGCAAAACTTTTCCTGCTCTCTTGATATGCATCAGTTTGTTTTGCTGTTTTGAGGCTTTTAAGCTAATAAAAATTAATAACAATTTCCTTAATAATTGTTGCTTAATTGCACAATTGTTGTTACATAATTTTTCGTAATTTTTTTTATTTTGACTTAAAAAAAGCGGTGTTCACGATTTCCACTAATTTATGTTTATCTTGAAAATATCGATTTTTTTGCAAACAACCAAACCTTAAGAAAAAAAAAACAAAACAATAGTAAAACCCAAAAAGTTGAGTTTGTCCACGTTGAATACCATTCTCTTTTATTGAAATTCTTAATACATTGCTTTTTTTTGGATATAAGTTCCTTGTCCAAAAATAAGAAGAAAAAAACTAGTAAGGTATATCTTCGACTTGGCCGAAGTAAAAATACCCCCACGGCCGATTCTTAAGGGTGGAAGAATCTTAAATTGAAGAGCTTTTTGTATGAGCTTTTGAGAGATATTATTATTTTTATGTGTCTAAAATACATACATATCAAATTGTTTTCCTGCAGCTTAAATATAAGCCTTTTTATAAAGTTTTAAATTTTGGGGTTGTATGGGAGGTGGGCGTGTTAGATTGTGTATGACGCCCATTTTTCTAGCATACCTCAGTTTCGACATAGAAGACACAAATACCGAGTTTCTGTCTAGTAACTTTAATATTAGCCTCTTTATAGATTTTTCAATTTTGGGGTTGTATGGGAGGTGGGCGTGTTAATAGGTGGATGACGCCCATTTTTATAACACACCTCAGTTTTGACATTAAATACACAAATACCGAGTTTCCGTCTTGTAACTTTAATATTAGCCTCTTTATAGATTTTTCAATTATGGGGTTGTATGGGAGGTGGGCGTGTTAATGAGTGGATGACGCCCATTTTTCGAACACACCTTAGTTTTGACATTGAATACACAACTACCGAGTTTCCGTCTTGTAACTTTAATATTAGTCTCTTTATAGATTTTTCAATTTTGGGGTTTTATGGGAGGTGGGCGTGTTAGTGAGTGGATGACGCCCATTTTTCTAAGACATCTTAGTTTTGACATGGAACACACATATATCAAATTTCAGTATTGTAGCTTCAATATTAGCTTCTTTGTTGATTTTTAAATTTTGGGGTTGTATGGGAGGTAGGCGTGGTTTTCATCCGATTTAGCCCATTCTCGAACTTGACCTTAGTTTTTTAAAAAAAAGCTTAAATATCGAATTTCATTACGATATCTTCAAAATTACGGCTGTAATCGTGTCGACAGACGGACAGACAGACGGACATGGCTAAATCAACTCAGGTGGTGATGCTGAGCAAGAATATATATACTTTTCCATACCTACCATGCCTCCTTTTGGGTGTTACACACGTCGTGACAAAATTAATATACCCCTTACGCAGTACGCGTGGGGGTATAAAAATCGCGTGTAGCAACGTACACGTGGCAGAAGTGAAACTTCTTTAACAGTAAGAAATAAGAGAGATTTTAGTGTGAAATAGAGAGCGAAAGTATCTGAAAAGAAATTTAATCAATACGAAATGGAACAATAATTTGTTGATTCAATATTTGCATCCAGGGACCGTACCGAATATGGTTTTTGTCGAAAGTGTCACATATTAACTTTTATCTCTTAATTTTTTATTTTTTCCGACAAAAATAACTGTTTTTTGTGCCTTATAGTTTTTTTGGGCAAAAATAACAGTTATTTTCTGACGTTTATTTTTCGGTCAAAAATATCAGGTAGTTTATATTTGTTCAAAACATTTTAACGATAAAAAATTTTGATATTATTATTTTCATCTCATCGGTGAGACATTTTACACATGGTGTCAACAGTTCAATCTGTCAAGCGGCCTTTAAGAAAACACAAATTGCTTGATATTTTTGACCGAAAAAAATAAAGTCACAAAATAACTGCTATTTTTGACCGATAAAATAATAGTCAAAAGTAACCTTTATTTTTCCTCGAAATATACTTGGCAAGAAATTAACTTTTAAAGAATCAGTTTCAAATTTAAAAGCGACTTAATATTCGTAAGGCTGAGGACATTTGTAACATAATGGTATATTTGAAAAAGTCTTTCGAAATTGTAAAATAACAGTTATTTTCGGTACTTGTTTTAGTTCAGTTGGTGTTTTAGTTGCTTTCGAATGTCTTCTCAACATTGATACTTTTTGAATGCTGGATTGCATTTGCATAGTACTCTTTGAAGGAGCCTCCGAAAGCAGAGGCAAATCTTGTTCATTATTACCTCCTGCTTCCTGATCATAATAATTGCTATGTTGATAGAGGGCCTCATAAAGCAGCGAACGTTGATTGTTTGGTGCATCAACTTGGTTGGCTTTAAAATTTTGTTGAGGTGCATCAGTGTGTTTTTTGGGGATTGGTTCTTTGTAGATTCACCAAAATAAACTGCTGTTTCGTAAAAATGCATTTTGAAACTCAGCCGTTGTTGCAATCACCTTACCTTCATCATTAGTTGCAGACCCAGCTGCGGCTATATTCTTAAGAGCTCTAATTCGCTCTCTATATTCACGAACGCGTTCTGCTCCTGTTTTAGCTATTTTTCTATTTTTTTTTCCGTGCATACTTGTAGGATGAAAATTAATGTTACGGTTATGTTAATAATGTAGTGTTAATGTTAATCTAAAGTTAATGTTATTTTCAGTATGTTACGCGTTCACTTTTAATAACATTTTGTTTGATGGTTTTCATGTACCTGCATGGCGTAATGGTATAGATTCCGGCTCATAAGCAACGATGTTCGGGGTTCAATTCTTGGCAGCGGCAGCAATTTTTTTTTAATTTTCATATGAATTGAAAACGTTAGTCTAGCGTCACGAATAAGAGACCTTGAAATTTCACTCGCCGCCAAAGAAGTTTCACTTCAAAAAATTATCCGAAGTTGAAAGTTTTAATTTTGAATATATATCATTAAATTATTTTGTAATAAAAACTTTTTTTATCGGCCATTATCTGCCACAAAAAACACTACAGGTTCCTTTTCCACTCATAAGAAAATAAGGTTGTAGTTTTTTTATCGCCATTTCTTAAAAAAAAACAAGTAAAGAAAGTCTAAAGTCGGTCTAGGCCGACTATGAAATACCCTAAACCCACTTTTAAAAAAAAAAAAAAAAATTTATTGTAAATGGGCGTGTCCGTGGGCGGATGAAGTCCATTTTTCCAAACCATCTTTGTCTTGTCATAAAAAACATACGTGCCAAATTTTAGATCTGAAGGTTAAACATATGCTTATTTATTGCGTTTTCAATTTTTGGGTTGTATGGGAGGTAGGCGTGTCCGTGATCGGATGACGTCCATTTTCCGAAGACATATTTGTGTTGGCATGAAACACATACATACCAAATTTTATTGTTGTAGGCTAATTATGAGCTGAGCTATGCAGTTTTCAATTTTCGCGTTGTAAGGGAAGTAGGCGTGTCCGTGGGCGGACGATGTCCATTTTTCAAAACCATCTTTTTTTTGTTATAAAAAACATGCGTGCCAAATTTTAGCTCTTTAGGTTAAACAGAGGTTTATTTATTGCGTTTTCAATTTTTGGGTTGTATGGGAGGTGGGCGTGTCCGTGAGCGGATGACGTCCATTTTTCAAAAACATCTTTGTGTTGATATAAAACACACACATACCAAATTTTATTGTTGTAGACTTTTTATGAGCTGAGTTATGCAGTTTTAAATTTTTGCGTTGTATGGGAGGTAGGCGTGTCCGTGGGCGGATTCCAAAAATATTCAATAGTGCAGATCCTTGGGTACATGTGACCATGTGTACCAAGTTTCATCCAATTATCTCAACTTCTTCTTCCTATCCTGTGTATACGGACAACACACAGACGGACGGACGGACGGACGGACGGACATAGATAGCTCGACTCACGTGGTGACGCTGATCAAGAATATATATACTTTTCTATACCGGACTCGCTTCGTTCTATGCGTTACAAACGTTTGCACAAAGTTAATATACCCTGACCTTTCAGGTTTAGGGTATAATAATGGAGATACCAATTTTTGATAAAAGTAAAACTCTTGAAAATTAAGTCACTTCCAATAAATCATATCTCCGTCATCTGTTACCCTATCTTTGTAAATGAAGTATCATTAGAAAGCTATTGCAAAACGATATCTCCATAACTTTTCTAAAAATGGCAATAAAAAAAGGCAACTAAATTATATTCTTACACTCAGGGAAAAATGCTGTTATATCAAAAAAATAATGTGTTGAAATAACAGATTTCACTGTTAAGTACCATTCATCTAACGCAACTTTCAAATCAACAGTCGGTTGACTGTTGGTCTATGGAACACTAAATTCCATATAAAAACGTTCTTATTGAAATTTTATCACTGCTTTGAAAGTTCAAGATTGGCTGAGTGTGCTGACGTATGCGTCTAGTACTCGACTGTCTTAGGTTGCGGTTATAGTGAACGCCGAGTCAGACAGACAGGCAGCCAGGCAATGTGAACAAGCGAGATAGATAGCTATCTGCATCTTGTTTTTTCACACAGATTTCAGCCTGCCTGCCTGCGTGTCTGACCCAAGACCCAAGGTTGATTAATATAAGGTTGCGTACATTTTTTGCATCCTTATTTTATGTAAACAAAAATATTTTGACGTTTGCAGAGTAGTGTTTTGTGCTGCTCGAGAAAAAAAAAATATTTTTCAGGGTTTTGTGCAGTTTTCTGTTTTATTGTGTACACACTAGGTCTGTTCCCGTACTTTTTGGACTAAATGTGGTAAAACTGTCAAAAGTCTTAGAATGAGAAAAATCTTTCGAAAATAGAGAAAAACACAAAAAAGTACGGGAACGCTTCTCGGACTAAAATTGTAAAAACAGTCAAATAAGATAGTTTGTCCAGCATTGCCTTGATCTGAAGCCTCGGCATTGCAGACGAAATGTCTAAGATTTTTAATAATATTGAAATTAATTCTCAAGTTAAGAATTTATATTAGTTTTTACACATTTTCCCATGTTTCTTGGTTCCATTTTAATAGTTTCAATGAAGTTTTGATGTATCGCAATTTCTTTGCTTACTTGTAAACAGCTGATTTTAAGCTGTTTGACACTTTTACCATTTTTACCCGAAGAAATTTCTCGGACTTAAACTTGCAACTTTTGACAAAGAGGGGAAATGTTTTACTCTCTCGATTGCACTCTCTTTTACCATTTTTTCGTGTACGGGAACGCTTCTCGAACTAAAACTGGTAAAAACTGGTAAATTGGACTAAAACTTTAGAGTACGGGAACAGACCTATTAAGTCAAGATGTGTTAAAATTTTAATTTTTGTCAAAATTGGAAGTAAAAGTGGTTTTTACGATCACCGTTGTCCAATGCAATGAAAGTTCTGAATATGAAAATATTTATTTGGTCTGTCTTTCTTGATTTTCTTAATATATATTTATTTCCTTTAACCCTTTTTTAGGGCATAGTACTGAAATCCTTCAATCATAACTAAAATTATGGGGGTAGATCAAACTCATGACTTAATTTTATCAGGACATCCGAATAAAAAAGGACCAATAAAAGTACTAAACATAAATTTTAGTATTCTGTTTACCAAATAGTACTACAAAAAAACTACCAATAGTATTATATTCAGACAACCGTGTCAGTTCTTTACTCAAATGACTACGCTCTTTTGCTCTCATTTCAAAATAAAGGTGCCGAAATGAGAAAACGTCAAAAATGTATGAAACCTTATATAAATAAGCCTTGGGCAAGACCTACAAAATTTTTTTTTTATTTAAAATTTTTTTTTTTAAATTAAAACTTAAATTTTAAATTTTTTAAAGATTCTTAGCAACTTATTTTGAAGGTTATTTTTAACCAACCTATTCATGAAACAGAACTTTTATTCAATTATTAAATTACAATTTTTGATACTTGCATAGCTAGGATTCGAACCCACGTCCCCCGCATGATAGTCTAGCGCACCTCCACTGAACTATTGGCAACGATTATATAAATAAAGCAAAACACATTTAAAAAAATAGTGCTTAGAGCAAATAGACATTTCAACAAAAACACAAAAATATTTAAACAGATGATTTTAACAGGACAAAAATACTTTGAAAAGTTTATTCAACAAAAAAATTATTTACTTAAACGCAAAACATTCAATCCAACAGTGTTTTGAAATAACAGGGGCCGAGTGTTAATATTGCAGTTGATATTTTTCTGAGTGTATAACTGATAGAGGATCCTAAAGGCAAAAATTATGAGGCAATAGGAGAGCATGGAGTCAATTTTTCGAAAAAAACTTGCATGAATGGCCTTTATAAAAACTATATCAAAAGTGCCGTTATATGTTCATTTATATTTACATTTTTTTTTTCAAATACTTTTTCAATAAGCTTAAATGCATGTGAATACCATGAAAAATATTTATTTTTAGGTGTTTAAAAAAACACATCTTTTCATAAATGACGAAATATCAAATCTTTGCTGTTCAAAAGATTTTATAAAGGCAAAAAATTTCAAATAGTTTTTGGGCCAATATTTGTGTTAAAATAAAATCTTCATTTTTTTGCTAATCTTAATGAAAAAAACTTGATTTTTTTGGACAAAAAATGGGTTCAGTAGAACCAAAAGCGCTCCATGAGGATTTCTCCAATCCAAACAAAATGATGCAGAAATAGTTTTTAAGAGTCTCTCTAACTTTTGTGTCGGTATTCAGCGAAATCTAAATTTCTATCCGGCTTAATCTTTATAGAGTTTTCAATGTTGGGGATGTATGGGAGGTGGGCTTATTTGTGGATGGATAGCGCCCATATTTCTAACACGCCTTAGTTCTGATATAAGCAAAGTCGGTTTTAAGTCCAGTTCTCGGTCAATTGCGTATAAATATTAAATAACATACGCAACACAGTTCACAGCTCGGTCCAAGTCCTTTTGAAGTGCTGTAATGGCCAATTTTTTTATTTTTTTCATTCATCATATACTCGGCGCGCATTGCATACATACTTTAACAAAATTTTTACAAAAATAGCTTCTGAAAGTTCATGAATAGCTATTGTCACTATCTTCTTACAATAATTACAAATTTTTCTAACGAATCTTCTTTATTTTAAAAGAAACAAAAAATATGATAAATCTCTTCAAGTTAATATGTAATCTGGGTAAGATCGTTAGTTAAATTATTGGCTAAAGAAAAGCAAATGAATAAATGTATTATATTTTTGACACCGTTTTGAAAAGATGAATAACGTACTTGAAGTATTTTTTAGAATTTGTAAGCATGTGATTATAAGTGTGTAACCATTGATAAATGTAGCCTCTTCACAAATATTTTTTACCAAATAAAAATTTCCGTTGATAAAGTGTGACCTTAAACTTTTGAAACTGAGTGTAGATTGTGTTTACAAAAATATAACAAGGTATGCAGCATAAAAGGAGACAAGTAACATACAAAGCACATAACTCGTAGAGTGCGGCTTTGATAAGGATTACATTTGAATAAATGTAAAGCACACTTAAACACACATACGCACACACTCATTCTGACAGAAGTACTTACACCAACACCAACATCAACACATGTTTAAACATAAAAGTGGATGTCTTCACTCAGCTTTGTAATGAACTTTCACAAATACAAAAATAAAGACTCGGCATTTGGGTTGGTCGACAATTGCCTAACCATGGCAACACTGGCAATTTTAATGCAAATACAGCCAACTGTGAAAGCAACGTTTGTCTGCGTTGGTCTGGTCAAGTGGTTAAAATTGTAAGCTCGAGTATTTTAGTAAAAATTACTTAATTTTGCAACAATTTTGATTAGTTTTATTTTGGTAGTTGGCTGGCAACACTGACACAAAGCTTACCGTTCGCTCTCACTCTGTAGTTGCACTACTTTTCGTTACATTTCACATATGTAATTTGAGTAAGTTAAAATCGCCCCTATGTGGTGGAGTATTTGACTTGTTTGCGGCATAAGAGTGGTCAGGAAGATATGTTTGTGGTCTGGGTTCTTTGTTCAGTTGTTGATTTTGTTTTTTCAACAATCAAGTAACCAGAAAAATTGCGCGTTTTTGATATATTCAAACTGTGGTAATTTATTTTATTATTTCTGGATACCTTTGTTAGAAAATAAATGAGATCTTTTGAAATTGCACAAACTTTTGTGGATTCTTGTATAAGCTCTAGTATAAAACTTAAACAATTAAGTTTTGGGGCTACCGAGAAAACAATTTAAGCCGACTGAAAATTAATATTTGATTGAGCTGCTAGGTTTTGTGTAATTTGTACTTGTGTTTTTAATTATGATCTCTTTGCTTAGAATATAATATTTTATTTTTAATGATACCGTCAATATTTATAAATTAATTTGTGAATGACTGAAGCCTAAGCCGGAAAAACTTAAATAATTTTTTGTTTAATTTAAAATTATTAAAATACTAGCAGAATACCCGACCTTGTTCGGATACAGCTAATTTGAGTTGAATTGAATTAATAGCAAAGAAGGATTATTTTGTATTCTATTTGCTTGAAAAAATAATTAATTACAGCCTATGTACAAGGTCTTGGAGAGTCTGATTTATATTTTAATTTTACCATAACTTTTTATCGAAATAAAAAGTAAATTTATATTTTGTTTTTTAGTTTTCATCAAAGTTATGAAGAATAACAGTTTTGAAAAAATAATTTTATTTCAACATTGAATACATATGGGCATTTCCATAGTCGCGAACGCGACATTCGTACGCCTTTGAGGAGCAAAATAATAAAGAAAACTCAAAACAAATTTTCTTTTTTTTCAAGTTTTAGATAGCATTTTATTAGCACTATATTTAGAAAAAAAAGTTAGGTTCTCTAGATTTTATGTTTCCAAAATATTAGCAAAAAACATGGCATCGCGAACGCGACAAAAAATGGAACTCGTTTTCGACTACATCTAGAAAAATGCAAATATCTGCGAAACGTAACATAATATTTTAAAGCGGTAAATTGTTAATTAAATAAGATTAATGTGGCTTTCAAGAAATATTTGTCATTTTGACATATTTCCATTAGTTTTTTTTTTATTGAGCTTAAGCCTGATCGCGAACGCGACATCTAGCACGCGACATTTTTTCTCATCACGGTTTTAATAAAAATTAGTTAAAGTAATTTCAGCTAAATATTGCATTACCTACCAAAAACATCGTAAATATTATTTGTGAGTTTTATATTAGTAATATTAAAAAAAAATAAAAAATAAAAAAAAAAATACAAAAGAGGCTAGTGACAAAAAATATTATATTTCTTTGTAACACCACCCGTCCTACGTATGTGGTTATTTACTTTATGAAGACTTTTTTACGCCCACAAAGAGGCGTGGCAGATATAGAAAAGTGCATATATTATACTGCAGTATCACCTTCTAAGTCCCCATCTGTTGACATGATTACAGCCGTTATTATTAAGTTATAATAATGAAATTCGATATTTAAGCTTATATCGTAAAAATAAAAATCATGTTCGAAAATAATCCCAATAGGATGAAAACCACGTATACCTCCCATACAAATTGACGTACTCAAATTGGAAAATTTCTTAAAAATCTACTAAAAATCTATCCAATGACTTGAGAATTAGCTCATGAGCTTTAATTTGAACTATTAACACTTTGCAAAAAATTTAGAAAAATCGAATGGAACCTTTCCATACTTTCCCATACAAAGTGTATCAAAAATACAGCGCATGATCGCGAACGCGACACATTTTGATGATCAATATTAAATGTTTAGTATGATTTTTACCTGCAGTAACTTTTTTTTTATAGTAAGGCGACCAAATTTGATTTAAGTTACAATTTTCAGACACTTGCTAAGAACGATCACGAAGTTCTGATAACATATCGCACACTAAATACAAAACAGTCACAACTCAAAATTTTTTATATCGAAATTTTGTTATAAATCAATTTATAAAACACATATCTGACTATATTTTTCGTTATTTTCTTCATTAACTGGAAGAATGAAGTTTTTGTGTTAAATGAAAATTGTTTTTCTTCTGCAGTTTCAACCAAAGAGTTTTATTTTTCGCTTTTCCTGAAAAGTCATGTTTTTTGAGTTGTGACTGTTTTGTATTTAGTGTGCGATATGATGATTTAGGTACAAGAACGCGACATTCGAATAGTAGTTAAAGCAATATAAAAAATGTACCGTAAATCGTGCTTTGTTTGGTATCTTTTTATTTTTCATTTTTTATTTGTAGTTTATAGATGAATTTTATAAGAAGAGTGCAAACATAACGTTGATAAATAAACGAAAAATACTAAAGAGAAAAAGTCATTAAAAGCAGCTAAAACCAAGAAAAACATATTTCTCAGATATAAGGCCAATTTTCTCAGAATAAAAACTGAAATTAGTTGTAAATGCAGTAAATTATAAAAATTCAAGCATTTTTTTTAAATAATAACAAAAAAATTATTTGTTTATTTAACAATTTTTTTTTTCGGTCCCGGTAGACTTTTCTGTGGAAATGCCCATATGTTATAATGTAACATGTAATTAATGTTATGGATGTTTTGCACATTTTTATTTATGTCTTTTATTGTTGTCGTCACTTTTGTGCTTAATTTTTTGAGTAACTTACAATCACAATCAGTTGTTTTTGTCCTTTTTATAAGATTTTCAAATTTTTGTAGGTATAAAATTAGAAAATTATGAAAAAGCTTACTACAGCTACGACCATTTTAATGATATTTTCTGACAGTCGGCATAAGAATAAAATTACCAAATTTTAGTCCAATCCACACTAAACTATCGGAAAAAACCATAGTTTTTATTTCTTTGTGGGCTGTACAATGGGGCGTGGCAAGCCATTTTTGCTAAAGGTTCCCAGAGTAAACATTCACACTAAATTACAAATTTTAGTCAAGCACGACTGAAACCGTTTGAAATATAGCATTCTTATTGTTTTAGGGCGGTAAAAGGGGGTGTGACAATCCACTTTTCGTACAGCTGCCGATAGTCAGCATACAAACTAAACTACCAAATTCTAGTCTAATATGGACAAAAAAGTTTGAAATATAGTATTTTTATTGATTACTGGGCGATAAAAAGAGGCGTGGCAAAATTTATATAGTCAATGTTCAGCGAAGTAATTAAAGGAATCGTTTAATATTGGTTTTATCAACATCCATCGAGTAGTTAAGTAGTCTATTCGGAACATAAATACATACATACATACAAACAAAAAAAATATTATATAGATACTTGTAGTTTTTTTAAAAAAACTCAACCCAATTATCTTATGCAGATGTTTTGTGCATAATCCGAATAAAAATGAAAATTTTTAAGCTAAGGCCATACCGTCCGTCTGTCCGTCTGTGTGTTGTCCGTATACACAGGATAAGAAGAAGGAGTTGAGATAATTGGATGAAACTTGGTATATATAGTCACATGAACCCAAAGATCTGCACTATTGAATATTTTTGTAATCCGCCCACGGACACGCGTACCTCCCATACAACGCAAAAATTTAAAACTGCATAAATAAGCTCATAACTAACCTACAACAATAAAATTTGGTGTGTATGTGTTTTGTATCAACACAAAGATGTTATTGAAAAATGGGTGTTATCCGCCCACGGACACGCCTACCTCCCATACAACGCATAAATTGAAAACTGCATAAATAAGCTCATAACTAACATACAACAATAAAATTTGGTGTGTATGTTTTTTGTATCAACACAAAGATGTTTTCGAAAAATGGGTGTCATCCGCTCAAGGACATGCCCACCTCCCATACAACCCAAAAATTGAAAACAGAATAAAGAAGCCTCTATTTAACGTGCAGATATAAAATTAAGCACGTGTGTTTTTCATGACAAAATAAAGATGGTTTGGAAAAACAAACATCATCCTTCTACGGACACGCCTACCTCCCATATAACGCTAAAATTTAAAACTGTATAAATAAGTTAATGATTAACCTACAACAATAAAATTTGGTGTGCATGTGTTTTGTATTAACACAAAAATGTCTTCGAAAAATTGGTGTCATCCGCTCACGGACACACCCCTCCCATACAAACCAAAATTGAAAACGCAATAAATAACCGCGAGTTTAACGTACAGAGATAAAGTTTGGTACGTTTTTATTTTATAACAAAACAAAGATGGTTTTGAAAAATGGATGTCATCTAACTACGGACATGCCCACCTCCCATACAACCTAAAAATAGAAAACTCAATAAATAAGCCTATGTTTAACCTACAGATTCAATTCAATTATCTCAACTCCTTCTCAATATCAGTGTTTGTTGATATTGAAATTTATATTGTTGATAATTTAACAATATAATAATATAATAATATAACAATTTGTTTATTATATTATTAAAGTACCAAATGTTTATTATTTTTTCATCAAATTGTTAGATAAAAATTATAACAATTAAATATTAAATTTCATATTTGAAACTCAATATATATTTTATATTGAATTCATATAATATTTAATTGTTATAATTTTTAAGAACTATTTTGCTATTGTGGTTAGGATTTTAGAAAAGTAAACAATAAGGTGCTTCATGTCACTGCGTGAGTGGTTCGTAACCTCGTATTTCATAAGAACTTACGAAACGTCATAATTATTTCAATACATATTGGGATCAGTGTTGCCGGAGTAAATTTATTTTTATATCCAAAATACAAAATAAAAATAGCCAAAATGTAAAAAAAATAGCCAAAAGATTAATTAATTGTATTAGAAAAAAGAAACAGGAATAACATTCATACTTTTTTAACTAACTAGTTTTTTGTACAACATAGTACATTTTTTTACCGGAAACAGATTTATAAACATGGTTGTTTTAAAATATGTTATAAAAAATTATATGTTAAAAATATAAAAGCATATATTAAAAATATTAATGGCATATATCCTTTAAATAGACGGACCTTTATTATAGAAGGACGTTACCTCATTTATTTTTAACTTGATAAAAGTAGAAAAAACTTTATAAAAATAAGGTTTGCATTTTCGGAAGTAAAGAAGTAAAAAAAGTAGTAAATTTTTTTTTAACTTCGAACCAAGGATTTCAGGTGTCAAACCTATTCAGTCAAGTCTGCCATGGTTTAGAAATGGGAGATAGATAAGTAGGTGAGAAAGTGAAATCAAGTGAAACAAGTGAAGAACGTTTTATGTGTGGCGGAGTGCAACATCAACTTACTTTTCCATGCTGACTTGCTTAATTTTACTTTTGAAAACAAACCACAATTACTTTCAATGATCAAAATTATATACATTGTTGCTACTCTCATGTGGCACATGAATAAAGGTGTCAAATGTCAAATTGTTGGATATTCTTGCGCTCGGCTGCACGATTAGCGTCACTGGCAGGTCGTGTTCAAATGAAGAAAGAATTCACCTCACGTGAATATTTAAAATGATTTCCCTGCAAACATTTGGAAGACGATTGGCAGAGAAGTGGATTTTGCGATGCACCAGTAATACGCCCAAGTTTTTTTTGGGAAAATCGCTTTTCAAATGCTCAAGCAATGAATTTTCGCGAGTCACGAAAATTTTCAAAATCATCCTTCACTAAATTCAGCGATTGTTGGAAGATGGATTTTTGAAAAATGTTCAAAATCGATCATGGGAATATGAAGCAGGCTCTGAAAAAATCGTAAAATCAATTATAAAGTTGAACTAGTATAGTTTCGAAGCAACGTCACATTATATCGAAGCGAAATAAAACAAATTCATAAAAAAATTCATTGAAATCGGACAGAACAACGATGCTTTGGAACAAATTGCTGAGGACTCTTAAATGGACTTCGTTTGACACCCTTTTCGGCGAATTTCTTGTTACTCCTCTAGGTGGTTCATTGGCGAATCTTCCCAGCGAATCGGCCTTAGCAGCTTACAATAGAAGGCAATTGCTTGATCTTCCCAGCAATTCGTTGGGGATTCTCTGGCAATTGAAAATTTTATATGTCAAATAAAAAATTAATTTTAGCCGGAATGCAAAAACATAGCCGAGTAAAAAAAAATAGCCAAATGAAAAATAAAATCGCCAAATAGCCAAAACTCATCACGACCAAAACAAATAGCCACTTTTGGCTATAAATAGCCAAAACGGCAACACTGATTGGGATACGAATGTTCGTAAACTATACGAACCAAATTTGATGCTTATATCGTAAAAAAGTTTTCGTAAAAAGTTTTGAGTTAAATGTCAAAATAAAAAAATTGTTTGATTTGGAAATTTTCTTTCACTGAAAATTACAATTAAAATTAAACTGAAAATTAAATTTATTATTTCTTATTTATTATTATTTAAGTGAATACAATAAACTGAATCGTCCATTTAAAGATATAATCAGATAGAGTGTAAGGTTATCCTTCGAAGAACTTCTTAGAAAAGGCTGTCGGCATGGCTGTACTACACCTAAGACAACTAACATGTCGCACCCGTTCAACAATACTGTATTAACTCAAAAACTTCAAAGTGTTCAGGAGAGGCAAAAAACTGTTTTCTTACTGCTTAAGGAATTTTCCATTAACAAAAGTTAGGCAATATTTAGAAACCCCATCAATTATTGTATTGCACCACATAACCTTTGTATTTGTTTATTATTTGCAGATAGAAACGCGATTTTTTTAGTTATTATCATTTTCTTGAATTATTTTTGTTAATAAGAAGTAAATATTTTGAGTTGTGATTGTTTACCTAAAATTTATTTCTGTATTTAATACATTTTTTGTATTACAAACAATTGCAACTCAAAATACTACCTGACTAAAATAAACTTATATTATTAGAATAACAACTTAACTCAAAATACTACTCTTTAAACGACAAAACAATTTTTGTTAAGGCCAATCACTTCAAATAACTCAAAATAATTTTGTTTTCTTGATTCACAGAAATAACCTATTGCAGCAGGAAAAAGGTCACAACATGTAATTTTATTAAGAAAGAGTAGTCAGATCTATGGGAATTTTTAACCATAGGTGGACATAAGTGTTATGTATTGTTTTTTGCCAACAAGATAAAATAAAAAAATTTTGAGTTAATACAGTATTGTTGAACGGGTGCGATGTCTTTTTTCATTGCAAATTGCTACATAAAAGCATCATCTAAAAGCATCTTAGATGTCTCCTTCTGTGTCTTAATCGGATTAAACCCAGTAGCGGGTCAATCCACTGGAATAATCATGGTTCCACCATCCGGCTCCTTTGTTAAAGGTGCCTCCACCGGACGTCATTGTGATAAGGCAAAAGGCTGATTCAAGAAATGATTGAGAGCGTCCTGCATAAAGAACTGTCAATACGCAACGGATGCTTGCTGTTACTGGAGTGTTGCTGGGACCTATTGGAATAACTCTTGGTGGATCAGATGGAGGGGCGGCACCTTACGTACGTTGGGCGAAGTGTTGCTGAAAGGCTTAAAGGACAACCATCGTAAACAATTTCGTGAACATTAAACCTACAGACTAAGCCATGCTGCTGCCATTTTTTAAAATACATTTTGTCTTGTGCAAAATAAATGTGAAAATTGTATGTACTACCGGGGAAACATGCTTGTTTAATTTTTTTGTCTATTCTCAATTCAGACAGATCATTCTTACTGTCTTTACAATAGTGAATGAAAGAGTTGAGGTAGTTCTTACTTCTATGGCTTAATGTGTTAGATTTAACTGCTCTACAAAAGTTGCTGGTCTTTGAAGCACTACTTTTTGGTTTCCATAACCTAAGATGAGCCTCCAGAACGTGCTGGAGTTATCTTAAGTATTGAAATACTTTCTTGATCCATGTAGTAAGGGTTAAGTTACCATCTGTAGACAGCAGTGTTTCCTCTGAGGCCGCGGCAATTTGATGAAACTATTTTTCAGCCTGTTTTGGCTGTGTAGACATTGAAGGTATACTTTTTAAGCTGTTAACCAAGGATTTCAGATATCCCTTCTTCAATCAAGACTGCCTTGGTTCGCAAAATGGCTGATAAGCAAGAAGGAACAAAAGGGAAACAATAGTAGGATGTACCATGTGTGCCGAAAAGATGTATTAATATGATTTTTGAATCCGAGGTAAGCGCTATGCCTTTACCTTAGTTAAAGTTAGGCGTTGGACAATAGCCAGACTACGATTCGAATCTGGGACCTTCGCATTGGCAGTCAAGAATGTTACCATTTGACTAACTAGACTGCTAACGTATGAAAATAATACAATTTCAAACAGCTTTTCACTGTATTTCGTTTGAGCGCTCAATTGTACAGAATGCGTTCAATTGAAGTTTACAAAAAAAAATGTAAAAAAATTTTAAAAGTTCGTTCATGTCAATTTCAATTACGAATAATACGATTTACGATTTACGAAAACTTACAAAGTCAGATGAATCACCTTAATATTTTTCATGAGACCTGCTGGCGTGTAAGCAAAACTATTTCGTCTCAGTCAAAATATGTAAAAATATAACGTCTTTTGAGCTCACTCATATATAATTCTTATCCTTGGATGGAATAAGTTTTCAACTAACATACAATCATAAACACTCGCACTCATAAACCCTTCCATACATTTAAAGTTTCTACAAATTAATGAAATTTTGTAAACAATTTTCATTCAATATTAATTTATATATTATTAAGAGCTCATTCACATGTCATTAAAAAAAAAACAACATTAAAATTTATGGTTGCAAATAAATCCATTGTTATTCTATGCCTTGTCTAAATAAATCAACAGCATTGAATAAAACAGGTAAAAAAAAAAACAAAACATTTGTTGTGTTTAATATGTAATCGTATAGAATAAAAAACAAAAACGAAACAAAAACAAATAAAATTAAACTGAAACAATAATTATGCCTATGCAGCAGTTTGATTATTCCAAATCAATGAAGCGTTAATGTAAACGATAATCATTTTGAAATTTTATCTGTGAGAGATTTATTCCTGTGTATGTTTTATATAACAGTATAAAACATGTTGACAACAACACAGCTGCAAAAACATAGCCATAATTGTTGATATTTTATTAAAGTTTAATTTAATATACATGTTTTTATTAATGAATTCAATGTGCGATAGAATGTGTGGTAGTGGGTGTGTACGTGTGTGGTCGAAGGTGCTTGGCTATGCAGGTGTGAGTGGAGGCATGCATACATACACATTGTGGCTGCTTTATAAACATGTTGGTACATGAAACAACTTTGTACACATGGAATTTTGGGAATTTTCAATTATCTTTATTGCCTCGATTATCAAGAATATATGAAATATTCAAAGAAATCATGTGTGTGTGTGTGTGTGTGTGTTCTATACTTTCAGACACACATGCACACAGAAACACGCATACGCACAAAGTTGTGGTTAAAACAATTTAATCAAGTAAAAGCAAAACTTCAATATTTGATGACGTCTTTGTTGCAAGTTGAGTTTAATTCTTGTTTATGATGTGATGATTATTATTCTTTGATTGCAGAAGGCTTTGAAATGTGTTAAGTTGTCGTCGACAGTCAACAGTTGACTGCATAAAATGATGCATTTACTGCGCATTGTTGTTGTAAATATTGTTGTTATATCCATGTTTGCTTAAACTTGCGTACGTGTTAGTTTTAGTTAGTTAGTTTAAGTCATGCTTTGATTTTATTATTGTTGTAATAAATAGACACTTAATTGCAAACTTTGCTCAATTGTAAGTTTGTTGCCCCTCTTGGCAAAGCAATAAACTCAACAATATTGTTACTTAAGAAAAACCTATGAATATTAAATATTTTTGAGCACATTTTGTAAGACACACAAATTTGTATTAATTGCAACATAAATGTGTATTTAATTGGTTTATATGTCATTCATTTTGGAAAACTTTATGTAAGCTTTCTCAAAATTTAAATTTTCGAATTTTTTCAAAATGTCTCCATTTATAATTTTTTAATTTTTCACCTTGACTTAATTTCTAAATATTTTCGAAAATTGAACCAATTAATTTTTACCTTAGTTGCAGATGCTAAAACTTTGAAATTTTGGTAGATCCCAAAACCTAGAAAAGAAAATGAAAGTAGAATATAATATGTTAGAAAGAACTGTGAACAGCAAATTGTTTGATAATATATTTTGTTTTTATTTTATACGAAATCATAAAATAATTTATCAACATGATTTTAAATTAATTTGCAAATGGATTACGTAGCATGTATTTCCGGTGTCGAATTTAAGTTTTTGGCGCTCTAACCACAATTTTTATTTTTGAAGTCAAAAATTAATTATTTCAATGGTTTTTTCTTAACCCAGCAAACTTAATTTGCAAGAAGTCCTCAGGATCCCAGATATAAATTAAGAGCAGCAATATTTTATCCAAAAGCATTGCAAATCGGGAAGAAAATATCGAAGTTAAAGTCTCTGCTCAGTACATACAGTGGCCGACAACACTCAACGTACAACCTATATTTTTTTTCTTAAATTTAACAAGTTCTGTAGGATTGAAAGAGAAGTTATAATGTAGGTTTATTTTGAAACTCATTATTGTATAATAAATAACAAAAAAAATATGGTACTCCAATATTAACTTTTGAAGTTATTCACTTAAAAATGAAAAAAGGCACTGACAAAAGTTAATTACCGTTTGTGTCATTTTATTGTATACTTTGTGTTATTCTTGGATTCTCCAAAAGTGTGCGATCAGAAAAATGGCTCTACGCAAAGAAATTTTTGTGAATGTGCGAAAATTTGTTATTAATCATACAAATGAGAATTTGGCGAAATATGAAACCATTAACTTCTTGGAACATCATTTCGACGATAATTTTCACTTCCGTCATTAAAGTTTCACTCTATTATTGAAAACGCGCGACCAAACTGCTTTATCGGTACTCTCAATTTTATGAAGCTTGTCAATAATAGCATAAGCACAATTGGAGACGCAGTGTACAAGCTTCACAACTGCAACTTGTCGTCGGCAGCCCGACTTCAAATTCTTGATTTTTTTAAAGCGACAACAACGAGCAGCTTGTGTCATTTTCATTAATTTTAAGGGGGACATGACATTGGCCGTTTTTTGAAATCGTTTTTTGATAATTTTGTATTTTAGTAAAAATTCTTAAGATTCTATGAAAAAACAGCCGGATTAGTAAGAGCGCATTTTTATTTTTCCTTGCATTTTTCTTTGTTCACAAATTTTGAACGCGTTTATCCCGAAACAATGTTTTTCGTGCTGGCTGCGGCACTAGCGGGTTGATTTTTTGACGAAAAATTTTTTTTGTATTTTTTTAAACTTGATTTGCTATCGTATGACACGAGCTTTTTTAAATTTTTTTTCGATTTTTTATGAATTTTTAAATTCAATGTTTCGAAAAACATTTTCAAATTTGGAACATCACTAACAATTTTAAAAAAAAATCTAATAAAAGCTCCTGTCATACGATAGCCAATTTTGTTAAGATTTAAAAAAGTAATTTTTTCCAGATCGGACAGTTTTTGCGACTCCCAGCGCTGCAACCACGAGGCCCCCATTTTTTCTCTGCCGCCAGTTTGGAGCTCTATAAAATATATTTATAAATATAAAAATATATTTTTTTAAATTTTTTTAAATTTTTTTTTTCTTGTAATTTGTTCAATTCTCTACAATAACAAAAAAAAATTTTGGAAAAATGTTTGTTTTTGACTGAGTTATGAATTTTTAAAAAAGGTATGTTTTCTCTCCCGCGAATGTTATGTCCCACCTTAAAATCGTTTATGTAAAACATAATTTTTTTTTGTTTTGAAATCATGTTGACAAATTAATACGGCCTACTACAAACAGAATTCAGATATTGTCGCCAGAAAAATAGAAATAGATCTATGTTGGCGGCAATTGCTGCTGAAGCCCTGCTGTCGTGCTGCCATGTTGCCATGAAATTGTTCAACTACATAAGAAAACGTGCGTTCTATACAATGACATTTGCTGCCTGTCGACTGCGTCTCCAATTGTGTTTATGCTATAATACTTCAAAATAAATTTTTATTTCAAACAATTTGTAAATGGAAATTTGAAATCAAACGTGCTGTCTCAAAAAATAATCTAAGAAAATAACCAGCATACCAAATACAACTGCACCTGCTGCGGCAAGGTTTCCATAAAGCGTGACTGCATTGTGATCTAGTCCTGTAAGCGTTGGAAGATTGTTGTTGTCGGTGGCGCCTAGGTGTACATCGCCATCATTGCGGTTTTCGTTCCCTCAGCTGTTCTACGTCTTCGCTAAACTAAGGAACAATAGCCGCTAATTGAAAAATTGGCGATAACGCTTAATATTGTGATATGTTCGTTGCTGTACCTACAGTGAATCAAAAAAGTTTAAGTACACTTAAATTTTTTGCAAAAATATGCCAAAATAATTTTTATTTTATATTATATACATAAACTTTTGGGGTGTAGTGTAAACAAGAATATTGTGAATTTAGTTTCACTCATTTCACCTCTCTCACTGTTGTGATCAGCGGAATAACCGTCGTAAAGGAGAGAAAGAGAGCGTAAATAGTCAAAAAAATTTACGTATGTTTTTTTTTTGTTCGTTGTTTTTTTGCAAAGCTTACGGTTATTTCAAGTTTTCTTGGTGTTATCGATCAAATCATCATATTTTACAGCCTTTCGAAGCAAATTGCATACATACCTATTAATAGTTTAGCGTGAATGGTGGCAGAAAACATTTATGATTTGCGTAAAGTGATTATAAAATTGCATTTAAAACAGAAATCTTTGCGTGAAATTGGCAGAATTATCGGTAAATCACATTCCAGTGTGCAAGGAGTAATTAATTCGTATATTAACTCTGGCAATATTCGTTCAAAACCGCGATCCGGTCGTCCAAAAAAACTCTCGCAGAGAGACGAGCGCCGAATCTTGGAATCAATAAGGGCTAATCCCAGGAAATCTGCTGTCAAAATAAAGGAAGAGGTGCTGCAAAGATCGGGAATAAACATCCACCCGCAAACTGTTCGAAATGTACTGCATAAGGCTGGGTACAATGGTCGAACACCGCGAAAAAGCCTTTTATATCTAAAGTCAATAAAAAAAAAGGCTGGCCTTCGCTAAAAATTATTTGAACGAACCCGAATCGTTTTGGAGCAACGTAGTATTTAGTGATGAGTCTAAATATAACTTGTTTGGTCCAGATGGAGCCGAAAAAATTTGGAGAAAAGCAAATGAAGAGATGAAAATGAAAAATGACAAAACAATGGATAAGCACCTCTACCTGAAAATCTTGAAAGAAAATCTTGAGACGAGTGCGACGCAATTGGGTTTTCAAAAAAATGGGTTCCTGTTTCAACAAGACAATGACCCGAAACATACGTCATATATGGTCACAGTCCCTGGATCTTAATCCTATCGAGCACATATGGGATCTGCTCGAAAAAAGGATACGTAAGCACACAATTACTTCTAAGGAATCCCTAAAGAACGCTTTATCGACTGAGTGGATGAAAATAACACAAAATGATACCGGCGTGTTAGTAAAGAGCATGCGTCGACGCTTACAAGCAGTTATCGATGCTGGGGGAGGAGCAACGAAATACTAATAATTTTTTTTTTATAAGACACTTTTATTTAAGTGTACGTAAACTTTTTTGGCGTGAATTCATGACTTTTTTTCGTCCTTTTGTTACTGTTCCTACATTTTAAGTTTTTAAACCATGAAAAGACTTATTTTGTGTTCCTTAATCTCTAAGCATACCTGATTTGAAGAATAAATTTTTTTTTTAAGTTGTATGATGGAGTTTTTATTGATAACTTTCTTAAATTTGGGGTGTACTTAAACTTTTTTGAATCACTGTATACCTAAATATTCGCAAACTTGCTAGCTATACTACGACCAACTTTCCCAATCATTCAGCTTGGTGATGGTATCGGATGGTAGCTGTGCATTAGCATATTTATCGATTGACCTAAAAATGTTATGCCATGTCTACACAGAGAGTTTAGTTAGCGTTTCGTTTGAGTTTAAATGCAGCTGTTCACACAGAGATGCGTCGGCAGAATTGAGTTTACGGTGGATTGAAATGATCGCCAATTTTTGGAATTTCGCTCAAAACTCAGCTTTTTCGGCCCATACTGACTGACTGATGAGAAACCCTCATCTTCTATACTTTCCCAAGTTCTTTTATTTGTTTTTTGGCTTATTTTTGTTAATAATAAAATACAAATAGAAACTTGCACAATTGAGAATCAGCTGTTGTTGGCATTTTTTATCGTACAATCAAATCGAACACAGCTAAAATCTAACTGAACGAATGTTTTTATGAAACACTAGCATACTTTTAGGCATGTATCAAATTGAGTTTTGGTAAACGTAGAAAGCAAGTTGTGTTTAGTTGCGTTTTCTCCTGCATAATTGTACTGGAAACGCCAACGTTTATATTGAGTTCAAGGGCAAAACACAACTTTGTACTGAAAACGCAAACTAAACTCTCTGTGTAGACATGTCATTAGTCACCAGCTGCATCTTGCAAATTTATTGGCTTGTGTTAGGCCAATTATGACCATCAAGTATGCCAGTTATGACCATCAAATATGCTAGATATGACCATCAAAAAGATCTTCAGTTCTTTAGCTCTTATTGAGATCTTCAGTTTTTTACTAAAAAGAGAGTAAAAAACAGATACAGAAAACAGAAACAGATTCCCTCAGATACACTGAGGGAAATATGTGTTAAAACTAAATGAAATTGTGTTAATATCAAACGAATTTGTGTTTGAAATAGAGCTTGAAACAATTTCATTAAAGTTAAACACAAATGTTTTTAAAGTTTAATTTAAAACAATAGTTTTTGTTTTTAAAACATTGTTTTTATATGTAAAAACAAATTTAAAACAAAAATTTTAATATTTAAAACAAATGTTTTAAGCTTGATGTCTACGATGCCAGTTTTTAATTTTTTCTGCGTTTTCGACACGAGATTCGTATTCAGCGACCCCTGGGACCCTCCGAATACCGAATTTCAACTCCACTCGATGAAGTTTGACTTCTAAATATTGAAAAAAATTAATTAGATATTATTTTATCGTTTATGTTCGTTACTTGCAAAACCAAAATTTCAAAAACTGTCATATTTTTCAGATAGTTATTTTTTTTTTTTTTTTTCAAAGACATAAGAAAAATTATAAAAAAGGAAGGAGTTGATAGTTGAAATTTAAACATGTTTGTTTTAAATTTTGTTTTGTAGAAACGCAAATGCTTTTAATTTCTATTTTAAATTCTTTGTTTAATTTTAAAGTATGTTTTTTTTTCAGTGTAGACTTTATTTCTAGCAGTTATTATAAAATATATATCTTTTTATTTTTGCTTCTTGAAAGCGTCTTAAGGATTTTTTAAACTTATTTAATTTTAATCGGAGCATATTTAATTACAGTTTACTGATATACATATTTTTTTTTTCTTCAAATTAAGTTGATTTTTATATATTAAAATGTTTGTCAAAAAATTATACTGCGGGGCAAGTTGTAACAATTTTGTGGGGTAAGTTGTAACATGTAACAACTTGCTCCACACATTTGAACTGGATATTCGGTGTTTGTTTATTTTATTATTATGTCTTGATAATTTTTTGCAGAATGAGAAATTATAAACGAAAGTCTAATCGGGTAACTCAAAGTAAAGAAATTTTCGATTTAACTGCTATTGCAGTTAAAGATCAGAAGACAAGTGTGAGAAAATCTTGTTCAATTTGTGCCAGTTTCTTTACATAGATACATAAAAAAGTAACATTGAATTGCCATTTGTTGGCTACAATAACCCAGAGTCGTGTTTAAAGATAAAGATGAAGATAAAATATTTTCGTGCCTACTGACGTGTGCAAATATCTCTTTTGAACTGCTTCTAATAGAGGTGAAAGAGTTGGCATACCTACCAATGTGCTGTTCACCACATATACCAGCCTCATGGCACTAAAATAATATGGCTGGACCTGATTGGTAAAAAACAAAATCATTAAAAAAACAAAACTCACAAATTTCTCTAAGAACACCTGAAAACACTTCTCTAAGCCGGGCCAGGTTCAACGATTAAGAATTTTTCAAAAAATATGAAACTAGAAGTTGGTGAAACTAAGCCTAATTCTGTTAAATACTTGAATATTTTTTAGTTGTATTAATTGAAAATAAATGAGTAAAGCAAAAGCTTCAGTTTTATAGCTTGTTACATTATGCCCCAAGGCTGTTACAACTAGCCCCATACACGGGGTAAGATATAACAATTGCCCTTAATTTTTTTTAAAAATGTCCCTCAGTTACAAAATACTCTTTATTCCAAAACTTTTTTTTAACGCAAGGATAGTCAAATATTTAACTTTTCAACTCATGTTTTTAAAACCAGGATATATCGTGTAGTTTCGTTTTCCCATCATATTTTCCAAAAAGTGTTACAACTAGTCCCCCGCTCCCCTATATCCACAGAACGTACTTTTACAGAGTTAGGTGGAGAGTTGGAAATTCTAAATGGATTTCTTTCTTTTTGTATTCCATATAATTTATTTATATAATTTTGACTACAGCTTAGTTACCTTGCTGTTAATGTTGCATCATAAAGAGCCAAGTATAGTTAAGATACCTGCTTCATCACAGAATTTATTTAAATTAAATTAAATTGTCCATTAAATTGGTGCATCCTAATATTTCATCGCAACAACAAGATCAAAATTCATGGAATTTTGGACGAGAAGCATTTCTCCCAAAAACATTTGTTTTTTAAGTAGCTCTCTTTGTAATAACATGCAATAGTTTGCTATTATTTGAACCATCACATGTCGAATACATAAACCTATGATCCACCTAGATAGGTTAATCCTAATACCTATAATATATAAAGAGAAATTTATGGCAAAGTTGTACTTGCTTAATATTTGCTTTTTTATGGATAATTTGAGATCCGCATTATTTCTCATTTTTTAAATTCGTACGTACATTTTTGTCAGTGCCGTTTTTGAGTTTTTTATGAATAAATTAAAAAGTTAATATTAGAGATGTATATATTTTTTATTTTTTATACAATTATAAAATTTAAAACAAACCAGCATCATTACTTTTTTTCAAATGCATTAAGACATGGTCAATTAATGAAAAAGGGGTAGTACGTAGAGCTTTTTCGGCCACTGTATCATTAAAATGTTAGGAATTGGTAATTTATGCACCATTTTTTTGAAAAAAATATTTTGCTTGTACTGGTATATAAAACGTAATTTCAAGTTGCGATTTTTATTCATATTCTTATTCATTATACCGTAGATATAATGTAATGGTCCTTTGCTTCGTCCCGAAAAGCAATCTATAAAAAGGCTTATTTTTAAGCTACAGGAAAAAAATTTGATACGTTTCTGTCTTATATCAAAACTAAATTGTGAAAGAAAAGTGGGCGTCATACACCTACGAACACACCCACCTCCCATACAACCCATAATAGTGAAAACTCTATAAATAGGCTAATATTATTGTTGTAGTTTTTGCCACGAAATTGTTGGTTCTGCGATAAAACCAACCTTTTCGGATTTAGGGGAGTCCCCCGAGTACAACTGTGTCCTTGGTTTAGTTAGATTGGCACGAATTTTAAATATTCTAAGCCTTTTGCCACGTCTTTTAATAAAGATATACACAAACCAGTTGAACGATCTTTACAACCAATGGAGAAAACTAAAGGAATTGAAATTCTTCGTCAATAGTTCTCATGCTACTTTTGGATCCGAGAATTAGTTTTTGTGTAATTAATCAATTCAGTGGCAATAAGGAAAAAAAACATAAGTCGAGTTATGTGAAAATTGAATTAATTACATTGTCTGATGCGCAATACGCGATTCTATTCATCATATTTTTTTGGTATTTTTATCTTTTATGGTTAATGAGTTTTAGACAAAAGAAAAAAGACATAAGTTAAAATTTATATGCAAAATCATATAAGATCAAAAAAAAAATTGCTCTCCTCAAAACTATCAAAATCTGACTTATGTAGTTTTTCCTTGTTTCCACAGAATTCTTGAGAAATTGTTGTTTTTGTAAAAGAAAATTGGAAATTAAATTCACTGAACGAAATTTCCTTGCCTGTCCTGGCCTATTCTGGTATAGGGTGTAAAAAGTGTAAACTTTAAACCTATTTAAACACTAATTTACATGTAAACTTTCAAAACGATAACACACGTGTAACTGTGTTTTTGTATTTTCTACCAGCATATTTTTAAAATTAATTTGAATTTTTCGTAAGAAAACAATAATTTATGGAAAACATTATTAATAACACAAGAACTACTGCTTGGATCCGAAAGTAGTAAAGGCACTATTGACGTAAAATTTCAGTACCTTTTGTTTTCTTCATTGTTTGATAAGACCGTTCCACTAGTTTGTCGGATAGCTTTATAAATAGACATGGTAAAAGTCTTAGAATAGCTCAAAATCAATCATTTGAAAAAATATGGTTTTCTCAAAATTTTGCTCCATTCTAACTAAAACAAGGACGCACTTGTACTCGTGGTACTCCCCTTAATCCAAAAAAGTTAGTCTTATCGCAGAACCACTCAAAAGCACACCCACCTTCCATACAACCCCAAAATTAAAACCTTATAAACAGGCTTGTCTTTACTTTGGAGGAAAACAATTTGATATGAATTAAAATAGTAAAATTTTTTTGAAATCTCATACAAAAAGAGCTAGAATTTAAGATTTTGTACCATTACAAATCTGTTGTTGGGGTAAAAAATTTTTCTGATCGGTCACCATCTCTCTGCAGACAATGGCAAACCTCAGAGTGTAAATAATGCCATGCAAAGCTTCTTGAGAACATGTACTTTAGCCGTTTGGAGTCCGCTTAAAACATTTAGGTCCAGGTCTCGGTCAATTGTGTGAAAAATATTTAATAACACACACAACACAATTCATCATAAGAAGCTCGGTCAAAGTCCTTTCATGGGCTGAAATGAAAAATTTGTTTTTTTGTTTTTTTTTAAACCTAAGAATGACTTTTAGAATCCTACCTTACATGTTTGCTATAAACTTATTTCAAATGTTGCAATAATTAGTTCCAAAGGTTTTCCAAGCCTATTTCCAACAAAGCGCTTCTACGTATAAGCTTGCAGTAGCTTTGTCTGAAATACAAAATATTCACTGGCTAGTTTAATTTTTATGAAAACTTTTTGTACGCAAATTTACTCCCATTTGTCTACATTTTACAATAATTCTGTATTGTCTGTGTTTACTATAATTTATTTGAAGCAAATCTTTCAACTTGCTACAGTTTAATCTGACTTTAAATAAAAATCCATAAAAAGCATGCTTTAAGACTTATTTCAATGGTTTATGGCCACATTTGCCATCATAAAAGTACTGACAGTATTTTTGGATTTTATTTATTTAAGTGTGTGTGTTTTGTTTTTTTCTTTTCTTCATTTTTCGTAGATTTTTGCTACCGTTTTATTGCTAACACAAATACAAACTCATTTACAGACAAATAAAGTACGACAGTCATAAAAATATCGAATATATATTTTTACATTTGAATGCTTTCCGAAATGTAATTCGAAGCAATGTTTTTACAACTGTAGCAGATTGTTTTTGCCTTGTTGATTGCTTTTATGCAAAGCAATTTCTTTTATGACAAGTTGACCAATATGAGAAAATAAAAAATGAAAATAGGAAAAATGTATTAAAAAAAAAACAAAATATATATATATATTATATATTTGCTGCAGAGATTCCAGATGTGAAGCAAACAAATTACGATTTATATTTTGTTAACGACATGCTTTCCAAACCATTTATCGTAATGTAGCAAATAAAGTTATCTATCTTTATTAACAACTTCAAATACTTAAATTTTACTTAAAATAAACAAAAGGAAAATATATACTTTCCATATAACTTATGCTCAATATAAGAAATAAACCTATGTGTAATAACTCAAATTTTGACTCGCTGCACAGTACAATTTTTGGAACCCATACCTGTTATTATGTACCTATTATTGCACATGATGAAGTCGTGGTATTGTTTTCTTTGTTTCCCCTAAACTCGCTTAAATAATCTATTGTATGCTCTGTTCTTTCTATATCCTGCGGCAAATTTTGCCAACTTAAGCGCACACATTGTTTCATGAAAATATGTTTGAAAAAATTTTCGCAATAATTTATTCTACGCAATTTAAAAGATTTTCTCAGATTTCTTCTACTATATTTATATGTATAACAAGCGTCAGACTAGCATTGAAGAATTCTGTCTATGGCTGCATTTTAACTTAATTCAATTTACGAAAAATGTTCAGTACACATGTGTGTGCGTAAAGCTTTTTAATAATACTAGCACATCGAGCAAACTAACACAAACACATATTCGTTTATTAACATAACGTTACGTTGAAATAACAAAAGTCAAAAATCAATTTTGAGCATATCTTTTTGGAGCCTTTTCTCACTCTTTTTCCCTCCTGTGCCGACAAGCTAAGCAATGCAAATTTAATGAATTTCAAAATTTTATGAAATGAATATCCTCGCAATGAGTGTACCTCGCAGTCATTTGGTTTTGGTAAAATTGGTTAAATTTTAGTTAAATTTAGAGAACTTATTCAATTGAATTGATTAATTTATTCATACAAGTTTGTGGTTGATTTCAATTCTCGCTTGAATAACAGTAATAATATTCATGGATGTATCTATTCATGGGGGATATAGAGCCAGCCGTTAGCCAATGTTTCGATTTGATTAAAAAAAATTAACAATGTATGATTATAATTAAACAAACACTCACACAAATGAAACTTTATGCTTACATATAGAAAGTAAATATTCGGATAGACTCGTTATATAAGAATATTGAAAGTATAAAAAAATATAATTTTAGTTTGAATATGAATTTTGATTTTAAAATTACTATTTTTATTACAATATAATTTTTTTAATACATGCTTTGAAACATGTTCATAGCCAGTTTATTAGTTAGTTTTATTTAATTAGCTCAGTTTATAAGATGAAAATAATTAAGCTCAGAAACTAAAATTTAGCTTAAGCCCGACAAGTTAAGCACGTATATCAAATTGTTAAACAAATAAACACACAAACATAACAGCCATGAATGAGTTTGAAAAACCATAACTTGAGAATGGAGCGTCCTATTTGGGTGGGGATGTCAGGGTACGGTGTCGTAAATCGTAAATAAATTCGAATAGTAAATAAATGTCTCAAATAATGATAAGTATTTTTCTCGCACTAAAACAAATTCTTTTTGAAGTGAAACTTCTTTGGCAGCGAGTGAAATTTCAAGGTCTCTTATTCGTGACGCTACACTCAGAAAAAAGTGTCTCGGAATATGATAAAAAAGGCATCATATTTAGAGAAAAATGGTAAAGACTTTGCTCCAGAGAATGCTATTCTCTAATTGCGATACTAAAAATTCTCTAAAAATGATAAAAAGCTACCATGAAATAGAAAAATATATCATTTTTAGAGAAAAATACTTTTTTTTTTTTGAGAAAATATTTGTTTTTATTGAAGAAAATACTTCTCATAGTGAATTTTTTATCAAAATATAAGAAAAGTTTTTCATTTTCAATAAAATTTCTCTATAAATGAGAAATTTTTTGTGCGAGAAAAATACTTATCATTATTAGAGACATTGAAATGTTTCCATTTCCTAGAAGTAAAGAAATATTTCTACGAAAATGTGAAAATTTATTCTAATTGAAGAAAATTTTACTTGAAAAAAACTTTTTAACAAAAAAAAAAAACCTACTTCAAAATCACTAGAAAGTAAAAAATAATTTTAAATTACTTTTACTATTTATTTCTTGGTCAAATTTGTATTTTTATAATAAATGTATTTATTTTTTTATGATAATAAAAGCTTCTAGTCAGCGCTAATCATTGACGTAAAATCATGATTTTTTCGCCATCCCTACTCTATTTAAGACTTTTTTATTTGTAAATATCCTGCTTGGTGACGCTGTATTAATTTGTAATCTTAATTTTTCTTAAATCTTAATTAAAATGCTATATGTGTGTTGCAGCTGCACAAAAAAATCTGATTATATTAGCGCCGACTTCGAAGCTCTTATTATCATAAAAAAATAAATATATTTATTATAAAAATACAAATTTGACCAAGAAATAAATAGTAAAAGTAATTTAAAATTATTTTTTACTTTCTAGTGATTTTGAAGTAGGTTTTTTTTTTGTTAAAAAGTTTTTATTTCTTTCTTTTTAGAGAAAATGATATATATTAAAAAAGTGTATAAATTAATTAAACACCAATTATTTATGCTCATAATATGGAAAATGCTTTTGTGTCGTTTCTTATTCTGGTCTTTGTCAGTATGTTTATCAGTACCTACTCTTGTATTTTTATCACTACCCCAATGACAATATTGACTGAAATATAGTGTGTTTATAATATTGACACGCCTCTTTGTCGAGAATATCACACTCTTTGTCATAGTGTTTTCAATAGTTCTACCCATTTTAACAATGAATTTTACCACCCTTAAGTCAATATGATACAGTTTCTTACACACTGCCACACCCCTTAGTCGAATAACGCCCAATTCTTCGGTAGAAATTTGTAATAATTGTGCCTACGTCTGTACTTTTTCAGTTAGTAGTGTCAGTAGTCGATTTAGTGTTTTCTAATATTGCCACACCCCTTTGTCGAATGACGCCCACTTTATTCACAATAACTTGTTATAAGTGTGCCTACCTCTATACTAAATATCAGTACTCTAGTGTCAATATTATTCGCGATACAGTGTATTTTATATATTGCCACACCCCTTTATCAAACAAGGTCCACTGTATTGAAATTAATTGTTTTATAACTGTGCCTACCCCTGTAGTTAACTTTAGTACTCTAGTGTCAATATTATTCGAGATACAGAGTTTTTCTAATATTGCCACACCTCTTTGTCGACTAACGCCCTCTTAATTGACTGTTATTTTTTACCTACCCTAGCATTTTTTCTGTGAATTTTATTAACTCTAGTACTCTAGTGTCAATATTTACTGAAATACAGTGTTTTTCTTACAGTGACACGCCCCTTTATCGAATACCGCCCACATTACTGACAGTTATTTGTTATATTTGTACCTACCTTTGTACTAAATTTAAGTATCGTAGTGTTAATAGTAATCGAGATACAATGTTTTTTTTTTAATATTGCCACTCCCCTTCTCGATTAACGCCCATTTTTTTTTTTACAAAAATTTGTAGTAATTTTTCCTACCTTTGTAATAAATTTCTGTACCCTAGTATCAATATTATTCGAGACACAGTAATTCTCTTATATTGCCACACCCCTTTGTCGAATTACGCCCACTTTTGTTATAGTAATTTTCAACAATTTTACCTACCTCTGTACTTAATTTCAGTACTCTAGTGTCAATTTTCTTCGAGATACAGAGTTTTTACAATATTGCCACACCCTTTTTTAGAATTCCGCCCACTTAAGTGATCGTCATTTTTAATACTTGTGCTTGCCCTTGTAATTTTACGGTGAATTTTATTACCGTAGTGTCAATATTTACTGAGATACAGTGTTTTTCTTATAGAGACACGCCCCTTTTCCGAATACCGCCCCCTTTCATAAACGGGCACCTCCGCGTTAATTATCTCTACATGTTGACAAAAAATTACGGCGATCGGGCAAGTACTTTAGGAGTAATCGATGTACATACATTCACAAAAAAAAAAAAAAAAAAAAAATAAAAAAAAAAAAAAAAAAAAAAAAACAGAGAAACCAACCAACCAACCAACCTCCTTTTTGAAGTCGGTTAAAAAGAGATAATTGCTGTTATCAAAAATAGAGAAATTTTTTACCGGAGCAAGGTATGTGTTTTTTTTCTCAGTGTAGGCTAACGTTTTGAATTCATATGAAAATTTTCAAAAAATTATCGTCGCCAACGGGAATAAAACCCAGACCTTCTATTAAGCATCTCATAAGAGTCAGAAGCTCTATCACTACGCCACATAGGCACTTGTCGAACAAGCAAACAAAATGCAATTAATATTGAATGGGTTTTAGTCCATGTCTTACATTCAACAGACACACCTTGTCTCAAGAACGTGTTTTGATGCGTATTGTACCATTTGATTTTCATCCTACGAGTATGCATGGAAATTTTATTTCTTTATGCTTGGAATGCTGTACATGACGTAACAAAATATTACAACTGTGCATATTTTTTTTGTTGAATATCGAATCCTAGCTTAAAGCTTCATTTGAAAGAGCATATCATAACGTTGATTGTTATCAAAAACTTGAAAGATGTTTGACAACATGCAAAAAAGTTAATACGATATTATATTAAAAGCAAAAAGTGTAGAAAGTGAATAATGAAGACTGCCGAATCGTTTTTACCATGACAAAAAATGTCTCCAAGATAAGAAAAGTACCTTAAACAGGAGCAGAGCTCTTAGGAATGCAACCGCAGCTAGGTCTGCAACTCATCTCACGAAAGTGCTTTTAAATTTTCGACTGATTCCTTAGAAATTAAAAGCTAATTGTTATTTTTTGCCTTGTATTTTTTTCGGGGAAAAATAAAGGTTACTTTTTACTTTTATTTTATCGGTCAAAAGTAACAATTATTTTGTAACTTTTAGTTTTTCGGTCAAAACTATTATGCAGTTTGTGTTTTTTAAAAGGCCGCTTGACAAATGTTGACACCATATGTAAAATGTTTCACCGATAAGATGAAAATAATAAATCAATAGTTTTATAGTCGGTAAAATGAACTTTGAAAAAATAGAAATTACCTGATATTTTTGACCGAAAAAAAACGGCAGAAAAAACTGTTATTTTTGACCGGTAAAATAAAAGTCAAAATTAACTGTTATTTTTGCCCAAAAAAATATAAGGCACAAAATAACTTTTATTTATGTCGGAAAAAAATAAAAGTTAAAAAATAACAGTGGTTATGTGTAAAAAAGGTACAGTCCCTGGATATAAATATTGAATAAACAGAATATTATTCCATTTTGTGCTGATTGAATTTCTTTTCAGATACTTTCTCTCTCTATTTCACACTCTCTTATTTTTTACTGTTTAAGAAGTTTCACTTCTGCCACATGTACTTTGCCAAACGCGAGTTTTTTTTTTGCTTTAATTTTGTTGAAGATTATTTGTTTCCATTCCATTCAAACAAGTCTGGCAGATAGACTTTTTATGTGTCTTATACAATAAAATTATATTAATCATTTTTAAGAATTGTACTAAATTTAAAGTCGGTGTCCGACTAATAGTTTCACATCTATTTAAACATATGCCCCTATCACCGTTCACGAGTTAGCGAATACACTTATTTGCCGTAAATTCAGTTCTGCCAAAGCAAAAACTGTTAAAATATATAAACAAACGTCAAAAAAATGTTTATGATTCGCCAGCTGCTCACCAAGTATTTTTATTCGTCTGTTTTTGACTTTTGACTCGAATCGAATTTTTGAAATTCGCGAGCAATGATACAAACTTGTCGAATTTTATATGTTTTTTATTCGATTCGCGGACGGTGATAGGGGTAGTAAATGGGCAATTTTTTCAAATCGACAGAATAGAAGATTTTAAAAATCATTAATATTTATTGTTAAATGTTTCAAGAATCATATTCTGTCCAAAAAAGAGGTGGTCTGACCTTCGAATAAAAACTTGTTCAGGCAGACTGTGTAATCCATAAACTCTATAACCATCAAACTTAAGCAGATTTTTCAACATACGACTAACTGTTAAATCAAAGTAAGTTACTTCTCGACAACTATACCGTTTAATATATCTCAGTAACATACAAACATAGAGTTTCAAATTTTATAAAAACAAACTCAATTATCTTTTAAAAATATTAATTTTTGTATATAGCTATACCTAATCAACATATAAGCAAATTCACAAAATGGGTGCGTTGCTTTGTGAAATGTTTGTCATAAAAACTAAAGAAGGAACAGCCCTGAAGTCCTTCAGCAAATGACACAATGTGGCTTACATCATGAAAAAGTCACGGACATACATATGTTTGCGTCAAAGTCGACAGTTTAGTCGACAACATCATTTATCTGCGTGTGGTTTTTTGTCTATACCAACTTCTTTTTCTTCTTCGGCTTCTTTAGCTGTCATATTCCAACGCCTTAACTAATGTTGCTGTGTTATAAATGTTGATGATGAGTTTTGAGGTTGAATATGACTTGACATATGGTCGATTATGATGCAGTCAACACACCCAAAACTATACAAACACTGACAAATGTGTTGGTTAATTTGTAGTTTAATAAATAGAGAAAATGACAAATAGCGGGGGAATTCAGCTATAATTATATGCCACAGAAAATTACTCCAAGGGCTAAACAACATAAATTTCATTACGCTGAACAGTTAACGATGCTTTGTTTTGAAAACTTAAACTTTAAAATATACACTGTAAAAAGAAAATCTTCATATAAGGTAAAAAACTGTCTTAAAATAAGCTGCAACAGCATTAAGACTGCTTTTGCTGAAATTACTTTTGCCTTTTTATACTGTAAAACAGCATTCAATGATGTCTTACTTAAAGACAGTTAAATGGTAAATGCAGCCTTGCCTTCGCTGAATTTCAGTCCTTATCGTTAACAAATTGGCTTGTATAGCAATGCAACTTCTCTTAAATTAAGACTGATATGATGAATTGTAGCCATTTTTAATATTAAAACCCATAAATTTGTTTAAATTAAGCTAGCTTGTCTTGAAATCAACTTCCAAAAGCTGACTTCAAACATGCTTCTTTGAGTTTTTAAGCATTAAGAAAAGTGAAATGCAAATCATGCTTAATTTGAGGCACAAGTTGATTTAAAGGCAGTCTTTAAAATACGCTTCACTTTTTAGAGTGTAGAGTAAATTGTAAGAAACAAAAAGAAAAAAAAAGTCAGGTTATACATGAATTTTATATTTAGTATGAATTTTTGCTTCAATTTTTATGCTTAAAAATTTTTCAGACCACTTAAAATTGCATGCTACAAATTAAATATTACATTTACTGAATGCAAAATAAAAAAAAAAAAAAAATAAAATTAAGCAAAATGTGTGTTCATCAAATTGTATGTTTATTAAATAATAATATTTTTAATCTATATGCAACAACTATGTGTTATATGAGCTTTATTGTTACTAAGGGACAACAGAAAAAAAAAATATATATTGCTAGCAACTATTTATTTTATAACATAAACTCTGTGTTAATATGCATGAATTTTCCATAAATACAGTTAACAAAACACAGCAAAAAACTCTTTTCAGAGACTAACCAAACATACGCGAAATATACTTGTCGGATTATTATTCATAACAAAATAAAAAATAAAATAAAAAACAAAATAATCACAAAACAGTAACAATAATAATTGTTGCATGTGCTGTGAAAATTGCATTTAATAATATATTTCATAAATATTATTTTTTGTTGCAACTCACTTTTTTCCTTTAGTCTCCCTCTCTCTCTATCTCTCTCCTGCCACGCATTCACTTTTTAAACCTGTGTGTTAAAATGTTTGATTTCTATAGTTATTATTTTAACAGTTATTGCATGAAAAAAAGCATGAGTTGTGTGTTCCTAGAAACAAAAAAAAAAAACAAAAATTGAAAAAATGTGTCAAAAAACATAACCCAATATTTTCAACATCAAAAAAAATCTCCCTCCCATTCTTTTGTATGTACCACCTATGTATTGTGACATGATAGTGTTCCAAGAATACCACCAACAATCATCACAACCACCACCAACAACACCACCACCACACAGCAGCTCAATCTGCAACAAATTCGCCATGCAGTGATGATGATGATGATGATGATGAGAATGTCATTGATGCCGCTGATGATAATGATGATAATGTTAAAAACGTCGTTGATGTGCACGATATTGAAAACAACATGCATGCTGGCAACAATCAAGATGACAATAACGCCGCTAATGCTGCTGACATTGAAAATTATATTGATGAGAATACTTCCGAATGCAACATGAAAATAGAACCACCCATTGTACAGCTGTCAACAGCTACGCATACACGCTGTGGCAGCAGCAAATCAATAAAATCAACATCAACAGCAAAGCAGTCGTCTCAATGTGGTGCTATCAAAACTAACAACCTGAGCACTTCCGCTGCCGTTAGCACACACACAACCGCCGTTTGCACTGATGCCAAAATGAATATGAACAATAAGAATAATAATAATAATAACAGTATCGATACTTCTAATCCAAACAACCAGACTGTGAATGTGAATGTGAATGCCTATGCAACTAATAACAATTCCAACAACACCAACTCCACTTCTAGCCCCAGCACATTGAATCGGATGCAAAATCAAAATCAATCCCGTAATCGTACTCAAACACAAAATCAAAATCCGATTTCAATTCAAAATCAGAATTCAAACATTTCCTCCAGCTTAGAAATAATCCTATCGCCAATTATACAAAGTAGTCGTAGGTAAGTTTCCCCCCAAACACGCTCACAAACCAATACAAAAGCACCCGCACACAAGCATTACATGTTAAGGTAAAGCATATTTGCTTTGCCTTAGTTGTTAGCTAGAGCTTTACCTCGTTTGCCAAACTTATAGTTTAAGTTTAAATTTGTGGTTTTTGATGAACTGAATTTAAGTTGATTTTTTTTTTTTTTTTTTTTTTTTTTGTGAATTTATATTTTAATGATTTCGTTTTAAGCCGATAGTATTTAAAGTATTTTTGCATGTTTCTAGAGTATAAAACACATTAAGTAATAATAGGCTTAAATATTGAAAATAGTTTTATACACATTCATGCGTATATTTATAATATCTATTATCATTTACCAAAAAATTTATGACTACATTAAAACATTAAAGGCAAGTCAGTGAGTTGGGAAAAACTGAAAACAACACTAGGGTTAATATCACTATGTAGACAAATAAAAAAAGGAACTAGCAAAGAATCATTAAGTAATACTTAGATTTAATTCGATTCATATTACCAATTTTATGAGCAATCCAAGCAGGATAATTTTAAAACTAAGAATTTGTGATATACAACATCAAAAGCTGTGATAAAGTTCCTGTTAGCTAAAATATCAGCAGCTTTAACCCATTTTGGTCAGGTACCCGAACGTGTTGGAATTTTCTAATGAAATTTTCAGGCTTTGTTGTTGCTGATCAAATCGAAAAAATTCCAGAGTTTCAGAATTTTCCGATTTTCCGTTTTTCGGCTACAAGGTGGTCGAAAAATCGACCAATGCACAATGGGCTCCCTAATCATTTTTTCGGGCCAAAATTCTGAAAACCTCTAGAAAGAGGTTTTTTGGTGTCGCTGATTTCGAATTTGATATCAAAAATGAAACATTAAAAATGGCGGATCTAAAATGGCGGCCAAAAAGCTTAAGCACTTTTTTGTCAAATACTTTGAAAATGCATCATGAATGTTTTCATTCCAATTTTTTCCAGCAAATAATAGATTACACAACTCTGAAAAATATCTGCTTTTTTAATCAAAAGTTGTCTGTAAAAAAATGGTTTTTCTTAAAAATCGCAAAAAAATCGCAACACAAAACATAATAAAACAGATTCATTACATCACAAATTATTCATTTTTTTTTTTTTTGTTTTAGGCTGGGCAAACTTGGGCAAAATTATGCAAGCCAACTAAAAACAATTTCAACAAAATTATGCAAGATTGAAATCCCTAGGTAGAAGAATCAGCAAAATTTGATTAACCTGATCCACGCTAAAATATTCTTACTTAGCTGGCGCTTACAACCGTAGGCCGGTTTTGGCCACGACAAAAAATTTTCGCCAGCCTATTTTGCCGTGCGCTTGGTGGCGCCAGTTAGAAACTCCAAGCGTTATCAGGGTAATGCGGAGATGCGGTCTTTCTCGACTGCGTTGATCACTGCTGGGTTCCCAAAATAATAATTTTTTCGTTGGAGTATCGTCATTCATTCTCTCCACATGACCCAGCCAGTGAAGCCGCTCAATTTTAATACGCTTGGCTATATCGTTGTTGGCATATAGCTAATACAGCTCTTTATTCGATTATATTTGTTACTCGCTATTGGCGCAGATTGGACCATAGATCTTACGAAAGATTTTCTCTGAAACGCTCTTTTCATCAGTGCTGCTCAACGTTCAGGTTTGTGATGCGTATAGAAGGACGGGTAGGATTATTGACTTATAGAGCGTCAGTTTTGTTCATTGAGAGAGAGCAATTGCCTACTGAGCCCAAAGTAACACCTGTTGGCAAGAGTTATCCTTCGTTTAATCTCAATACTGATATCGTTGGAGGAGTCAATACTGGATCCCAGTTAAACGAAGTTCTTCACAACCTCAACAAGGAGATGTTGTCAACAATGATGTGGTTTCCAAGATGCTAGGACTGTTTCTTTTTTTTTTGACACAAGGTACTTCGTTTTATCTGCGTTCACTGCAAAACCCATTCGACTCGACTCTTTTTTCTAGCCTGTAGAATGCTGCACTGACTTCACGAGTATTATAGATCATTGGCTATAATACTCGTGAAGTCTGTCAGCATACTTAAATATCATCAGCATACGCCAGCAGCATAAACCTTTTATAGAAAATTGTGCCGCTGCGTCTTAGGTCAGCAGCTCAGATCATCTTCTCCATGACTATATTAAAGAAGTCGCACGCTTAAGATTCACCTTGTCTGAAACCTTGCTTGGCATCAAACGGAGGCGAGAGTTCCTTCCCGATTTTCGCTGTGCAGCTGTTATGCTCAGAGTCATCCTGCAAAGACGTTTTAGCCTTGTAGGAATATCGTATTCAGATATGATGGAGTATAGATGACTCTTTATTCGACTGTCAAAGGCGGCTTTGAAATCGACAAAAAGATGGTTTGTGTCGATTTGTTTTTCTAAGGTTTTCTCCAAGATTAATCGCAGCGTAAATATCTGCTCGGTGGTGGACTTTCCAGGTCTGAAGCCGCACTGATAAGTTCCAATCAGTTGCTTGACGATGGGCCTCAGTCTTTTACATAATACGCTCGACAGGACCTTGTATGCGATATTAAGAAGGCTTATCACACGGTATTTTGCGCAAATTGTGGTATCGCCTTTCTTGTGGATTAGGCAGAGCACACTGAGGTTCCAATCATTTGGAATGCATTCTTGCTACCATAGTCTGCATAGAAGCTTGTAAATGCATTTAAACAAAACTTCGCTTCCGTTCTTTAACATTTCAGCTGCTAAGCCATCGACTCCTGCGGTTTTGTTGTTTTTAAGCCGAGCTGAAGCTGCTAAGACCTCGTTATAGTCGGACAGCAGAACTTCAACGCTGTCATTCAAAATTGGGATTTCCGGGATATCATTGCCATTTTAAAGACTGTTACGTCTGTTATAACAACAGTTTACTCTGAATATCTATCACAAGATTCTCATTTTCATCCTTGCGGAAAGAGACTTTGGTCTTAAAACCATCGGCCAGGCTTTCGTCAAAATAACGCATGCTTTTTATATACATTTTGCTCACGTTCAAACAAGCAATTTTATGGCTTGATGGTTAGTCGTTGGACTCTCATGCGATAGCTATGGAAGTTCAGGTAGGATTCCTGAATGGACGATTTTGAAGACTTAATAATTTTTTATAAGCAGTTTATTTAACCATAAGAAACAGTAAATTTTTGGTTGTTTAACCACATTTCTCTGTTTAATAAAGCCACAAAAATTATGTGGTTACCTTAATCTCAGGAAATTTGTTACCTGAGATTTGGTTATAATTTGCTTAAATTAACCAGATTATTTCTCCGTGTGTGTACTAACGCCATCTATGTATTTCTTCAGCTTCAACTTTTCAGACCAACTGTTGTTAAAATTTTTGAGAACAGTAATATTACGGCTGGAAGAAGTGATCTTTTGTGAGTGTAGCTGCTCCAAATCTATGAAAAAACTGTTTTCTATTTATCGAAATCGACGATTATGTGAATTTGGGAGTTGGCACAGAATATGGGTAGTTTTAATGTTGCTTCATTCCGGATCATTGCAGTTTCGAACAAAACTCTGGTGATGTTATGTCAATCCTAAGGGCCACCAGCGAAATGGGACGGTTTAACGTTGGGATTCCGGCCAGTATCTGTATTTTTAGTTTTGCCTAGAGCAGATGGCTCTTTTAATTCTTTTAATTAGTTCGCTTAATTCAGGCCAGAGTCTTCGAGATATAGTGTAGTCTTTTCCGGCAGCCCAGTCTGTGTTGGCATTATCTCTGGCTTTAAGGTTGATGCTTCTTCTGATAATGCCTATTGGAATGTACACTAGTGTGTCCCAAAAAATAAAAAAATTTTTTGCTCAACCTTTTTTTAAAAGCTTATACTGTCACGTATTTTTGAGAATTTTTTCAGATTTTTTGGAGGACGTTTATAGGTCGCGCTAATCGGATTTTCAGTAAAAATCAGGTTTTTCAGAGATTTTTCTAATTTCAATCATCAGTTGGTCAATACAGATATCTTGTTAGTGTTCGAGTCATCATTTTGAAAGAAAAATGTCCAAACTTTACTTTACCGCACATAAATTAAAAGTTTTAATTAAACTTTTTTGTGAAATTTTCGTAATTTTTTTTAAAAACGCTTAATAACTTTAAAAAATTCTATATAAATATATTAAAGTAATGATGCTGTTTGAAGTATGGTAAAATTCCTAGCAATTTAAAATAAACAATGCTTGATTTTACTTGTGCCGTTTCAGAGTTATTACCATTAATGCTGTGTTGCCATTGGTTGAAAATAAAATAAAATATAAGTTTTTCGTATTTCTACAAACATGTGCTTTCCTTATATAAAGACTTTACGAATTTGAATAAGGCATTGGTTTATTTTGGTTACACTAAGGGAAAAAGTTATGTAGTCAGTACAGAGACAGCTATGTAAAATCTATGCACTGCAACTTGTATGAGAACGCAACAAGAGCAGTATTTACTGAGTAAAGGGAGCGTGTACTGACTACATATCAATTTATTCACTTTTCTAAAATGAATAAAAAATGTATTCAATACATCATGTTATGTGTTGAGTACATAGCAGACTTCAATAGATACAAGCAACGTGTGCTCAATCAACGTGTTATGTAATTTTTTACAAAAACTTTACTCAATACATAAAATAGACTCAGTACACGTCCCCCTTATCCGATTGAAGTGACATATTTATTCAGTACATAACATATGGACTCAGTACACGTATCTCTTGCACATCGGCACACGATTTTGCTGTTTTATGTCATTCGTTTCTTGATTTTCAAATAAACAACACCTCTAAAGTATGTAGAAAATCAGAGCGGGAATGATTTTATCCACTGTACTCTAGAACAAAAGCGATGATTGGATAAGAATTAAATGGCTGGGTTTCTATAAGTAATTGCCAATTATTTTGTGAAATCTAGTCATTTCTTTATAAAATTATTTATTGCATTTGTTGAGAGGGTGCTTTAGGCACAGGCATGAATTGTGTATATATTCAATACATGAAATTATGAACAAAAAATATATAATGAATACATTATGCATGTACTCATTGCATAAAATTATGCATTTAAAATATGTAATGAGTAAATAATGTATGTACTCATTGCATAAAATTATGTACTCCAAATATGTAATGAGTAAATTATGTATGTACTGAGTCAATAATCTATGTAATACGTACATAAGATCTTTACTCATTACATAAAATTATTTGTAACAGTTTGCGATGAGTACAGTGAGCATGTACTCACCACATACATCCATGAATTCACGACACATATGTATGCGTTGAGTACATAAAATTCTTTATTGACTACATAACCGCTTGAAAGCATTATGTAGTCAGTAGAGATATCAACATGTACTCAATACATGAAAAATGTCAAATTTTTGTGTGCAGAAAACTATGCGATGAGTGCATAAATTTATGTATTGAGTCCATAGGTTTTTCCCTCTTTGTACTGAGCCTTTTTTTTTGGGTGATAATTAAGGAACCGGTCATTCAATCAAAAATCTAGGAGCTATTAATAGGGCTCGCTGGATGATGAAAATTATATACTCGTTAAAATTATGCATTTCTCAAAACCAGCTGCGATCATTTGTGGGCAATTCAAAGACTGATGCCTTGCTTGAGTTTAGCTCATTCATTTTAAGAGTGTACATAAAAAATTGGTACCTCTGTCAGTGCCCTCGATACGCTCCTCTTAATGACCTCAATTTGATTGATTTGACGCTGAAAACTTTTTTGGGGCATCAGTGGTACCTATCCGGGGAAACTAACTCCCTCAGTTTTATGTGAAGAACGTATAAAAACCAAAACTTTGCGTTTGATGCTAAAAAATATTAAAACGGCAAATAATAAAACCGAACAAGCCAATATAACACAAAACATGATAAAAAGTATGAAAATTCAAGATTTCATTTCTAAATCCAGCCATACTTTTTTTGAAGCCTGCAACATCTCAATTGCTTTTTTGCAAACCGACCCAGAAGAATAGATAAGCAACGAATCATTCCAGGAAACAAAGCATATAATTCAACAACTTCAAGTGGTAAATGATGTCGCAGAACGTGGTGTGGCCTTGGCAAGCACTTGCATCGGTCTTACAACTTCTGAAACGGACTTTCGAAATCTTTTACAGGACATAGAGCTACATCGTACGGAATCAAATAAATGATTTTGTACCATGTACAGATTCCTCTTATTTTTATTTGTAACCAAAATAAACCAATGCCTTATAAGAATTCGTAAAGTCTTTATATAAGGAAAGCATATGTTTGTAGAAATACGAAAAACTTATATTTTATTTTATTTTCAACAATTTCAAATTTTCAAAAAGTAAAATCAACTATTGTTTTTTTTTAATTGTTAAGAATTTTACTATTTTTCAAACTGCATCATTACTTTAATTTATTTTCATGGAAATTTGAAAAGTTATGAAGCATTTTTAAAAAAAATTACGAAAATTTCACGAAAAAATTTAATTTATCACATCCAAATTACAAAACAAAAAGCCAAAACTTCTAATTTATGTACGGTAAAGTAAAGTTTGGACATTTTTCTTTCAAAGTGATGACTCGAATACAAACAAAATGTTTGTAATTGACCAACTTATGATTGAAATTCGAAAAATCTCTGAAAAACCTGATTTGACGTCCTCCAAAAAAACTGAAAAAATTCTCAAAAATACTTGACAGTATAAGCATTCAAACAAAGGTTGAGCAACTATGAAACTCGAAAAAAAAATTGTTTTTGGGACACCCTAATGTACACGTCTGTAATGGTTCTGATTGTGTATAGCACTACTCCATTCAGTGGCGTACCGAGAGGTTAAGCCGCCCGGGGCGGATTCCGAATTGACCGCCCCTCTCATATACAATATACAAAAATATCTTTGATATTAATATAGGGTTTTATAGGCATTGTTTTCAAACAAACACAGAGAAAAATAGTACCACATAAAATCTGCAAGATTTCTTCTTTAAACGTATTTAGAACAAGGGAAAGGAAAGACGAAAGAGGATTGGTAATTTTTAAGCAGCAATCTTAAGATATCTTCTTAATTTCTTCTAAAATCCATATTTTCAAGACTTTTCAAAACCAATGGGCATGAAAGACGAAAGAGAAGAGGTATTTTTTGAGAAGAAATCTTTTTGTTTTTCAGCATTTATCTTCTAAATTTATTTAAGGCGGTCTTCTCATTCAAAACCCGTTTTTTGGACCCTTTTTAAAAAAATTCTTATTTGAAAACGCAAAGAATAATTGAAAATTTTTTTTATTTATTGTATTACAAAAGTTTCAAAGTAAATAAAAAAATGTTTTTTGCCTCGATACGTGGGCTGTTCAAAAAGTAATGAGACTTAAAAGTTGGTGGTGAAAAAAAAAGGTGTCGTCACGGCGGCCACGATTCCGGGTCTCCGGAGCGTCTGAAATGAAAAAAAAAACGGGGTTATAATCAGTATAGATGTAATTCTCGGGTGAACCTCAAGCTTAATTTTGTGATTTTTTTGACAAAATGGCGGCCATTCAAAAAAAAAATTCAATTTCGGGCTTTTTTTTTTGTAGTTTAGTGTAAAAAAAAAATAGTACAAAATTTTTTAAAATTATGGTCGAGGTTCACCCGAGAATAGTGACAATTTTGCGTCGATTCCACTTTGTTTCATGAAAATCGGTTCAGTTGAACTGGAGATATCAAGGCCGCCAGTTCGAAAAACATGGTTTCGAGATAAACGCGTTTAAAGTTTAACTAAAAAAAAAATAGGTCATTTTGACGAAGACCTTGCTTCACAAAACAGGCAGTATCTTCTAAAGTATTTCGAATTTCTAAAAATCCTTTTAGGAACATATTCACAACTACCCATGCTATAAATAAATGCAAAAAAAAAGTTGCTCAATGAGAAGACCCCCTTAATAAGATTTCTTTTAAAATTCATATTTTCAAGACATTTTTTCAAGTCCTAGACTTCGTGTATCGATTATTCGTTATATCTTATTTATTTATTCAATATTGAGACGAAAAGTAAATCATGAAGAAAACGTTGTAGCTTTCTGACATTCCTTCCGAAAAAAATCAAGAAGAAAACCTAGTAGCTGTATGAGATTTCTTCTTAAATTAATTAAAGAAAACTAACCGATAACTTTAAGAAGAATACCGGCTTGGGTAAAAACCAAAGAGAAATCTGTCTAACTTTGTTCTACATTATTAGGTTTTATGTGGCTTTATCGAAAATTTTTAGAATATAATCTTTTATTGTTCTCAATTATATTAAAAAAATTCTAGTATACATATCATCAACCCAATTCTCATACTACGTAAGTCAAAATTATCCACCACTTATTGAATTCTGATTTAAGACTCGACTGAACTGTTTCTTCAAATAATCAAAAGCAGTAAAGAGCTTTTTTGAAAGATTAGCCACGTCCTCAAAGTTTTTTCTTTATTTGGCAGAGTACGAATAAACCAATATTTGGATGAACCGCTGGTGCATATGGTGAAGAAGTAGGATTCGTGTATCATCTTTTATAGTTACAGGCCACAGACCAATATCTTTTAAGTCAGTAGCTAAAAAATTTTGTACGTCACACTCTTTATCGCTGGCTGAAGACTCTTTTGAATTTAGCAATGGTATTTTAATCACCCTATCGGAAAATGCTATAATTTTTGGAAATGGCGTTTCTATTTAAGCGGTTACGTCAAAAACAAAATCTTCGTTTCTGGGTCACTGAAAATCCGCCCGTGATGCAAGAATAGCCATGACATCCACTAAAAGCCACTGTGTGGTGCGATATTCACGCGGCAGGAGTGATTGGGTCTTCTGTTTTTAAGGACAACATTGGCCACACACACTGAGAAAAAAACACATATCTTACTCCGGTAAAAAATGTCTCTATTTTTGATAATAGCAATTTTCTCTTTTTCAAATAAAATTTTCTTCAATTAAAAAAAGTTTTCTCATTTTCGAAGAAATATTTCTTAACTTATAGGAAATGGAAATATTTCAATTGGTCTAATAATGCTAAGTATTTTTCTCGCACAAAAAATTTCTCATGTATAGAGAAACATTTATTGAAAATGAAAAATTTTTCTTATATTTTGATAAAAAATTCACTATAGCCCGTTTCAAAAAAGAAGAACATTTTTAAGTTTCATTTTTCGATGCGCAGTGAGAAATTATTTTTAAAACTAGAAAATTTTTTAGAGCGTAATATCTTGCTCTTTTTGTACTGTTCGCTGAACTTTATGCTCTTTTTGAGTGTTTTTTCCTATTTTTCTATATATTTAAATGCGCAAACATTCAGAACAAATGATCGCACAAGTACGGTGTTGCACCGACGGCCTGCAGCAACCTGCATCTTGAAAGAGAAATCAAATACAAATTAAATAAAAATAAATTATTTTGTTGATTTGTTATTTGTTTGGGCTTAAGGTCCGGTCACTATTTTATATTAAAACAAATTAATTTGTTTATAATAAAATGTTTTTTATTTATTTTGTCCAATATTTCGAACTCCGCCGGAGTTCATCATCAGGGACACTGTTCTGTTTTAACAAAGAATTTACAATTACAAATTTTACAACAATATAGATAACACGAATATTTTAACTTACATATTAAAACATTAAACATAAAGTTTAACAATAAAAATATAACGCTGGTAGACATCACAGGAACATAAACGAACAAGTATAAGCTTAAAAACTAATTTGCAGCAACCCGCGCCTACGCCGTTTCGTTGTCTACTGGTGTTTTATTTTGTCGTTTGTTTTGTTATTAGGTGTCGGTAGCTTTGAGCGCATCTTTCTGTGTCTGTTTTGAAATTAATTCTTTGTTTTGGTGGTATGTTTATTATGTGCAGCATTTCTAACATGTATCGTCTTGCATAATTCGTCTCTTCTTGTAGAATTTTTACATTGTCGAAGTCTGGACAGTGGTTAAGTGTTGCACAGTGGGCTGCCAATGCTGTTTTTTGTTCCAATGGTTTCGTGCGCGATTTGTGTTCTGATTTGTGCGAAGATATTCTTGTCCGTAATTTCGTCTTTGTAGTGCCCACATAAACTTTGTTGCATGTTTCTGCGCTGTCTCCTTTGCATGTTATTTTGTATATTAGATTTGATTTGTCATTTTTGTCAATTTTACTCTTTGTATTGCTGTATAATTGTCCAAGATTATTATCTGTGCGAGGTGCTATATTGTATTTACTCTTGTCATAGCAATTAGATCCAATAAGTCTTTCCGATAGTCCAGGTATATACGTCATAGATTTATAAATCTTGGGTGGTTCTGCCGCGCGTGTCATGTTAGTTTTTTGTTGTTGTTTTTTAATTAAGTCCATCGTGGTTTTTTTGGGGAATCCATTTTTACTTAGGATCTTAATTATTTTTCCAATATTGTCATAATGGAATTCTTTGTCGCTAATGGTCAATACTTTTCTTATGAAATTGTTCGCAGTGTTCATTATCGTTCTTTTAGGATGTTTGGAATTATACAAATTAATTTGTTTTAATATAAAATAGTGACCGGACCTTAAGCCCAAACAAATAACAAATCAACACATTAAGAGAGGTCGACGAAATATTAAATTAATAAATTATTTTCTCAAGAAAAAATTGTGAAGTGAAATTTTGACTAACAAATTATTTTTTCACGCCCCCTTTTTTTCAATTTTGATTGGTTGATTTTGAATGAAGAACGTTTGTCAGAATGAAGAACGCTCTCAAAATTATTTTCTTATTCTCAAACATGCGCGAAAATGTTCATCTCTTTTGAAACGGGCTATACGAGTAGTATTTTCTTCAATATAAACAAATCTTTTCTCAAAAATAAAAATAATTTTTCTCTTAAAACGATATATTTTTATATATTTTTTGTTTTTATGGAAGCTTTTTATCATTTTTAGAGAATTTTTTGTATCGCAATTAGAGAATAGTATTCTCTTGAGGCAAAGTCTATACCATTTTTCTTTTAATATGATGGCTTTTTTATCATATTCCGATAAAATTTTTTCTGAGTGCAGTCACTGTTACTGGCGAACGCTACAGGGCCATGATAAGCGACATCTAACTGCCAGAATGGGATGAGCTTGGCAAACATATGGTTTCAACAGGACGGCAAACATATGGTTTCTCGCGTTTTGGTGATTTGGCACGGCCAGAAAGATCAACCGATTTAATCATCCCAGACTTTTTTCTTTGAGGCTACTTGAAGTCGCGGGCTTATGCCAACAAGCCTCAGGCTGGCTGAGGACTCATATGAATTTAACAGGGTATGTTAGGGGAACTTCTTCAGAAATACTTTTTGAACTAGGTTCTCTATTAAGGTATTTCAGAAAAGAACCTTCAATAAATTGAATTTCTTCTTCCCTTGCTATTAAAAATGTTATTTTAGACATATTATTTTGTAGAATGCTTAATTTAGCTTTAGTGCCGCCCCTATAATAATGCCGCCCGGGGCGGACCGAACACCACCCTCCCCCCCACGGTACGCGGCTGACTCCCTTTATTGTCCCTCCAACATTCCCTTCTTCAATGCCATACCCGCTTGGACCAGCAAAAAAAAGTGAGACTGTGGGTATTAAAGATACTGTTCTGAGTTTGCTTCGGGCTTAGTTTCATTCTGCGATCGGTTTTGTGGCGGTTTTGGTCGTTCTGCTTTCCAGTGCTTTCATGGTCGCTTGGTTATCGACAAAAGTAACTTACGTTGTAGGTGACTGTTTTTCTAACAATGACCTATGCGGCTTTTTTTCAATAGCATTAATCTCTACGTCAAAAAACTACACTGATTATAGAGTTTGTAAGACTCTTTGATATGTAAGTACACACCTAATCCATATTGGAGCAATTACTGTAGAATTGGAAAAGACCCTAGGGCTCTATGGTTATATCGCCCCATTCTTGTCTGCTGTGAATAGATGTGGTGTATTTTGTACCAGATTTCACACCACACTCAGAAAACAGTGTCTCGGAATATGATAAAAAAGGCATCATTTTTAGAGAAAAATGGTACAGACTTTGCTCCAGAGAAAGCTATTCTCTAATTGCGATACTAAAAATTCTCTAAAAATGATAAAAAGCTTCCATGGAATAGAAAAATATATCGTTTTTGGAGAAAAATACTTTTTTTTTTTTGAGAAAATATTTGTTTTTATTGAAGAAAATACTTCTCATAGTGAATTATTTATCAAAATATAAGAAAAGTTTATTATTTTCAATAAAATTTCTCTATAAATGAGAAATTTTTTGTGCGAGAAAAATACTTATCATTATTAGAAGAGACATTGAAATATTTCCATTTCCTAGAAGTAAAGAAATATTTCTTCGAAAATGTGAAAATTTATTCTAATTGAAGAAAATTTTATTTGAAAAAGAGAAAATTGCTATTATCAAAAATAGAGAAATTTTTTACCGGAGCAAGGTATGTGTTTTTTTTCAGTGCAGGTATGATATTGTCGGTTGCTTTTATTGATTCCTCAGTTACATAAAGGTATGTAACACACAAAAATGTTGTTTCTCCAGGCTTTTGAATCATTGAAAATAAAGAAATGTAGCATAATTTCAAGACTCGCGCTTAGATCTCTTGGTTAATTTTACTTCTTTGCATTGAAACCTTTGCAATCTTGTTTGAGAGTTAATGTATCGTCTGTTGTATTAAATTTTCCATCACTTCAGAGAATCATAGATGACGATGAGCTTGACTATTGCAGCTTACATCCATCCATTGGATGATATGTGGGGCGCCGTGTTGCAATCCCATATACCATAACCCCATATTGGCTTTATAGCACCAGTGATGTGTTATAGTCCCATATGGGTTTATTTCCTTCAAATAAGTGAGATAATACCATATTAAAAAATTGAAATTTATGCTATAACCCCATATTGGCTTTATTGCACTTATTGCAGACAAAATAATTTGGTTTCCTTTTTATAGAAATAACATAGTATGACTGATTTTAACTTTTCGTAAAAGGGAAAATTCCCTTCTATTATAATATTTTTTTGCAAAATTATGGTTTCCCCTTTTACGAAATGCGCAATATAAGTGATTTTAACTTTTCATATATTTTGAAAATAATCGAAATCAATCCCTTACAACTATTTTTTCATGGCATACTGAATTTTCTGCTGGGTTTTTTTTTGCAATCAATAATAGAGAGTGAACTAACTGTTAAACCTGTTTTGCATTGAATTGCCTAATAACTATGTTATCACATAAAAAGCGAATATTAAAAACAGTTTTGCGTATGCTGCTTAAAAATAAATTTGGAAATTTTAAAAGAATGGAGAGTAATCGTTTAAACGCAAGGAAGATCTTACTAAATAAAAGCGATATTATAAATTTTTCTAATGTTCCCGGATTTATAATTGATTCTTTTTTCGGAAAAAGAACTTATAAAGCGCAACTAATAGCTTGTGCTTTTGCTTTTGTTAATGGAATCAGCGAGTCGCAAATCCTTCAACTCATACGATGGATACCTTTCACAAAAACTCACGAAAAAAAAATAACAGAATTACTCTTATGGCTGGCATATTCTCCGAACGCTCACAAGTACTATAGCTATAATGTCGAACTTAATCAAGTAATATTTTGTAACGGAGATTTACGAAAATATGGCGTAAGAAAACAAAGAAATTAAATAAAATTTTTAATTTATAACTGTTCGTGGGGGCTAATTCGTACACCCTACAAAATCATTTGGTTTCATTTGTATACAAATGCCTAATAATACAATATGAGTTTATTCCCTTCAAATAAGTGAGATAATACCATGTTTAAAATTTAAAATTTGTGCTATAACCCCATATTGGCTTTATTACATTTTATTTTGTGCGATAACCCCAAACCCAAATTATGGGTTTATAGCATAGGAAAAAGTGCTATAAAGCCAATATGGGGTTATGGTATATGGGATTGCAACACGGCGCCGATATGTGGTTGTAGATCCCATTTCTAAAGTGGGCCTCTTAAAATCAACGCATTAAATTTTAACTCCAACTATAAAATCAAGAAAGGTCTTCTAGTGGAGATAAAGACATGCTTACAGCTTTGTTTGTTCACTTCACCGTTTCTTATTTTAAACTCACACCTAAACCATAAGATGTTTCACTTCAAAAGCTTTACATTGAAAGTGCTGTTTTTCTTATATTAACATTAACTATATAGTTAATCAAATAAAGAAAAAAGCAAGTATTCTTCAAACAAAACCCAGAAAAAATCGCAAGGCTTACAACGTATTGATTTCTCAAGAACTCTAAAGAATGTCACAAACCACTCTTTAGGATTGGCAGCACTTAAGCCCAAAGAAATTTCAATCTGCCCCCAAGAAACTACTACTCGATAAATCTATATAAAGCACTCAATGAAGGTTGAGGTAATAAAAAGATTTTTATTCCGTTGCGGCAATGTTTACAATGACAATTAAGCGAAAGTGAAATGCGTAAAAAATACAATCTAGCAAAAAATGCACACACACAAAAAAAAAACGAAGAAATCGCACAAACATTACGCAATAATACCAAAGGAAACGCATAAATTTTATGTGTGTGCGCGTGTGTGTGTGTGTGTGTGTGTGTGTGTGTGTGAGTGTGTGGGGTTGCAATATGGTACAAATGTTACCAACCCACCATGTGTTAGTTGATGCCTCAATATGGCCAAAGCACGTGGCACACATTTCGCAAATTGAAACGTGGAACATGAAGCTGGAATCCGCGTAAGCTCTAAGGATGAGACAGCGCACATTGAGCAGGATTTGCATAAGAGTATGAAATTAAGTGACTGTCAATTCACCTCAGGCACCCACAAAAAGGTAGTTAAGTTAAAAGCGGAGTGTTTTTTTTTTTTTTTTTTTGTTATTGTTACTTTTTCGCATTTATAAAGCTTAGTGTAGTAGGCGGCAAAAACCTTAGAGGCGGCTTCAGTGAGTAAAAAGGTGGTTCATAATAATATTGCGTAATGCCATAGCATACAGACAAACATGCATGCATATATCTTGTTGGAAATCTTTATAAGTTGAAAAAGTGAAAGAAGCGCCTTCGATGGCGTTATAAATTGTCTAAAACTGCGAAGTAGGCAGTTTCACAAAGCGTAAAATTAAATATAGGGAATGTTACAAATCAAGGCAACAGCAACAACAACAATTTAAGCAAACAACAAAGTAAACACAAACACAAACAAACACATACACAAACGCATAGATACTTTGACAGCACATTTTAAATGTTTGCGCCAAAAATGCACTTAATTTTTCATCATTATTTTTTGCGCCTACCATTCAGTTGTTCAGCGTTGCCACCAAGTAGTGCTTGACGTGGAACATCAGACAAATGGAAATGCTGGTTATGACCAACAACAAACAGTCAAGGCAAGCAGCAAACAAATTCCTGGTATTGCGGCATATTTTGTTGTTCTTTGTTGTTATTAATGCTATTGTTGTTGTTTTTGTTTTTGTTGTTTTTGTTGTTACTGCTGTGTTGGAACTCCATTAAAACTGGCGTAGAATGTTTTTTATTGTATTCCACCACTATGCTTGTAGTCCTCATAAGACCCACTCCCCCTCCTCCACCCACCCCTTCAATACATTTACATATATTTAGCTGTGAAGTGAAAATGAATTTTTTTCATGTTAGTATTTTGCTTTCTCATGCATAAAACAGCCAAAAATCGAAAAATCAAATGAATGCCAGCCAGCCTCAATTTTGCGCGCACAGACCACGGCATGAGGTTCTAGCCTCGAGCCTTGAGCTGTTACTTAAACGTCGTCGCTGGGAATTGAAGCTTGAATGTCTTTGGTAGTCATTGTTTTTCAGCCTGTGTGTTTTTGTTTAGTTTTTCTATTTTGTTTTTATTTTTTTTTTTTTCTCTTATATTTCTCTTGTTTTTGCACCACAGGCAACAGCCATAAACATTAATGCACAATATTTAGTATTCAACATTAAATTTGCAAATTATTGTTATTTCTTGTTTGTTGGCGGTATTAAATGTGAATTTCTTGCGGAAAAAGCAGAAAAACAATTCGACCAACAGGAAGTGAATCCTTGAAAGCACATCAAATATTTAAGAAAAACTTTTAAATATTCAGCATATACAACAAATTTTGAATTGTAGAATTTTTACAAGATATCATTAGTTTTTTTTTTTTTTTTGGTTTCTTAAAAAACTTTTGGTGCTCTTAAAGGCATTCGATTGCCCAGAGCGGTAACAAAATTTGCAGATTTTACAAATAATATTAAGGAAACATGGTATATTTGCTTAGGAAAATAGGGCAAAAATGTTATATTTGCTATGACCTTTAATAATAATAAAGTTTAACCTTGAGCATTTGTGTCAAAACACGTGGCATATTTCGAGTGAGCAGTTGCATTTTTTTTAAATTAATCAGACTGTTTAATGCTTCTTTGTTGGTGTTGTAAATGACCTATTTTAATATAAACTCTTATATTGTTTTTCTTAATAACACTCTTACAAAAGTTTTTTTTAAACATTTTAATAAAATATCAACTTTAGTTATAATTGCTCTTAGTCTTTCTCCTTATTAAAAACAATTAATTAAAACAAAATTCTTTAAGATTTATATAAAATTAAAATAAACAAACAACAAAACAAAATAAACGCATTTTAGAGATGCGGAAATTATATATAGGACAGTACGAACTTAGTTGTAACTTTTGATTGAAGGAATATTTTGATTATTTTCATTATAGGATGAAAAAAAGAAGAACGGTATAAGATATCAAATTAACTCGTGACGTATGGATATCTTATCGATACGTCCAAAGTTGGTGACTCCATAACTGAAATTTTGAAGTGAGACTATTTATGTTAAGATTTTGTTTTGCATGGAATACAGAAAGTTAAAACTTTTATACAGGGACTTATGGTTAAGACATAGAGGTACAAATTTCGTTAGACCCATTTCGATAAATTTGACAGTTTGAGTTCATTGACTGAGTTGAAAAGAGGTTGTGATTGACCCCTTGTTATAAAAAAGAGCACTCAGTACACTTAAGAAATAGTACATACAAGAACCCAATGAGCCCTCTTAACGTGGAGTAGAAAACCAATGCTGCGCATCAGTTTGAATAAAACAAAAACAATACAAACAATCAAAAAAAGAAACAAAAAAAAAAAAACAAATCAAGCAGCAGCTGATGATTGATTTTCTTCCATTAACACATGAATTTTTCTTCTTAAATATTGCTATTTTGTGACTTAAATATAAAAGTGACAAAATTCAAAGTAAGATATTCATTCAGCGCAGGATATATCTGATATTTAATTATATATATTATATTTGAACGATGAGTATTAAAGGCTGTAAGTTTATCCTAAAGTATTCGCCAAAAAAGTTTCATGGCCTTGAAAAAATCTGTGAAAATGATCCCATAAAAACCGCGCTGTAAGACGTAATTCTACGTCAAAACTTGATAACTGTACTGATCAACTAACAACTAGTCGCACGCTTTTGGTAAAAATACGAACTCAAGACGAAGGAAACTTATATCGCTTGAAAGGTACTGTTGCACAGATGTGCAAAATGTATATATAAATGATATATCTTATTCTTTTTTTTTTTTTCTTCTAAGAGAGAAATGCAATTTTTGAGAAAAATCACTCTTTGATCGATATAATAATTGGTTGGTACAGAAGTTTAAAGTTGTTTGAATTTCAGTTTTTTTCAAAAGTTAAACTAAAGTTTTATGTAAATTTGTAAAAAAATATATTTTGACTTTCCATGTAAATATCTTCGTCTAATTTTAATTGTTTTTCAGTTTTTATAATTATTTCTGAAAGTTTAATTATTTTCTTTCAAATGTTATATTTATCACTGTGAAGTATTCTGAAAGAATTTTCTTATAATTATCGTTAGTTATTTAGCGTGTATTTCAAAAATGCCCATGCCAAGATAGAGACAAAAACTCTCTAAAATTTAATGTTCTAAATTGGGAAGCCAATACCTTCACCATCTTTCATTTATTTATTTTTTGCATTTAAGTCTTATCAGTTAACTGTACAAATTAATAAAAACTTTACCGTTATTTTTATACCCACACGCGTACTGCGTAAGGCTGCGGTTATAGTGAGCGCCGAGTCAGACAGGCAGGCAGGCAGGCAATGTGAACAAGCGAGATAGATAGCTATCTGCATCTCGTTTTTTTCACACAGATTTCAGCCTGCCTGTCTGACTCGGCGCTCACTATAATCGCAGCCTAAGGGGTATATTAATTTTGTCACGACGTGTGTAACACCCAAAAAGAGACGTGATAGGTATAGAAAAGTATATATATTCTTGATCAGCATCACCACCTGAGTTGATTTAGCCATGTTCATCTGTCTATCGACACGATTACAGCCATAATTTTCAAGCTATCGTAATGAAATTCGATATTTAAGCTTTTTTTTAAAAAAAAAATAAGATCCAGTTCGAGAATGGGTAAAATCCGATTAAAACCACGCCTACCTCCCATACAACCCCATAATTAAAACTCTATAAAGAGGCTAATATTACAGCTATAATACTGAAATTCGGTATTTGTGAATTTTATATAAAAACTGAGGTGTGTTTGAAAAATTAGCGTCATTCACACACTAACACGCCTACCTCCCATACAACCTCAAAATTGAAAACTCTATGAAGAGACTAATATAAAAAACACAAGACGGAAACTCGGTACTTAAGTATTATTTGTCAAAACTTTATTTCAAAATTTCTTTATACCATCATTAAGCTTGGAACAACAAAAAGAAAATTAAACAAGTAAAGAAAGTCTAAAGTCGGTCTAGGCCGACTATGAAATACCCTAAACACACTTTTCAAAAACAAAAAATTTTTATTGCAAATGGGCGTGTCCGTGGGATAATGAAGCCTATAATTTATGTGCATTTAAATGTTGATGAAAAATGTACACATACCAAGTTTTATTCCCGTAGCTCACAGTTAATGCCTTTATTGTGCTTTCGCTATGGGAGGTGGGCGAGTTTTTGGACGGACTACTCCCAATTTTTGAACACACCTTAGTTTTGGTATAAAATACATACATACTAAATTTAATTTCTCTATGACAAACATAACCTTATATATTGAGTTTTCAACTTTTTGGGCTATATGGGAGGTAGGCGTGTCCGTAGGCGGATGACGTCCATTTTTCAAAACCATCTTTGTCTTGTCATAAAAAACATATGTGCCAAATTTTAGCTCTTTAGGTTAAACACAGGCTTATTTATTGCGTTTTCAATTTTTGTGTTGTATGGGAGGTGGGCGTGTCAGTGAGCGGATGACGTCCATTTTTCGAAGACATCTTTGTGTTGATATAAAACACACACATATCAAATTTTATTGTTGTAGGCTGACTATGAGCTGAGTTATGCAGTTTGCAATTTCGCGTTGTATGGGAGGTAGGCGTGTCCGTAAGCGGATGACGTCAATTTTTCAAAACCATTTTTTTCTTGTCATAAAAAACATATGTGCCAAATTTGAGCTCTTTAGGTTAAACACAGGCTTATATATTGCGTTTTCAATTTTTGGGTTGTATGGGTGGTGGGCGTGTCCGTGAACGGATGACGTCCATTTTTCGAAATCACCTTTGTGTTGTTATAAAATACATGTACACCAAATTTTATTGTTGTAGGTTAATTATGAGCTGAGTTATGCAGTTTTCAATTTTTGCGTTGTATGGGAGGTAGGCGTGTCCGTGGGCGGATTCCAAAAATATTCAAAAGTGCAGATCCTTGGGTGCATGTGACCATGTGTACCAAGTTTGATCCAATTATCTCTACTCCTTCTTCTTATCCTGTGTATACGGACAACACACAGACGGACAGACGGACGGACGGACGGACGGACGGACGGACGGACATGGATAGCTCGACTCAGGTGGTGACGCTGATCAAGAATATATATACTTTTCTATACCGGACTCGCTTCGTTCTATGCGTTACAAACGTTTGCACAAAGTTAATATACCCTGACCTTTCAGGTTTAGGGTATAAAAATAACTAAACAAGATAGGTCGAAAAATTTTTTGTTTTTTTTTATGGTGCGTCAAAACGCTAAAGTCTTAAAAATTATGTCAGTGAGCCTGTATTTTAAGGAATTATTTCAGAATTTTTCTGAAAACATTTAAGTTTGCGAAAATGCAAAATAGTTTTTCAAATAACGAGCTTCACAAATCAAGTTCATATGAAAGTATTTTTTATATCTATCACTTATGTTTCTAGTTCATCTGTCATATTTTAATGACCAAACTTATTCTTTTTAGCGAAATATTTATTCTCGAAACATGTAAAAACATGTAAAAAAATTCAAAATTTTGAAAAAGTACCTTTATTATATTATATTTTATGAATAATTATAATTATTTCAATTATTGATTATCAAGTTGAATAATTTAAATTTTGAATATAACCTATCAGATATCATAAAGTTAGTTTTCCATAAATGTACATTCTTGCTACAGCTTTTGAAAGAGCTTCTGAAAATATAACAACATCTTTACATGTCTGTAACGCCAAAAATTGAGACCAGTTCAAAAGAAAATATAATAAACTTGTAACACAATAGTTCGAAATTTAATTTATATCTGATTTTATTATAAAACATTATTAAAAAAATCGCACGTACTCTTGAATCGTTTTAACTAAGACAATATTAATGTTTGGTAAAAAAATAAAGCTTTTATTTTGCTGTTATTAGCTTTTTCCGATTTAGGTTTTTTTAATTTGGAAAAAATCATTTTTAATTTTATGTTACTTTTTCATGAAATGGTTGCTGTGTGTGTGTGGAATATCTGTTTCAAAATTATATAGTTAACAATGAAGAGTAAATGTGCCTTTTGTTCAAAATTGAACCGGGCTGTGCGAATGAAACAAATCCAATTGTCATAAAGCTAATGGTTTTGTAATGCTGATAACACTGTTATAGGCTTGGGTGTTCATTTTTAGCGCAATCTGTCTCGTTGTATCTTTCATATTGCTTCCTTATTAATTGTTTAGTTCATCTCGAGCCTGAACTACGAATTCCATAATAAAAAAAATATTCCAGCAACAACAATAAATGATGAAAATATCATAAAAATTAAAGATATTGTGCGCAAATCGTCATGTGACTGTGAGAGATATATATATAGCTGGCGAGCTGGATATGTGAATTGTGCCCAAATCGCTGAACTTCCTTCAAAAAGAATTTCGAAAAACATGTTGCTCAGAAAATGTTTTTAATGAACGATACGGACAATAAAACACATCAGTACTGGTGACGAAATTTGACAAAATGCAGTGTGACGCTATCCAGATAAACCAAAACCCCAAAAATCATGACAAAGTTGTTCAAAAATTTAAATGATGTTGACTTGTTTTCGTGATCGATTCTTCGGAAAAATTTTTTTTAAAATTTTATTTTAACAATCCTTAGAAATGTTTACGGTTCAAAGTGTAAGAGTGGTGTTTTTTATAAAAATCGCCATATTTCTTAATATTACGACATTCATATACCAAGCTATTGCATTTGGGTGGTATGAGGTATTTGTGAGGTGCCATACCCCGTTGCCTAATAAAGACAATATTTTGTGTAGACTAGATGACAACCATTATTGATCTTATTTTCAATGTTCTAGCCTTAGCCAAATACAAAGTTCTCTGGCCTAAACACTCAGAAAAACTTTCTCCTATAAAATATTTCTCTATTTTCGATAATAGCAATTTTCTCTTTTTCAAATAAAATTTTCTTAATTAGAATAAATTTTTACATTTTGAAAGAAATATTTCTTCACTTCTGGGAAATGGAAATTTTTCAATGTCTCTAATAATTAAAAGTATTTTTCTCGCACAAAAAAATTCTCATTTATAGAGAAAAATTAATTGAAAATTAAAAATTGTTCCCACATTTTGATAAAAAATTCACTATGAGAAGAATTTTCTTCAATAAAAACAAATCTTTTCTCAAAACTAAAAAGTTTTTTCTCAAAAAACGATATATTTTTATATAATTCTCTTTTTCATAGAAGATTTTTAACATTTTTAGAAAATTTTAAGGATCACATTTAGAGAAAAACATTCTCTGGAGCAAATTCTATACCATTTGTCTCTAAATATAAGGATTTTTTTATTATATGCCGAGAAACTTTTTTCTGAGTGAAGAATTAGCTGCTCGGAAGTTTTTAAATTTCTGAACTTTACGTTTACCCCAAATTTTTATATATCACCTGTGTATTAAATGTTTTTCTCCATTGTAAAAACATAATTTGTTCTTTTAAGTGCTTTAAATGTCAAACGATAATTAGAAATAAGATTAACAAGAGAAAAAAAATCGTTCAGTTGATTGTGACGTAGAGTTCACGTTCCAATTTAAACAGCTTAATACAAACCAATCTCGTTTTACTAGCATGGTTTGGTGTGCATATCATTTTTTTGATGACTTCAAAATTTAAACTTATTGAAGTAAGTTTAAAAGTTCAATATTACTAGTAAACCGAGCAATTAAATCAAAATATAATAATAGAAAAATTAATGCTTAATGCATGCTATTCCATAAAGAAGCGTTTTTCCTCAATAAAGATATGTCAAGTCTCAATAAATGTAAAATAACGAAGACGGACTTACACGAATACTAATACTGAGATAAAAATTATTACTATTATAAAATATCGGATCTTAAATTTCGAAATTATAAGACATAACAAAATAAAAATAATAAAAACGAAGTAAAAAGAGATTCAAGAGAACAAATAATATTAGATCAAATTAAAACCTACAATAAAGACACTCACAGAACACTTACGACATCGATTTACACTACATTTCAATGAAACAACGTCAAAAAACACAAAAAAAATGTTTTTGAAAACCGTTAAAATTTGACTGAGTTGTTTGCTCGGAAAGTGGAATTTTTGATTTTTGAACTGCATTTTTCGGACAATTGACATTTGAGGAACGCATAAAAGAAAAATTATGTTAAAAATTTTTTAGTTTTGAAAAAAATTAAAATCCGATCAATTTATAAGCTTTTCTCAAACTAAATTTCAAATCGATTAAATAGCGGATTTTTGTACAAAAATTGTATTTCTGTTTTAAAAGGTTGGGAACCCCCTGAAGCGAAATCACAATTTTTAAAAGTGGTTTGCACATCTACAGCCTAAACCTGATTTAAAGACATCTGAATCGATATAATCGGTTCATTGGTCTGGGAGGAGTTGAAGTCACAAAAAAACCTTAGCCTATTAATTATAGAGATTTAAATTAAAATTAAAATTTGATGCATTTTAATTAGTTTTATACTATTTTACCATTAAAGTTCGAATATAAAACATTATATATAAACTTGTTCTTGTCATGCTTGCAGCAAGAAATTGTTATACATACACACGCTCATACAAAAATTTATGAGCATCTAAGCATTATGCGTGTCTGTTTAACGGGGCGTATGAGTGATATTTATTTATCCATGCTAAAACTTGTTTATTCGCTAAACTTACCAAAACATTTCAAACACTGAAATATTTTACAAATATACAGAAATATATGTATTTTCTCCGACTCAGAACACTGAAGCATTTAAAAGCACATCAACACCATAGAAGAAGCAACAGCTTCCAAACAATTGAATGCATGAACACTTGAATTGTTGACTGCCATTGTCAGTTGGCATTATAAAATATTCAATGTTTTATACAGCTCAAACCAGCCACTTAAAACAAAAAGATTGCCTCACATTTGTATACTATGTTTATGTCACATGTGTGTGTGTTTTTACAATAAGCACATGCTTAAAATGGCCTACAAAACCGAAACGAAAACAAAACGAAATCCTTTCATTTATTCATAGACAATGTTCTACATATTAAGTGCAAAAAATAAGCATAAAAAGGAACACAAAAAATAATAAAAAAAAAAAAAAAAAAATAAATATAAAATTGCAAAATAGCATAACAACAACAGCAACGCATTGAAATGTTGAAATAAAGTGCTCCATATACGCAGTCAACGCGTGCCTTCAACCCGTTCTTGCAGAGCAACAAAGCGATATCATGATGATAAAATTTTTTGGTTTTCTTTCTATTTCTATTTTTGTTTTTTTTAATATGCTACTCATGCTTCTAAGTAGGCCAGAGAGCAGTGAAGGGTGTAGTTAGCAGCCAGTATAGTCCGTTTGTATGTGTTGTGCCTCAAATGTTACCCTACATCGAGGCATAATTCAAATTGAACAACAAAAACTGAAGTACGTTTTGCTATGCTTAAAAAATGCTAGCAAAACATTTTGCAGCATTTTTCAAGATTAAATCATGAATGCTTACAAAATAGATATACAAAAAACAAAACAAACAACACAAACAAAACAAAATATGTGCCCATAAATCCTCACTTCCACTCCACTTTGAGCCACATTATGTGGCAAATGGCGTTGGTGTAGCAAAATAACCCAGCACCGCAAATACTCTGCTGCCTAAAGGGGTTGCCTTCGTTCATTTGCCATGGCAATATATTTCATTAAATTAAGTAATTACATTATTTATGCAATAAATCTGCAATATTTTTCAACAACTGTCCATTTTTGGGTCTCTACTGTAGAGCATTTGCATTTAAAATTGCTATTCATTCAAGTTTTAATATTATTTTTATTATATGCACTTGAACATACAAACAAACCAACACACCCAACAAACCATCAAACCAACATACAAACATACAAACCTACACACAAAATTCCAGCACTTAATAAACAGAGTTATAAGAAATAACTGCATAAAAAAAGAAGAGTTGCGCTAAACTTTTTCAATATTAATTTTTGTTATTTATTGCAAAACTTTATGCCAACCACCACTTTTAAGCGCTGTGAATAGTTGTAGTTTTAGGTTAAGTTTTCAATGAAATTCTTTCAAAAACTAAAATTTTTATAATTTATTACTTTCTTTAGACATTTGTATATTATTGAAACTGTGCTAAGTAGCGTTATGAAATGTTTCAGGGAATGAGTTATAAGAGAGTTGCTATTTAAGCTGAGCTACAAATAAGTAAAGACAGGTAATCAGAAATGATTTCATTGTTCTTAAATATATTTTCTGCTAAAAAGGTTTAAGAATATATAACGTATACAATATTTTATTTATCCAATTTTGAATTATATACTTAGAATTTTTCATTTTTTTAAGATTTAAAAAAAAAAATGCAAAGGTGGAAATTATAATTATTCTTTATGTGTTTTGCACAAAATTAACAATGGTTTATTCGAAAAATAGGATGCATGAAGGTTATGTGTACTCTCAAAGAAAAGAACCTTGACAAAAATTTTTGTTGCCTCTATAATGAGTTCAAATTTATCAACTATTGACAAATTCTTGGGCAAAGTTGATACATTTTTTGGCATTTCTAGTCAACAATAAGTCATTAAAAATGTTTCTGGTGGAAAAAATTTGGTAATTTCTGAGCTATAGCCTTTAAATTTTTAAAAATTTGTGTACAAGATTTCAAAGTTGCAGATTTGTATCCAAACTATATGATCTTTAAGGCTTCGTAAAACGTTTAACTCGCAAACTATAGTAAAAAAAAACAAAACAACAAAATTGAACGCTTACGGATACATAATTTTAGTCCACTTTTTTAATGCTTTATCATTTAAATAAATAGTGCCAAGTGCCATGTCTATATCATTTCACCAAAAAGACGGAGGGACTTTTTTAGTTAGAATAGGTCCAAATGAGAAAAAAAAATCTTGATTTTTTTTTTTTGTTTTTTTTTTTTTTTAGGGAAAACATATTTTTATACAAACTCCGAGGTAGATATTTTTGGTGTATTTTTATAATTTAAATATTCATTTTTAATCTCTGCCGCTTGATAGAACTTCATCGTATGAATCATTAAAAATCGATGTCACCACTCTCTTCATCATTATATAAACCAGTTTCATCAGTTTCACCTTTGTTTTAATTTGTTGGCACAAATGGTGCCATATAAAGCCATATGTACCAACTTTTGTAACTCACATTCCTTTATGGTAAAGATTATTTCCTTTTGCTTGGAATTATAGAAGAAGTTATCCAAAACCTATTGACCTACTTATCAATTTTTCTCGTCTTGCACTATTTTTTGAAGGTTTTGCTCAAAAATATCTAAACAGCACACATTTGTATCACACGTCAAAACTCAATAACTCTATTAATATAAGAGCTATAAGCATTACCATTTGTTTTGCAAATTAGTTTTAGGGCTAGCTACCATTTTCCGAAAAATGGCAGAATTTGACACTTCCACACCCACTTCCCGCATACTAAATATTGACTTGGATGTTTTTCATTTTTTTTTCGAACAGAGTTTCGAGAAAAAAAAATAAATTTTTCGCTGCGTCGCAAGTGATCGCAAAAAATATTAGTATGACATGGAAGCTGAGATTTTCACGATCAAATACATATATAACACTACTGACATAATTTTACGAAACATAAGTTCTACTCTTCGAAAGATAAAATACTTATTCAAATCTTTACAGAAAACATGATCTAATAAAAGCATGGAATTTAAAACAAAATGCAAACTCTTAGAAACAGTTTTTTCTCTGTATAAAAAGAACATACCTTGGGTATTAGAATCCATCTTGTCAATAATGTAGGTCGCACAAATTATTATGTAAAATTCACTTTTACATTTCAACACTTGTTTATTGCACAAATTTTTGAAAAAATTATTTCACAAAATGTTAACATTAAAACCTGTTTTAACATAAACCGTGATGCCAACTGACGTTTTTTTCTCCGGTTATATAATCAAAGTCTTAAGAATTGATTTGTAAAAAAATATTTTGAAAAATCTCGAATCCAAAATTTGAATTTTTGCCGCTTAAATTCGATTAGGGACCATCGTGCATTCCGAAAAACAATTTATGGTGAATGGTGATATTTTCCCCGTTCAAAATAAAGACGTTATCTTCCAAACACTTTGGAATTTCTTCCTATAATAATGGCAATAAAAACGCATGATTAATACGTTTTCGACCAAATGTGATCACTTCAGCAAACGACATGCACAGGTTATACCTGTGTCGTATAAAAATATTTCAGTTCATATAAAGTGCCTACTTTATTTTGTAAAAAACTGCTATCCGGCGGCGAATGGCGGTTATAGAATAATCAAAAAAAAATTTTAAAATACTTTAAACTTTCTTAAAAATATAATCAAGTTCTGCCATTGCACGACTGTTTATGAGTTTTCTCAAAATTTATTTAAAAACAAGTAAAGAAAGTCTAAAGTCGGTCTAGGCCGACTATGAAATACCCTAAACCCACTTTTCAAAAACAAAAAAAATTTTTATTGTAAATGGGCGTCTTCGTGGGCGGATGAAGCCTATATTTTATATGCATTTAAATGTTGATGAAAAATGTACACATACCAAGTTTTATTCCTGTTACTCACAGTTAATGCCTTTATTGTGCTTTCGCTATGGGAGGTGGGCGTGTTCATTGACGGATTACTCCCAAATTGAACACACCTTAGTTTTGTTATAAAATACATACATACCAAATTTACTTTCTCTATGACAAACATAACCTTATTTATTGAGTTTTAATCTTTTTGGGTTGTATGGGAAGTTGGCGTGTCCGTAGGTGGATGACGTCCATTTTTCAAAACCATCTTTTTCTTGTCATAAAAAACATACGTGCCAAATTTTAGCTCTGTAGGTTAAACAGAGGCTTATTTATTGCGTTTTCAATTTTTGGGTTGTATGGGAGGCAGGGGCGGATCTGGAAAAAATCTTGGGGGGGGTAAATTGTCAAAGACACACATTTTCGATTTGATAAAATATTGTATTTTTACAAATAAACAAATTGTACTTTTTTGAATTGAAATTATTGGATTGCTTAAGAAGCATTTTTCCCAGACACATGCACGCACATTTCCGTATTTATTTATTTTTCCCCTTTTCTGGAATAATATCTTAGCGAAAAGTAAATAAAAACTGAAAAAGGTCTATTTATTCAAATTTTTCACATTTACTCCGTTTTTCTCCATCGGTTCGAGTTTTTGAGTTATAGGCATAACATGAAAATCAGTTCTTTTTCTTATAATTTTGCTAAATCGATTATATTGATCTACCTATTTGTGTTACTATGAATAATTTCAACAAAGAAATACTAGACCTTTCAATTTTTGCACATTCAATAACAATATCTTTGGCAGTTTCGAAGATATCGACGTTCAAAGTCAAACAAATTTCACAATTTTACGTACGCTGCTCTTTTGAAACACTTGTATCTTTGATATTTTTCAACGAATTTACAAAAACTTTTTTTTACTTGGTAGAAAATGTTTGGAATTTTAATAAACATTTTAGTTTTTAGTTTTTTTTATTATATATTCAAAGCATATTTTCAAAGAAATTGAAAAACAAACAGTTTTCTTCGTTCAAATTTATTACAATTCTCTCTACTTTTATATAAAAATCTTTTCTACTTACGTACTTTTTGAAGTGAATTTTAATAAAATGAAATGTAAAAAACTGTTCGTTTTTTCAATTTCTTTTAAAATATGCAAGATAATAAAAAAACTAAAATGTTTATTAAAAATTCAGAGATTTTTTACCAAGTAAAAAAAGTTTTTGTAAATTCGTTGAAAAATATCAAAGATACAAAGGTTTCAAAAGAGCAGCCTACGTAAAATTGTGAAATTTTTTCGACCTTGAACGTCGATATCTTCGAAACTGTCGAATATATTGTTATTGAATGTGCAAAAATTGAAAGGTCTAGTATTTCTTCATTGAATTAAAACATAGTAATACAAATAGGTAAAAATATATATTCTATTTAGCAAAATTATCAGAAAAAAACTGATTTTCATGTTTTGCCTATAACTCAAAAACTCGAGCTGATGGAGAAAAAAGGAGTCCATATTTGAAATCTACAACCAAAATGCATTCGGGCTTGTTTATCGAGATCTCTGCACTTTTTATAAAGCTTCATTTTGTTACTCTGTGTTATTAGATAGTCATTTGATAGAGAAAAAATTATATGACAAAATCATCGCAAAATTATCAATAACTTCGTAAATATTTATTTTAAAATCCCAAGTATATGCAATAATGCGAGTCCGTTCAATCGTTCTTGTTGCATAGTTGAACGTAACCATGTTTTTAATCGTCGCAGTGTAGAAAAACTTCGCTCAGCTGTTGCTACACTGATAGGAAGCGTGGCAAAGATAGCAAACGTTTTAGAAATTAGTGCAAAAATGTCAATATTACAAAGAGTAAAAACGGTGTTGATATCAATAACCTTAGTTTCGCTCACCTATATATACTGCCAAATTTAAAGTTCATGAAATAATTGAATTTGAATAGTTCCTTACTAAAAGTGGACTAAACGTGGCAGTTTTATTTCATGAAAGTCGGTTGTGGTAATTTGGTTGGCTTGTTGCAATTATAATTACTAGTACCGCCTTGGGTCGAAAATCGACCAATTTTTGTTTGCTTATAAATAATGTAGTTGTATAAAATAGTCGGTGCACTCTTTCTCCGCACTCTAATTCATTTAAAACAAGAATTATCAAAATCGGTTGAAAAACACGGGAGAAAATGTTTCCTAACTGTTTTCCCTACGCCTATTTATATTAAGATGAAATTAAGGTAGGCTTGAAAAATTTCAGAATTTAAACAAACAGTTTAGAATTAACTCAAACAAAAATAATTGTATGCAACAAATTATTTGCACAGTTGATACAATTTAAGCAACATTAACTTAACATCAATTCACTTCAAAACAGCCCTGTTATATAACATATATGACATAAGTATTACAGATGTATATAATATTTTCATAAGGACTATAGCAGAAATAATTCTAAAAATAATTTAACTGATGATGAAATAATTGAAGTAAAAACAAGGTATTGGATTTTACATTGTTTGAACTTTCTTTTTTGAAAAAGTGAAAACTGAAAGTAACAATGAACGTATTGTTTTTTATAGTAAAATTTGTTAGCACATAGATTGCAAAAAAGTTTGGAAAGGTTTTCAGTAAAACTTAAGAAGAATAAAATATTTTAAGTGGTAACTCTTGTCTGCATTGCCAATATTTTAATTGCGCTCATTACAAATCAAAATCAATGTTACTTGCTCAATGATTTCATATAAAGGGCATATTTAAACTAAACGTTAGTATTTTGCAAAAATATAATTACTATAAAGCAAACACTTACGCTGAGGTAGTGACTTCAAGTTTTTTTTTAATTTTTGTTTGTAAGAAAATAACGCGTCTTTCAAGTTGATTGTTTAAAAAATGGCAGTAAATTTGAGTTCTAGAACGAAATGTAACTTTATTTTCAGGCTCATTTTTAAAAAAAGGCGAAGTTACTACCTCGACGTAAGTGTTTGCTTTACATATAATTATATTTTGTTTTTTGCAGATGACCACAAATCGTGTTATTCTACAAGCAAAATGGTCCTCCTCTTCTCGCATCGCTGCATAAAAACGGCACCTACACGCAAATGTCGTCACAAAACAAAAAACTTATATACTTTATATACTTTAATAATTGTTGAAATCAATAAAAAAACTAGAGTTTAACAATGTCTCTGACCATTTTTTTGGAGTATTTTTTCAAAAACCGCCTTCAGAATCGCTTAAGTATACATAAAAGTACCCTTAAACTGTGGGCGCAATTATTTTCTCCAAATAAAGTATTAAAAAATAAAGTATTTAAAAGTTATTGGGGGGTAATTACCCCCTTTACCCCCCCCCCCCCCTTGTATCCGCGCCGGATGGGAGGTGGGCGTGTCCGTAAGCGGATGATGTCCATTTTTCAAACCAATCTTTGTTTTGTTATAAAAAACATATGCGCCAAATTTTAGGTATGTAGGTTAAACAGAGGCTTATTTATTGTGTTTTAAATTTTTGGGTTGTATGGGAGGTGGGCGTATCCGTGAGCGGATGACGTCTTTTTTCCTAAATCATCTTTGTGTTGATATGAAACATATACACACCAAATTTTATTGTTGTAGACTTATTATGAGCTGAGTTATGTAGTTTTAAATTTTTGCGTTGTATGGGAGGTAGGCGTTTCCGTGGGCGAACTCCAAAAATATTCAATAGTGCAGATTCTTGGGTGCATGTGACTATGTGTACCAAGTTAAATCCAATTATCTCTGCTCCTTCTTCTTATCCTGTGTTTACGGACAACACACAGACAGACGGACGGACGGACGGACATGAATAGCTCGACTCACGAGGTGACATTGATCAAGAATATATGTACTTTTCTTTACCGGACTCGCTTCGTTCTATGCGTTACAAACGTTTGCACAAAGTTAATATACCCTCACCTTTCAGGTTTAGGGTGTAAATAGACTTTAACAAAATATCTCAACAAAAATACTATAAAACATAAATTGTAATAAATTTAATTCATTTTTAACTTTTTATAAGTCATTTTACCCGAGAAACAATTTTATATTTTGTGTCAATAAAGAGCTGATATCTTTCCGGTGGCCAAGTCGGTGAATGTCCGAATGTTGACACAATTCAGACTAACTACGATACTACTTCTGGTGACTTTCCAGGTACTTGTAGGACATGTTTCGGATACATTATAGTTAAAAACTTTTTGAAGGAATTTTGGCTAAAATATCGAACAAATTTCAGTTGAAAAGTCAAGTACAAAAGGCGGAACAGCCCGTATGGTTTTTAGCACTAAGGGTTATCGTAATGAACCCATTTTTCATCATAATCAATATAAATTGAGTTTGTATTGTAAAAAAATGTACTTAAAAATGGAATCCATTAAAGTTTCAATGACCACCTGCTAATGTTGACCCCGATGTGACCTCAGATAATCTTTTTGCATCTGATTGGCCATAGAATCATCCATATTTGTCCAAATTCTCCATGGAATCCATAAAAGCACAAATGACCTGCCTGTGGTCCCATTGCATCCGATTGGCCATTGAATCATACAGGTTGAAAATTCCAGCGTACGTGTCACGGTTGGAAATTGAAGCATAACGTATCTAGTTGAAAATTCCACTTTCAAAAAGGACGGTCTAAAACTTTGTTGAGTAATTCGTCTGTTAGTTCGGACTCAAACCATTGTTTGATAATTTTTTGCCATTGAATTTAAAGAGTGTTTCGAACACTTACTTAATTTAAATTTAATTCACCTAATTTGACCTGAATTCAACTTAATTTGCCGCCGTTTCATTCGTTTCATCGGTTTTACTATCCGTTTCGTTCGCCGTATGTTATATACGCGGCTTAAGAAGTTTCACTGCAAAAATTGTTCAAATGTTGCACCGTTAAAAAATTAGTCTTCAAAGTTCAACAAAATATGTAAAAAACTCAAATTTACAAAAAAAAAATGAAAATGGACCATTTTGTTTTTACGCCGTTCAATAGGTTTCCGTTAACCTATGAACCTGAAAATTTGCATGTTCCTTAACTAAAGTATGCTTGACAACTGCTTTATTAGATTTTTGAAACAGTGAAATGTTAGTTACAAATTTTTGCCGCCGAATTTTGTACGTGCACCTCTGTGCAACGTCTTTCACGACGACTTCATCCACGGGTCAACTTTTACAGAACCCTACTGACAAGCAACGCGATGTCTGCTGACGGAACTTAGAGGAACTTCTTTATACATGCTACATTATTTTTTAGTAGGGGTACCTGCTTACTTCCCCTCGCCTTTCCGAGATACAAAAAAAAAAAAAAAAAAAACAAAACAAATTGGCCATTTCAGCCCTTGAAAGGACTTTGACCGAGCTTCTTATGATCAATTGTGTTGTGTGTGTTATTAAATGTTTGCACACAATTGACCGAGAACTGGACCTACATGTTTTATGCCGACTCCGAACGGCTAAAGTTCATGTTCTCAAGAAGCTTTACATGGCATTATTTACTCTCTGAGGTTTGCCATTGTCTGCAGAGAGGTGGTGACCGATCAGAAAAATTTTTTATTGAAAAAAACTTTTCGCCGCGGCTGGGGATCGAACCCGGGCTCCGAGCATGCTAAGCCACACACTTAACCTGCATGCCACGGTCGCCACAAGATTCCGAGATACAGTGTTTCTCAAATGTTATTGTCCAACAAAGACGGCGCAGGGTTCTTTTGCAAAAAGTTTAATAGTTTCTAAAATGCACAAAATAACACAACAATTTACAACAATTTTAAACACTTAACAACAACAATTCATATTAAATAAAAATTATAATACGATGAGAAAAGAGCACATCAAAACAAACTTTAACTCAACATATATGGCAAAATATTGGAATTTTTCGACACATTTATTAATAAACACAAAAAAATTATTTCCAACATTTTATTTAATAAATTTTTTGTCGTTAGAATAATAATAACCTAAAGTTGAAGGTTCCATTAAAAAATGTTGTACAAAATCATTTTTTTTTTCATAAACCCTCTTCCGACCCTCAAAAAAAGTCACAATTAAAACCCTTATGTTATTATTTATTATTTTACATTTATTATGTTGAACTACAGCTTACTATTTACAGTTTTATATATACACGGTTAAAAATCTTGGGCTAAATTTTAATCTTTTTTGGATCACATATAGGACACGACCAAAAAAAAATTACTTCTTAATCCAATGAAAAGTTTTAAATTTTCCAATCCAAAAAGGACTTATTTTAAATCCGCAAAAAGTTTAAAATTTTTTAATCCAAAAAGAAATAATTTTTAATCCGCAGAAAGTATAAAATATTATAATCCAAAAAGGATTAGATTTTAGTCCAAAAAAGTTTAAAATATAAAAGGATTACTTTTTAATCCACAAAGGTGAGAACTCGTGAGAAAAAAAGGCAAGAGATAATTCTCATATTTCATAAGCCTACGAAGAAAAGTTATCCTTTGACCTCCATAAGCATATATATATATAAAAAAAAAGTTCTCAAACTTAATTTATGCAAAATTTTGCATATTTCTATACGAGCTTAAAAAAACTTATTTTTTTTTGTCGAATACTTTGAACTAATTTGTACTAAATCTTGCCAATATTTTTATATTCATCGCGTTAGAACACTTAAAATACATATCGGTTCTTTTTGTTTCTTTCTTGTTTTTCGAGTAATTAAAACCTTGCGAATGTCGCGTCCGTGCCAATGGCTGAAAAGCTACATAATATTCACCTTTTCGCCATAGAATAACTGTCAAATAAAGAGCTGCTTTTCGTTGGCTTTTCAGCCAAAAGGCCTTCGTGTGAACATATTATTATATTGCCATAAACTTCACTATATATACATTAAGGGTATTCATGCAAATGGGCAATGCCCTTATAAATGATATAAACCGTATAAGTTTATCAGCCTTATAAATGAAATGTATGGAGAACCGTTTACACAAACCAGATATATCACAACCCTGCAATCAGCTGTTTATATGTATGCTGAAAGTTGACTGTTAACAGCTGACATATCTCTCCAAATGCACAATCGACTGATAAAAATAACTAATTGCCCAAAATACAAGCTTGCCACTTTGCATGAATACCCTTATTATGTATTATGAAACACTGACGAATGTAATAATGAATATAATAATATTTTTTTCAGATTTTAAGAAACAATTTGTTTCATTTAATTAAAAAATAAACTTCGGATGCTTTAACAACATTAACTATTATATTTAGCGTAAATTTCGTAGCAGTAGTAGTTTTCAATCTTAGGTAACAAAAATAATTTTTCCTAAAAATACTACCTTAATGTAAATTTGTAGTCCAAAAATAGTCTTAAACTTAAACTTTTTATACCCCCACGCGTACTGCGTAAGGGGTATATTAATTTTGTCACGATGTGTGTAACACCCAAAAGGAGGCGTGGTAGGTATGGAAAAGTATATATATTCTTGCTCAGCATCACCACCTGAGTTGATTTAGCCATGTCCGTCTGTCTGTCCGTCTGTCCGTCTGTCCGTCTGTCCGTCTGTCCGTCTGTCCGTCTGTCCGTCTGTCCGTCTGTCTGTCGACACGATTACAGCCGTAATTTTGAAGCTATCATAATGAAATTCGATATTTAAGCTTTTTTTAAAAAAACTAAGGTCAAGTTCGAGAATGGGCTAAATCGGATGAAAACCACGCCTACCTCCCATACAACCCCAAAATTGAAAACTCTACAAAGAAGCTAATATTAAAGCTACAATACTGAAATTTGGTATATGTGTGTTCTATGTCAAAACTGAGATGTGTTAGAAAAATGGGCGTCATCCACCTACTAACACGCCCACTTCCCATACAACCCCAAAATTGAAAAATCTATAAAGAGGCTAATATTAAAGTTAAAAGACGGAAACTCGGTATTTGTGTATTCAATGTCAAAACTGAGGTGTGTTAGAAAACTGAGCGTCATCCACCTATTAACACGCCCACCTCCCATACAACCCCAAAATTGAAAAATCTATAAAGAGGCTAATATTAAAGTTACAAGATGGAAACTCGGTATTTGTGTATTTAATGTCAAAACTGAGGTGTGTTATAAAATTGGGCGTCATCCACCCATTAACACGCCCACCTCCCATACAACCCCAAAATTTAAAAATCTATAAAGAGGCTAATATTAAAGTTACAAGACAGAAACTCGGTATTTGTGTATTCTATGTAAAAACTGAGGTATGTTAGAAAAATGGGCGTCATACACAATCTAAGACGCCCACCTCCCATACAACCTCAAAATTTAAAACTTTATAAAAAGGCTTATATTTAAGCTGCAAGAAAACAATTTGATATGTATGTATTTTAGACACATAAAAATAATAAAATCTTTCAAAATCTCTTACAAAAAGCTCTCCAATTTATGATTCTTCTACCCATAAGAATCGGCCGTGGGGGTATTTTAACTTCGGCCAAGTCGAAGATATACCTTACTAGTTTTGATTAAAAACAAATTAAACTTAAGTATGGAATAAAAAATAGTACTTTTTGAATTAAAAATTCCTTTAAACCAAAGTTTGGATTAAAAACTAGTCCAAAATTTTTAACCGTGTAATAATACATATATTGCAAGAAGAACATGAACCTTTTTTATATATTTGGTATCTATTCCCAGAAGATTTCTTGCGTTTTTTCATGCAAGGACTTTCCGATGGTAAAATATGCGTTTGAGTCCTTGTAACAAGCTGACGTAAAGGCTCCCCTCTCGGTAATGAAGTTCTACGTAATAATTCGGGATTGACCAAACTCAATCCCCATTGCTCTAGAAATATTCGTCTCTTATACTTCTTGTTTAAGTTCCAGTCGCCATTGATGTTTTATGGTCAACGGTTAGTTTTAGGTTTGATGATAAAATTTCCAACCAACTTATCTAAAGTATCAACTTCAGCTTTAGTTTGTTGTTATCCGATTTTATTTCGGACTTGATTTTCACCTGCCAATATTACATTTTTGTGATTATAAGTTATTATGATGATTTTATTGTGATCAAGACGTTGATGAGGATGTACTTTTTTATACCTGGTATTTTACCAGAATAAACTTGTATTTCATGCAAAGTTTGTTATACTGTCACAAAGTATAACATATTTTTTATGCCATAATTGGCCGGCTTAAATGACATATATTTTCTTCTTGAAGGAGCATTTTCCAAGGAAAGCTCATAGTTGTTCATCAACTGTGACATTTTCAAAAGGCATGTAAAAGAGATGTTGCTGTAAAATCCATTTATTCCATAACTCATAACATTATTGGAGCTAACTTATCGTGAGCTCTACGTTCTTTCCGAGTACTTTTATCATCGAATCTAATAGCGTGTGTTATCATCTTTAATGTTTTCTTAGACATCACAGAACGGAAAATTGGTCTTCCTGTGACGTCATTCCACAAGTATTTGATAATTCGCTTTTTAATTTGTAAACACCGATTTATATAAAAAGACCAATATATGCCTCAAACAAAACATCATCAACGTTCTTCCAATCATAGCCAAAAACTCGCAAGTCTGCTGTGCTGGTTTTTTCATTAATGATTTTCAACGTTGACCAAGAGAAAAATAGTTCAATATAGCATCTCGTATTGTTAATATACGACTTGTTGCACTTGTTCATGTTCTCCTTCCTCAACGTTTCATACATTGGAAAAATCATATCACTCAAAAATTCTAGATAAAAATCTACTTCTGATTCTAATGCCTTCCTCTTATTTTTGGTAACGAAATTCACTGTATTTACATGCAATGTTCATATGGGTGAAATTTCACCCGAAGGTCGCTCACGTTACTTTTTAAATAATATCCGATACTTAGGTTCAACCATAAAATTTATATCATATTCTAAAATAAAAGAACGTTTTCTGCAAATACGATAAAATGAATTAATTTTACAATAAAAATAAGCTAGGTATAGCGTTTAAACTTCAAAATAGGTGAAATTTCACCCGAGGGTTAAAAATTGTACATAAAAATGGTGAAAAATTGATATTCTCAACTGCGCGCGAATGACTCTAAAAAAAGTTCAGTTTGACAATTAAAGTAATAATTTTTTTTTGCTTATGACGAAGAATATTATTAAAACCGGTATACAAAAACAGTTAGTAGCTTCCATTTGATATTTCTGTGTGATGGTTTTCACTTCGGGACTATCTGATGAAAATTTTTATGTTGCTGTGCACACATGAATCACTCTTATGTCATTGCCTCTATGACCACTACCAGACCACATCAAGATTTGGTGCACAAAATTTTTTATTTATAGTTTTAAGCATTCCTTCATGAAATACTGGCTTCATCACTTTTTAATTTGAACCTTTTGTTACCATATCAATAATTTCTAATATCTTATTGACAAGCTGGTTTTCAATTCATCACTCGCAAAACAAGCGGAACAGGGATGTGTTTGGATATTTTTGAAACTATGTCTTGTTGATAATAACTATAACAATAACGTCACACAATCATTGCATGGAAATTCTTCGCTAATCTATTCATGCCCCTTTTTTTTAACTTAATCTATTTTTTCAGTTTTTGTATTGATTAAAAATATTAAGAAACACAAAATTTAAATCAAGTCAAATGCACGTAGAGCAAAGTGGTTTTTGTTAAAGAAGTGCAACATATTGTACTGAAATTGCCATTGAATGCCCATTTAAGGGGCAAGAGGTCAGCAGATTTGAAAAAAAATTGATATCAAAAAGCCAGGAATGGTACTATTCAGTGGCGTAGCTAGGGTTGGTGGCACCTGGGGCGGAAACTAAATTGTGCACCCCTTTAAAAGATTTTTATTTTTTATAAAATTAGTCGATGAATCTTACTACATATTTTCGAATCAACCTCTAAACTAAGAGGTTTCGAATCATAAACAAAACTATGCTATCCATGTATATTTGATAAAAGAAGTAAGAATCTAAAATTTTCAGAAACTTAAAGAACTTTTTTTTTTAATTGTTCCAATATTTTTGTCTACCGGGCTTATAAGTTGAGAGAGGAAAAATTTACTATCCACACAATAACCACACAATATCAGTTTTAAATAATTGAAGAATAGACATTATGAAGTTTACGAAAAATTTTGCATAATTGAAGAAAAAATAGGACCTGGAAGCAAAATGTTGACAAATTTTCCCTAGTGACCCTGAATAACTATTTATTTAAATATTTTTTCGAAATAAGCTCCCATTTTCTAAATTTACGAAGGAAGAGAAGCAAAAACAACTGCAATTTTTATAGTTGAAAAGCACAGGAAAGAATTTCCAAATACCACTAGACAAGAATTATGGACAAACTTAAGTGATATTTCTTTTATTTTTGTTTTTAATTTTTGTGTAAAATTAATATTTTGATGGTTTTAAAATAAAAAATTATCAATTTATAAACATTGTTTACTTTAAATTATGGTAAACCCAAAATTTTGTTGAATTTAATTTTTTTTTATTTTAAGTAGAAGTTTGTAAAAATCGCTTTGTAAGCACATAGTTACCTAGTGTTTCGGATATAGTCTTTAATTTGTTTGAAAGGTAATAAAATCCTTCAGAACATAGGCAAGTCATTTTTAGTTTTTGGCGGAGGACAAATCTAAAAACTGAATCCAAAGTCAAAATTTCATGAAAAAATTTTATATTTTTTCATGTCTTATAATAAAAATAATTGAAAAAATAAACTTTTTTGTTTAAAAACCCTCTATTTTTATTTCTCCATCCGATTGACCCATTCGATACCCAAATACCTCAAAAATGTTAAACTTCAATATAAATTTTTTTTACCAAATTCATTTTCAGTTAATTTATAAAAAAGTGATAATTTTTGCAAATTGAATTTTTTTCAAAATATACATTTTTGAAGAGAGACGTACCAGTTTTCAACTTTTTAATAGAATTTTTTTAAAATCTTATTTTTATAGTCCAATTATTCAGATTTTTTTGAGGGGAGCAAAAGTCGGAGATGAAAATGCCATTATTAACAGGTCTTATATATAATCTCAGAACTTAGTAATCACAAAATCATAAAGTATATTATTATTTTTGACGTTTATGGCATTAACATGTTTTTCTGAAAAGTTCTAGAGAAATGTATTGCTTACAAAACAACTGACGCCTCCATTCATCATACTCTGAAAATCATGCAGGTTTTTGAAACTTAATGGTTTTAGAAATGTCTACTATGCTAGCAAGTCTGAACAAGTTCTTTTTTATAAAACATAATGGAATATAAAAAAAATGTTTTTACATTTTTCCTTTTGTACTCCATCTTAATATCATGAAAATTTTAATATAATTTGTTTGGAAATTGCACCACTAACCAATGAAAAATTACATATGGAATTGACTTTGGTTGTGGTGTGAACGTTAATATTGAACAAAATTTAATATAAAGTTAAAGTTTGTTTCAATAAAAACGAAGTCCTGGTCATGGTAAAAAATATGTTTATTCACTTTTGCACCCTCTTAATATTCAAAACATAAAACCGCAGCCATTGAGGTGTGTTCTTTTTATTAAAAAAATCAAAAATTATATGGTAAAAAGTTCTGTTGCCAAAATTTGCACCTCATTTTGGCTTGTACCCGGGGTGGACCGCCCCCCTCGCTACGCTACTACACGGTTAAAAATCTTGGACTAAATTTTAATCTTTTTTGGATTACATATAGGACACGACTAAAAAAAGATTATTTTTTAATCCAATGAAAAGTTTTAAATTTTTCAATCCAAAAAGGATTTATTTTTAATCCGCAAAAAGTTTAAAATTTGTTAATCCAAAAAGGAATAATTGTTAGTCCACAGAAAGTTTAAAGTATTATAATCCAAAAAGGATTAGATTTTAGTCCAAAAAAGTTTAAAATATTGTAATCCGAATAGGATAACTATTTAATCCACAAAGGTTTAAACACTGTTTACTGTAATAATGTATATAATAATATTTTGGTTCTGATTTTAATAAACAATTTGTTTCATTTAATAAAAAATAAATTTCAATTTGTTTCATTTAATAAAAAATAATGCTTTAACAACATTCAGAAATGTATTTAGCTTAAATTTCGTAGTAGAAGAAGTTTTCAATCTTATACCTGAATTACAATGCGGCAGTGGCAGCGTCAGCGGCAGTGGCATTGATCAGCTGTTATTTTAGGAATACTATTGTTCAGAGGTGAAACTGACATAGCAGCAGTTGCAGTAAGCAGTTCTGTCGATGTTAGCCCTATTTCTAAATTCATTGCCAACATGCAAATAATTAAACTACTAAGAAAAATTTCACATTCACTGCTTTTGATGCTGACGCTGCCACTGCCAGATTGTAATTTGCAGGCAATAAAACACGAAACAGCTGATAACTGCCGCTGCCACTGCCACTGCTGCATTGTAATTCAGCTATTTAATAACATAAATACTTTTTCCTGAAAATACTACCTTAATGCAAATTTGTAGTCCAAAAATAGTCTTAAACTTAAACTTTTTCGGATTAAAAAAAATTAAACTAAAATATGGAATAAAAAATAGTACTTTTAGGATTAAAAATTCCTTTAAACCAAAGTTTGGATTAAAAACTAGTCCAAAATTTTTAACCGTGTAATACTATTAACTCAAAATTGTCAAAATGGCGTATGAAGTATATAAGTACCCGGATGACGAAGTAATTTAAAAGTAATGAAAAAATTCCTTGAAAAAGTTTATTTTTTATCACTTAATTCGTTGGGAGGTATTTTATAAGTCTCAGTTTAAAATTATCAACTCCCAACAAAACTACAATACTTGCAAAATCAAATTTTGAAATCAAGTAGCTAATTATTTTATTGCAAAGAGTTCTTAAATTTAATTTAATTTAATTTCTTTGACAAAAATATCATACCGCAACATATTTCTCTTATTATTAGTAAACTACTAACATTTTTATTTAAATAGCTATATTAGTTTTAGTTTAGTTTATTCTCAGTTTATGCAGTTTCATAACGTAGTTTGTGCAACTAAGTTCTGCACAAAAACAAAACACTTATTTAGTTAAAGCACCGCTTGCACACGCACACATTTAAACTAATTAGCTAACATTTAAAAGAATCGCACATTAATTTAAATTTTTTTTTTTCTATTCTTCTCCTGCACTTTCAGAGCGCAATAGTCGGTGAAATGAGTACAGAATTGTGAGAATTAGCCAAATTTAATATGGTATAGCCAAGGCTGAATATATTGCAGCCGCCAGTTGTACCAGTTGTTACGCCCGCAGCAAGAATAACAACATCAACACCACCGCCGCCAACAGCCTTCTGTAAGCTTTGGCTACAGCAGCAGCAGCAGCAGCAACAACAACAACAACAACAACAACAACAACAACAACAAAAACATCATGAAAATTTAAATTAAACAAATAGCAAACAACAAGCATCGCCACAACTACAACTACAATTTGAACTGCTACTACTTCTTCCACTACAACAACTATTACTACTTTTGCTACTTTAACAATTGCTCTAAACATTAAGTAGCTCGAGTTTGTTGTGCTTGTAGTTGTAAAATTGTGTAAAAAGTACCCGTATTCAAAATTGTGTACATTGCATCATGTCTGGAAATAAACAACAGTTAGAACTGAAAAACTTTTCTGTTAACTTGGTCGAAGCTGTGCAAATTATATGAAACATTTTACAGTAAATAGATAAAATTTATTTCTCAAAGGCTATAGCAGCCACAAAGTATGCAATGTTTATAAATTGTATGTTGTAAGTTTTTCTCTTTTACTATTTTGTATTGTATAATACTGTGTATTGTATTGTAAGTAAAGTAAAAACTGTGTAAAATACTTTACAGACAGACTTTAGAGACAAAGTCAAAGAGAAGAGTTGAGACAAAGTGAAAATGAATAGAAAATAAAAAAGAATTTTCTCATGTTTTTATAAAAACTTTCTAAAAGTGAAACTCAAACAAGCTAAATTTATTTATTTTTTTCTTTTCAATTTTTATAACAAGAACAAGCTAATTAAGCTTGCAGTAAATGGCAGATAAAGGTGAAACATTTTCAGTTTAAATGGAAGAGACATTATTTTTTTTAGAATGACGTAAAACATGGTTATGTAGGGGGGGGGGGCAGATTAGGATAATGGAAAGATTATATAAACAGAAAAGCAGCTTTTAACTACATTCAAACTTATTATTTTATAACTATAACTAGCTAAATTGACGTTAACCTTTGCCTAGTGGGCACTCGAGGTGCGTGAATTGATGTGCTAGAAACTTGCATTCAAACTTTTTATTTAAATCTATAGTCAGAAAAATTAAAGCTATTCTCTGCCTTATTTTTGTACAGACAGTAACGTCAACTACATTTCAGATGGTGTAGAAATCATTAATCACAGCAATTAAATTTCGCTACATTTAATAATTTCAACAGAAACGGAAGTAGGAACGGGAAGTAGTGGTGGATAAAAAGCACATTGTACATAAATCGATAGAGTCATTATTTTCTAGCATGCGATAATGACAAGCTACAAAGGGCCAACAGGCACCAAAAAGCAACTTAAATATAGCGATATCTACACACATACATATAAACCCATTTTTACATACACCAGGCAGGCTACCCACAAGCGTCAAAGTCATAGCAATCTTTGCTGCAGCATCTTCCTTCGTGCCAAACGATAGATATAAAAACCTTGTCTGAATTTCACTTTTACACCAAATATACATGAGGGCAATACAACAATAACAACAACAACAACAACAACAACAACAACAACAACAACAATGACAGCGGCAACAATTCATACATTTAATGAACGAAAAATTCCAAATATCCGACATAAGGAAATCGTTAGCGATAAAAATAAAATTTTATGATTATTGCAGGCGCAATCCTTGGATTGCCAAACAGCATCTTCCAGAGATCGCAACAAATTAAGGCAATGTTATTTTGTTGCCATCCGTAGCTTGCTTTCATGTCAAAGTTCAATACGAATATATAATTTAATTGTAGTCGTCACGTGGTATGTTTGTTGAACAGTAACAGAAAAACAAATATTGACAATTTGAGGTTGACTTTCTTAGCCCTAAACTGTAATTCAAACTATTTTTTATACGCAACACATAAAAAGCAAAACAAAAAAAAAAATTCAATAAATATGCAAAAGAGGCTACTTTTATACATTGACATAAAAAAAAAAAAAAAAAAAAAACAAAAACATAAATGCTGAAATGCTGCGTGTAGTGCAACAAAATGTGGCCAAATTGATTTTAAACTAGCTATTAACGATAAACGTCCCAATTCATGTTGATATTGATGTTTTTTAACTTATATAAATATTTAAATTTAAAACATATTCCATGCAAACAGCAGCACTTTAATACAAGACAGGCTGCAACATAATTTTTAAACGCATTATAAATGTTTGTTTGTATCTATATCTATGTTTATGTTGTTATAGCTAGCTATATAACTACAATACACATAAAAAAAAATAAATGTTAACCTAAACTGTAAAACTCTATTGCCGAAAATATAAATTTCTCTCTGATATAGACTACTTTACATGTATCTAAATTCAATTTATTTGCAACACTGCCAGTTACTAAACTCGACTTCCTAAGCATGTATGTGTATATGTGTTTGTGTTTGTATTAATATTAACAAAATAAATATACATTATTATATAACGATAACATCAATTTTTATTAAATTTAAAAATATATGTATTAAATAATATGTTAACATTTAGTCTCAGCAACTAACTACTAATGTTAGTTTACATTTCTTTTAATTAAGCTATGAATGCTCTGTAACTTAAGCAAAAAGAAATATTAACATTATTTCTATGTTAATATAACATTAATTATAAACTGTAAGATTATCCCTTAAATATTATACATTATAAATTTACTGATATTTTTAATAGTATTTTAAAATGTATCTAGTTAGTCTTTAGCAACTAATAAAGAATAAGAAAAATTTTTGTAAACTATTCGTCAAATATTTAAATATTTAATGAAATAAACGTTTTTATATAAAAAGAAGCACAATTTTATGTTTTTAATTCAATGAAAATGATGAAAAGTCGAATACTATGGAAGAAAGAGATAACTTAACCAAATATGTACATCATTATGAAGAACATCTGATACAATATTAATATAGTATTGATACAATAAAAATGATACAATATTTTATTTTAGAGTTTAATCTTAAAGTAATTTTTTTCTTGTTTTAGTAAGAACTTTGCCTTCATCTGTATGGCTATTCGGGTCCAAATGTGATTTTTACCTATTGTTTGTAGCTGTATTCTGTGTGACTCAATTTTTTCTAATAACAATTATATCAGTTTTGGGTGGAGTTTTAGTAGAAATACATGTATTTTATAAGCGAGATCGTTTAATAACATTATCAAATAAAAATCTGGCTTTCTTCACACGAAATTAATAAAAAAAACCTCGCTTTTAGCAACGTGGCAGAAGTGAAACTGCTTCAACAGTAAGAAATAAGAGAGATTTTAGTGTGAAATAGAGAAAGAAAGTATCTGAAAAGAAATTCAATTAATACGAAATTTAATAATAATCTGTTGATTCAATATTTACATCCAGGGAACGTACCAGCTATGGTTTTTATCGAAAGTATCACATATTAACTATATTAACTGTTATCTTTTAAATTTTATTTTTTCCGACAAAAATAAAAGTTATTTTGTGCCTTATAGTTTTTTGGGCAAAACTAACAGTTACTTTTGACTTCTATTTTATCGATCAAAAATAACAGTTATTTTCTGCCGTTTATTTTTTCGGTTAAAAAATATCAGGTAATTTATATTTTTTCCAAAGCCATTTTACCGACAAAAAAACTTTTGATACCAATATTTTCAGCATATTAGACATGGTGCCAACAGTTCGATCTGTCAAGCTTTTTCAAAATAACTGCTTTTTTTTACCGATAAATTAAAAGTCAAAAGTAACCTTAACATTCGTTAGGCTGAGGACATTTGTAATATAATGGTATATTTGAAAAAGTTTTTCAACAATTTTTTTTCATTTGAAAATTGTAAAATAACAGTTATTTTCGGTACTTCTTCAGTTGGTGTTTTAGTTGCTTTCGAATGTCTTCTCAACATTGTCACTTTTTCAATGCTAGATTGTATTTGTATAGTGCTAGTTGAAGGAGCCTCCGAAAGCAAAGGCAAATCTTGTTGATTACACAGGGCAACACTGATTCTGCGGCATGGGGTTTGGTAGTCAATTTTAGTATCTACATTGATGAAGATCTTAGCCTCTTGTTTAGATTATTTGAATTGACTCTGGTTCTCGCGATAAACCGCTATTTTTAAAATTAACGAGATTTCATCAGAGATTTTTACATAACTCCAGAACAGTTAGTCTGATTTGGTAAAATAAAAAATTCGAAAATCCGCAGCAAAATTGCCTCTAAGTTACATCCACACTGTTTTTAAGTAGCTGAATAGTTTCGGAAATATTCATAAAGTTCTTCCGAAAAAAACATTTTTTTATATAAAATTTGAACTTTTTTTATATTTCATAATTCATAAAAAATCAAAAACGTCAAAATAGCTCTTTTTTAACATAAGGTTATAAAAACACATATGGGCATCTCTCAAAAAAGGTCCACCAAAAGTGAAGAAAAACATTAAAATAAAGCACTCTAACAGCTTTTAACTTTATTTTTTTTTTATTTTGATACGTATTTCTGCTATGTAACTTGAATTCAACTTATTATGATGTATTTTTATTAAAATTTACAATGAACATCTTTACTGTATTTTACTACTGTGGAAAAATTTGTCGCGTCCATGATGTCGCTTCCGTTTTCGTGCTATATCTATTCAAAAAAAAAAAAGAGAGAATTCTTATATTTCATACGTCTACGAAGAATAGTTAGCCTTTGACCTCCATTAACATGTATATTATATATAAAAAAAAGTTCTCAAAATTAGCTAAATTTTGTATATTTCTATACGAGCTTAAAACAACTTCTGTTTTTTGTCGCGTCCGTTTCATTGAATGATTGCTTACTACTTTGTACTAATTTGTACTAAATCTCGCCAATATTTTTATAAAATGTAGCACTCTTTCGTCGCGTTACAACACTTAAATACATATCGGCTCATTTTGTTTCTTTCTTATTTTTCGAGCAATTAAAACCGTGCGAATGTCGCGTCCGTGCCACTGGGAGATGCCCATATGTTACAAAGAAAATAAGCCATATTTCATTTAAATCTATTGGCATGTTTTGGTTTAATTCACATTCAATGATGTTATCTCATTTTGATAAAAAATTTCTAAAAAGAATTTCCAAATAAATACACAGAGGAACAACAAGATTTTTTTTTCTGCGGCATATATTTTTACATAAAATTCAAATTCACTTACTATTAGGCCACCAGAGCATTAATGGTAACGACAGGGCTGACGGACTAGCAAAGAAGGGCTGAGATCTGAGTGTGTGAAACATGTACTTACGTATCCCGCTACAAGAGCCGTATCGAAAACGTTAAAATTCTGTAGTTATAAAGCTTAAAAACACGTCAAAGCAGTCTTAAAACTTAAACTTGCAAATGAACTTACATTGCTAGAAACGTAAGATTAATATTATATTAAATTAACTGTTTTGCATGTTGTCAATTATCTGTCAAGTTTTTGATAACAACCAACGATGTGCGATGTTCCCACTAGATGTGCCTAAATATTTTCGTTTGAAGCGTAAAGAAATACATTTTCCGTGCATACTTTTAGGATGAAAATTAATATTACGGACGGAATGTTACGCGTTCAATATTAATAACATTTTATTTGCCTGTTTATCATGAGCATATGTGGCGTAATTGTAGAACTTCCGACTATCAACATCGGTGGTCTCGGTTCAATTCTCGCTAGCGGCTATCATTTTTGAAAATGTTCATATGCGTTGAAAACGTTAGCCTAGCGTCACGAATAAGATATCTTGAAATTTCACTTGCCGCCAAAGAAGTTTCACTTCAAAAAAAAATTCGTTTTTTACGCAAAACAGTGTGTATTATTTGCATAACAGAGATATGGCAAAGATGCGTCTGATCTATCATTGTCTGAATAACGTTTTTCGACTTACAACAGCAACGCAGAGGAAATGATTCGAGCGCTACGTAAATTGTAACGGTCTGAATGAGGGTTTCCAGTTTCACGTGAGCATGTGTTCACGTGTTTTTAGGAAAATCAAGTGAAAACACGAACCTCAACTACAAGTGTATTTAATTCACGAACTATACATGAGATTCGTATTCAGGTTATTAGTATTCACGAACTTTAGGCATGAGCCAAACTTTTCATAGTTTTTTTAGAAACCCTCAAGAAGTGATTATTTTAGGCCTATCGCTCCTTTTCGAGATATCCCGCTTTTCTGTTTTCTCCTTATATTTTATGAATATTATTCACGTGAATACTATTCTCTTACTCTATAGTTCATCTAACCCGACTTTCATTATTATGGGTTGCATACGAGATGAGCATGTTCGTGTGTGGGTGAGGCCCATTTTGCGTGCACACTAGACCGTATCACCTTGTATGGGAGAAAAATAAACCTATTTTGACCCCGCCTCAAACGGTAGATATTTGAAAGACATTTTCGAAAAAAATATTTTTTTTTTTAAAGTGGTCCCTATGGTGCTATTTTTGTTTTTTCATTATATCTCTGGTGTTTCTTGTTCGATCCGGAATATTTTATATCTGTGTGTTTGTTGGTGTTATCCAAATATTTTCTGATGTTTTTTTACCTCAAATGTGTTTTTTTCGACTGATTACACAATCGATCTTCGTTCCTACCATATTATCCTGCTCCAAAAAGTCCAACAAATTATAGCTTTGAAAAAATCATTATAACCATGGGAAGAAGTGAAATCGATAAATGGATTTTAGGAGCACTTCCGACCTATTTTGCAAAGAATAACACTTTGGATCATAATAAATTTTTTTTTAATTTTAAATTTATTTTTGTAGCTTATGGCTCATTCCATACAGACGAGTGTGACGTTTTGACTACTTTATCGTACTGAAAATGGTATTAACCGGTTTAAATTTTAGCAATTTACTATAGGGTATTTTAGAAGATGCCCCAAGGTTTCGAAATGGTAAAACAAAATGCAATTATTTATACCAGTTTAATAGTTACATTCGCTTAAACACCTGGGACGGGTGTGACGAGCACAAGTTTAAAAACAAAAAATTCTGAGTTTAACATTGAAATTCAGTCCATATGCCACAATGAGACCATTTTTAACTTGCATATATTCAAATTTAATATATTTTCTGTTGAATAATAGTGAAAAATATTTTGAAAAAATGGCGATAACCATTATTTTTTAAACTTTTAAATGGGACGGGTGTGACATAAGATTGTCCCGGAAGTGACTAGTGCGAATGATGTGGGAATTATATATTAGAATTTAATTGGTATAATTACTTTCACATATTTTTGACACTTAAATCAAAAAAATATGTTTTTAATTAATGTATTAATTTAAATAAAAAAAATATTTTTTTGCAAAAAATTTTTTTGCATGAATTTTTTATCAAATTAATACCTATTCAAATAATTTCAAGTTTTTAATATATTTAAAAAAAAAATATTTTTTTGCAAAAAATTTTTCGCATGAATTTTTGATCAAATTAATACCTATACAAATGATTTCGCTATACATGAATTTACAAAACTTGTTTTAATCAAAGAATTTATTCATATACTTGCAAAAATTTTATTATTAGAAAAAAATTTTGAAAACCGTTCCGGGTGTGACCAACTTCTTGTAACGGAAATGAAGAATACAAATAATTTATTGAATGAAAAAAGTTAACAAATTTATGTAAAACATCAACATCCTTACTTTAGGAAAGTTTCATTCTTATCATAAGCCCATGTTGCATCTTAGGAAAACTATAGCCTTTTTTGGGACGGGTGTGACACAGAAAAAACACTCAGTTTAAATATTTTGTACTTTGGAAACGCAGTAACCAATCATTATTACAAACTATTCTAACACAACATTGATATCTTTTTTAATATTACTAACCTTATTTTTTTTAAAGTTGTATCAAAAGATGACTGATTTGAAGGTTTAAATTAAATCAAAATATTTAAAAATTTTTTTCAACTCGAAGTTTGTTTAGTTAAATGGTCAAAATAATATAAAAAAGCATTTAATTTAAAAATTTTTTTGCAGCAGGACTAACTTAAGATTCCACTTCAATTCGAAAACCAAAAATTACTTCAAATGCATGCATTTTAGAATTCATGCTCCCGTTCCTCATTTCTGTGGAATGAGCCTTATGTAAATAAAACCCTCTATACAGTGATTTAAATTTTTTTGGTTGTATGCCAGCATGTATGTAGGCATGTCCGTGGGCAGATTTAAAAAATGTTCAATTCTACAAAACATGTGAGTTTTGCTTACGGACAACTCACAAACAGAAAAATCGCCACATGAAAACCTTATAATGTAGAATAAAGTTGAGATGTCTCTATGGTTTTTACCCAAGAAGATATTCTACTTAAAGTTATTGGCTACAGCTACTAAGTTTTTTTCTTGATTTTGCTTAAGAAGAAATCTTGTGCAACTACTAGGTTTTCTTCTTAACTTAGTTTTAGAAGAAATTTCATATAATTAGGTTTTTTCTTGATTTTTTTTCAGAAGAAATCTCATGAAGCAACAAAGTTTTCTACATAATTTTATTTCTTTTGCATTAAACGAATAAACGATACTCGAAGTGTTAGCTTCGTCTAGGATTTGATAAAAAAGTTTTGGAAATATTGATTTTAGAAGAAATTGAAAAATATCTTATTATCTAAACCTTTTTGCGGAATTTTTTGAGAATAACTTTGAGCAGAGAACTAACTATGCTGGGGAATATGATGATGTACATTTGCTTCGTTATCTTTTTCTGGTACTGAAGTTGTAAATGGTATTCGAAATCTCAAAAATTCCATGAAACCTGATAATGATGGGTTTTCTTCACATATGTTCAAAAATTGCTGTGCTTCCCCTGTTAAGCCCCTTAAAATAATCATCAATAAATTCGGAAATTTTTTATCTGACTAGAAGGTAGCATCTATAACACCTATTTTTAAATCAGTAAATACAAATAATATTGCCAATTATAGACCAATTTCCAAATTATTCACAGTGTCTAAACTCTTAAAAGTCTCATTTCACCGCTTCAACATGGTTTTATTATTATTCAAATATACAAGCACTTGCAGCTGTGGCTATCGACTTATTATAAAAAACCAATGGCTAAGAATAATCAAAATTAAATTAAATACTGTTCTGAAGGTCTAATTTTTTTAAAAAAATTGAAAATAATATTTACATTAGAGTCGGAAGGGTTAGAAAGTAATAAGGAGAGGTGTTCGCAAAATAGGTGGAGTAGACTGAAGCTAAGGAGGGACGATTAGAGAGGATATGGAGGATTGTAAGTGGGGCGCCGTTGCAACAATGACAGAGGGGTTGTTTCCTGTCAGTCCACTGTAACGAGCCTTGCTTGTTTTTCAGAGAACTGTTTCTCCACTTTTCATTCTGGATATCAAGTCGACGCTCCCTTTACGGATTTTTCAAATGCTTTTGATAAAGCTTCCCATTCATTATTGATCAATAAATTAAATAAACTTGGTTTCCAATCTAAAGATTTTTTTAAAAATTCGAAATTCCTGTGATTCAATTTTACTGCAGACTGACAATGATGCTGTGTATAACTGGTATGCATTCAATCGCATTTGTTTTAATATTGAAAAATTTGTTTTTACCAGGTTCTGTTAGTCAAGTCGCCCCCAATTGACTTCTTATAAGTAAGCCAATGTTCCTTTCAGGTGTGTAAATGAAGTTAAGGATCTTGGTATTATTTTTGATGCTAAATTTTCTTATGTTAGCCACTTGGATTACATAATTCCTAAAGCATATGGGCATTTCCAAACTGGCGTTATGTACGTTTTGTACGAAAAAATTAAAACAAAAAAAGCATGAAGAAGTCTATGTTTTAAAAACTTTTTTATATATTTGCGTAGTAATTAAGTAGCACTGTGGTGACCGTGGCGTGCAGGTTAAGTGTGTGGCTTGGCACGCTCGGAGCCCGAGTTCGATCCCCAGCCACGGCGAAAAGTTTTTTCAATAAAAAAGTTTTTCTGATCGGTCACCATCTCTCTGCAGACAATGGCAAACCTCAGAGAGTAAATAATGCCATGTAAAACTTCTTGGGAACATGAACTTTAGCCGTTCGGAGTCGGCATAACACATGTAGGTCCAGTTCTCGGTTAATTGTGTGCAAACATTTAATAACACACACAACACAATTGATCATAAGAAGCTCGGTCAAAGTCCTTTCAAGGGCTGAAATGGCCAATTTGTTTTTGTTTTTTGTTTTAATTAAGTAGCACTATATAACGTTAAAAAAATTATAACAATCGACTCTAAGAATTAAAAGATATATGCAAAAATATGCACTGGCGTGACGTTACAAAAAACAGAAAAGGTTTTCGACTTAGATTAGAAAATTTGCACAACTCTGCGAATTGGGCAAGACTTTTTATGCAAAACTTTATTTGGAAGAATTTAAAATAATAAAAGTTTATTTTGCTAGTTATCAAATTAAAAAATCTTTTCTGGCGAACGTCACTGGCGTTACGTTACTTAAATTTCCATCGGAACATTTTAAGCTAAAATTTAAAAAACAAAAATATTTGACGTAAATAAAACATAAAGTTTAATTATAATTAAATTAATTAATTAAAATAATTATTATCTAATATATAAAATCAAATGTTTGTCTGTCTGTCTGTCTGTCTGTCTGTGCCGTATAGGCTGGCAAACGGTTCATCCGATTCAGCTGAAATTTGTACAGCGAGTACGTTTGATAAAGAGAAAGAACATAGGGGGTGTAAAAAAGTGGGCGCAAGTCTGTGGGCGTGGCACTCCATAATAACTTCTAAACGCCTGAACCGATTTCAATGAAACTTGGTATGAAGGTTTGATTACGCCCAAGATAACATAGGCTATTAAAAAATCGAAAGACTTTCGTAAGAGGGCGCTTTAAGTGTGCGTTTTAAAAACTAAAAAACTCCTAAACGCCTGAACCGATTTCAATGAAATTTGGTATGAAGGTTCGACTGCACCAAAGATAACATAGGCTATAAAAAATTCCAAATACTTCCGCAAGAGGGCACTTTAAGTAGTAAAATTTTTAAGACTCAATAACTCCTAAATGACTTCACCGATTTTACTAAAATTTGGTACGTGAAATAACTTGAACCTTTAACAGAATTGAGGCTATTCAAATTTCAGAAAACTTCCGTGAGAGGGCGCTTTATTCAATGAACTATGTTTGGCTCATTCACGTCAAAACGGATGAACCGATTTTGTTGAAACTTGGCAAGCATTTGTATCAGTTACTGTAATATATCCTATGCTTTTAAAAGTTCTTTCGACAAAAATCAAGGAATGAGCCGAAAGCAAACGAAGTTAAGAACCAAAGACTAATGAAAAAAAAGAAGTTTAACGAATACAAGCAAAAGCTAGATAGAGATAAAAAAAATTAATCGAACAGTATCGACAAGAACCGAAGTTGAACGAAAACAATCCACAAACCGAATCGATGCATACAGGATTTTTTAAAATTGGAATTTTTTGAGATAAAATTGCATATTAAATGCATGCTAAGAAAAACTTTAAACGCATTTTTCTCGAAATGACTTTTCAAACTGCACTCAGAAAAAAGTTTCTCCGAATATGATATAAAAGACATCATATTTAGAGAAAAATGGCCTATTATGTAAAAGTCTATAGACTTTGCTCCAGAGAATGTCTTTCTCTAAATGCAATCCTTAAAATGATAAAAAGCTTCTATAAAAAAGAGAAATATATAAATAATATATCGTTTTTAGAAAAAAAATACTTTTTATTTTTGAGAAAACATTTGTTTTATTAAAGAAAATACTTCTCATAGTGTATTTTTTGTCAAAATATTCTTCTATTTTGACAAAAATTATTCATTTTCAATAAATTTTTTTCTCTATAAAGGAGATTTTTTTTAAGAGACATTGAAATAATTCCATTCCCCATAAGTGAAGAAATAATTGAAGAAAATTTTATTTGAAAAAGAGAAAATTGCTATTATCGAAAATAGAGAAATTTTTCATCGGAGAAAGATATGTGTTTATTTCTGAGTGTGGGTGACCATTTTCATCAGAAACCAGACGTCAGATCGAGACGTTGAAGATGTCATTTTTTTTTTTTTAATCATGTCTGGCAGGTACAGTTTTACGGAAATTTGACTAAACACTTTCGGCGGAGGGGGCAAAACCGCAAAAAATGATAATTTAAAAAATTTTCAAATTTAATTGATAATTTAAAAAATGTTAAAATGAGAGCTGTTTTGAAAATCGTCCTTTTTCTGTGCTCTAGGCACAACCCCGAGTAACACCGGATTACATCCGCTAGTTTTATATGTAAAATAATAAAAATTAAAAAAAATATACATAAATAAATAATAAAAATTTTGTTCATTACACAGTGTGACCGCTAAATTATTACAAGTACCATTTGTAAAAATTATCGAAGATGAACCTTTTGCGAGTTCAACGCACTTAGTGTGACCTCTCAATGTCACCACAATTTTTATACCCCCACGCGTACTGCGTAACGGGTATATTAATTTTGTCACGACGTGTGTAACGCCCATAAGGAGGCGTGTTAGGTATAGAAAAGTATATATATTCTTGATCAGCATGACCACCTGAGTTGATTTAGCCATGTCCGTCTGTCTGTCCGTCTGTCCGTCTGTCCGTCTGTCTGTCTGTGGACACGATTACAGCCGTAATTTTGAAGCTATAGTGCTGAAATTCGATATTTGAGCTTTTTTCTAAAAAATTAAGATCAAGTTCGAGAATGGGCTGAATCGCATGAAAACCACGCCTACCTCCCATATAACCCCAATATTGAAAACTCTGTAAAGAGGCTAATATTACAGCTACAATACTGAAATTCGGTTTTTATATATTCTATGTCAAAAATAAGGTGTGTACGAAAAATGAGCAACATCCACCCACAAACACGCCCACCTCCCATACAACCCCAAAATTGAAAAATCTTTAAAGAGGATAATATTAAAGTTACAAGACGGAAACTCGGTATTTAAGTCTATATCAAAACTGAGGTGTGTTAGAAAAATGGGTGTCATCCACCTACTAACACGCCCCCCTCCCATACAACCCCAAAATTGAAAACCCTATAAAGAGGCTAATATTAAAGGTACAAAACGGAAACTCGATATTCGTGTATTCCATAACAAAACTGAGGTGTGTTAGAAAAATGGGCGTGATACACAAACTAACACGCCCACCTCCCATACAACCCCAAAATTGAAAACGTTATAAAATGACTTATATTTAAGCTGTAGGAAAACATTTTGATATGTATGTATTTGAGACACATAAAAATAATAAAATCTCTCAAAATCTCAAAAAAAAACCGTCCAATTTAAGATTATTTTACCTTTAAGAATCTGCCGTGGGGGTATTTTAACTTCGGCCCAGTCGAAGATATACCTCACTAGTTTTTAATTGATTTTTAAAAATTATGTCTTCGAATTTTGCTGCACTGACGTAAAATGACGTTTTCCAGTTATATGCCTTATCGGAAATGGAAAACAAAATCCACTTTTATTCGGTTGAATTTGTCGTAGAACAAGACTGTGCAAAAAAAAACCGAAAAAAGCCAAACGGAGCGTGGAGCGAAACCAGTTCTTGTAATTTTTGTAAATTTCTCAAAAAAAATGTCTTTCAAAAATAATTTTATTTAAAAAATGTGCCATGGAGGACATTTGTTTTTTCACGGAACTGACGTGCACTATAAAAGACCTTTCCATTGAATACAATAACAAAGACATCGGTTGAGAATTCGCTAAATGCCAGCAATTTTAACGTTTTTTTTCACTATAAAATACTGATTCTTTATCGATTTTGGTCATCTTTATCTTGTTGGAAAGACAATATGTAGCAGAATAGAATTTTGAAAAATAAAATAGTTACTTCGGTACGATTTGTAGTATTTTATTTTTGCGCACAGTGCACACTGGAACAGTACGTTCATAGACTAAAATAAATAAATAAATAAATAAATTTCAGGAGATTTTTTCTATAAAACAAGAAGATTCCTTCTTCTAAAAGATCTTTCCACTTTCGTCTTTCATGTCCCTTGTTCGAAATAAGTTTTAAGAAGAAATCTTATAGATTTTATGGGGCACAATTTTTCTCTGTGCACAGACAGACGGACAGACGGAGAGGGCTTAATCAACACACGAAGTGAAGCTGATAAAAAATATGGTGTCTAGGTGTTACAAATATTTGCACAAAGTTAATATGCCCAGATGGTATGCTAAAGGAGGACATGTCCTCCTTTTTCATTTAAAATGAAATTTCCTCCTTTTGTTCTAAAATGTCCTCCTTTTACATATGAGAAATCTCTTGTAATTTTTGCAATCGTTTTTCTCTCAATATGTTAAAAACTTGTTTTTCTTCTTATCTTTTTTTTTTTTTGTCAGATTAACAACACTTCCATTATGTGCCATTTTTGGCCTTACAATGACCCAAACTGCAAACGATTTCAAGCGCCTCAGAATCGCTAGCACCGTGTGGAAGATGTGACATTTGCGGAGAGCTCTTTTGAGTCATCCGGGTATCATCGAATACAAGCAGGTAAAGCCATATGAGTGATTTGCCAAGAAGATGCGCCAATGAATCGCCGAGTGGGATATTCAGTGATGCAATGAGAAGAGTCGCGAATGAATCGCTGAGAAGGGTTTTAAGCGATTCGCCAGGAAGATTCGCACATGAACCGCTAGAAGGGGTCTAAAGCAATTCGCCGACAAGAGTAGAAAATGAGTCGTTTTATGGAATCCTCAGCTATTTGTTGCGAAGCATCGTTCTTAAACGTAACAAGTGATTTTATAACTTAAAGAAGCGGGTTCGACAGACGTTGTCCTGTCCAAATTCAATAAATTTATTGAGTTGTTCAACTTTTTGATTAATTTTAACGATTTTTTGGTGTGTTTCATTTTCCAACGATAGATATTGAAAAATTTATAAAAAGCCCTTCCAACGATCGTCCAAGTACGAGAAGTAATATCTACAAAATTTTTCTGAATCGCGCATTCAATCCTTGGACAATCGAAAAGCCATCCATTTTTCAACGATCGCCACAATCAGTGTATGAAAATTGTTCGTGAATCGTGCATTCATCGTTCGGGCACTTGAATTGCGATCTTTTTTCTAAAGAACACTTAGAAGAATCGCTCATGCATCGCAAAATCAACTTCTCCTCTAATAGTCTTTAAAATTTCTGCAGGGAACTATCTTGCTGACTTTCACAAAATAGCTTTCTTTGTAAAAGTTGGGACGCTCATGTCGTTTAAGTTGGGACAGTACTTTTTTTAGTCTAACACACTGCGATTCTATTTGAATGGTGTTATTATCGTATTTTATAAATGCAATTGCATAAAATCTTTTATCTCTACCTTTCTTGACCAATCCATAAACAAATCCAGTAGAGATATATCTCGCGTAAATATTAACTTGAGCCTGAAATACAGTTCTCTTAGTTTAAAATGTAGGTTTTCTTTTAGTTTAAAATACTAAAAATATAATCAACAGAGAACAAATGTAGAATTAAAAAAAAATAATAATAACTCTAAAAAACGCACAATTTAACAATTGACACTTAAATGGAAAGTCTTGAAAGAATTTATCAAAAAGGGAATGAATATTTATTTAATTCTGATTCGTAGCGATAGTGAAATTCGGTACAAAAATATTGATGCTAATTTGATAGATTAAGAGATGATCAAAATGCACCAAATTTAACTGAGATAAAAATATATCTGATTTTAAACTTAAGATATCGTGTCAGAAGCCATTCTACACAATAAATAAATTTTTCGATTTAAATGATATTTCTAATTTAAAAAAGTTAAACAGCTCCAAAATATTTTCCACTTATATATTAGAAAAAGTTATAGTTTTATATGCCATTTATTATATCAAGCTATACATCAGAATATTTTTAAAATTACATTTGAAACTAAAATACTACGTGCTCATATCATGCATTCTGACATCACTTTTAATCACATTCTTTATGATAGAAATAAATTCCATGAACTTCTTTCATCTTTTTTTACTCATATTCATAAATTTTCTCTCAATTCGAAAGTCCCAATTGTCATTTCTTGATTTGATAACTAGAGATTCTTAAAAATGTCTCAAGGAAAAATAAGCAAACAAACAAATGTTACCAAAACAATGAAAAACCAACCGACCAAGATAAGAATTCCATGCAACATACACTGAATAACAGCTACAAGCCCAGAAAAGCTGACTCAAGGCCTTGGCATTAAATGTCAAGCACTAAACAACACAGATATGGCAACACCCGCGGGGACTGTTGAAATATGTAACAAGAACATTGTTGCCGCCATAAGTTCAAGAGACAAGCGAAGAATTGTTGAGTCGAAGAATCTCAAAAGTTGACCCCCAACCACTAATCAACAAACTCCCAAAAGAACAGCAGCAGAAGCAAGAACAGCGACAAAAAAAAAAGCTACAAACAAAAAAAGGAGAAAAACAGTTATAATTTAAACAAATGTCACACGCAGCGAGCATGTAATATTATCCTTTTTACGCTAGCACAAGGACACACCGAAATATTTGCGCCTTAAAAGTGCGAAGAAAGAAAACTTTTATATTTTTTTTTTTTTTGACATTTTAAGGGCTGCTTAGATTTGCTGCTTAAAATATTACCGCTTTAGTGTATATAATGTACGCTTCCTTCCCCTTAACCCAGCTTCATCATCAACATACTTTTCACTAACTCACTTTTGGCCAGCGCTTTTCTTTAGCTGCTGTGTGTTATATATGTGTTAGTTTTTAATCCTTTTAAGTAAGCAAATATCCTTTGTGCTTTTATTAATTCTCTTACCTGTTCACAGCTGTCGTCGTCCTTTACACAAACTAGGACAAAGAAATTCTTATCACATTCTGCAATTGTGTTGGTTTTCTTAGCTGGACTAAGAAGGCTGTTGTTGTACTCGTGGAGTTGGTTTTGATGGTGACTGCTTCTTTGTTGCTGATGCTGTTTTTGTTGTTTTTGTTGTTGTTGTTTTTATTTTTGTTTTATCCCTTTGTAAAACTTCATTACTTTTTTACGGCAAAACTTGCAGATAAATTTTATTTTCCACCTGCTGTGAATTGTGCGCATTGTTCACAAAACATAAAAAGGCAAAATATTTGCTAAACTGGGAGAAAAGTTGTGTCAAAATGGAAACATTTTATAGGTTAAATTTAGGATTATGATATGGATGAAAATAAGACCAACAAAACTTTTTCAAGTTTAAATGTGTTTTGTTTTTTTTTTTAATAATAAAATTTTATAATTTATGATAACTTAACAAAAACAAAAAAATTTAATGATTATTTAGTAAAAGCTGGATTATTCAAATATTTGAAATTAATCAAAAGTATAAATGGTACATTAGAAAAAGTGACTAAACTGAGATTGTCTTCTTTGACTTACTGTTTCCTTAAAAAAGCATTAAAAAATGTACAGTTCGTACTTAAACCAAATAAATATTTATTTTAATTGTTTTATTTCGTTTATTTATTTATGGTATCAATTTTATTTTTCTGAAAACTTCCTCTTTAACAGAGGGTCTTACGACTAAAAATTCTCATTTAATGTAATGAAAACAATAGCATGTTTTAAAGAGGCAGCACTACTGATAGCTAGCAAGAAAATTTAAAAAAAAATCAAAAGGATTTGTTTTTGCATATTTCAAGAGCCCATACCTTTAAAAATAACGTACTTAACTTTGAAGTACGTATCTCAAACACGTTTTGAGTTTCAGCCATCTGAAGAAACACCACTAGGCCATATCATTCATGTATGAATAAAAAAATGTCAGCCGGGGCCTGCCTTAATACCTTTCCAACAAAAACAATTCCACGTAAATCTAATGAAAAATGTGTCTTTTACAGCGGTTTTAAAAAATTACAAAAAATTAAATTTTTGGTGGTCGATAGAGTTTAATGAAACATAACTTTAAAAACTTCTTTATGTCAAAATATTGGTATGAGTAAGAAATTTAATTTTTTAGCAGATGTGGGTATGCGTTCTGTGAAAAATAAAAAGTTACAAGCAAAAAACTTTTTTTTTATCAAAAAAAACCTTAAAAAAAAAAACAAAACAAATTGGCCATTTCAGCCCTTGAAAGGACTTTGACCGAGCTTCTTATGATCAATTGTGTTGTGTGTGTGTGTTATTAAATGTTTGCACACAATTGACCGAGAACTGGATGTACATTTTCGAGAACTGGCCGACTTCGAACGGCTAAAGTTCATGTTCTCAAGAATCTGTACATGGCATCATTTACTCTCTGAGGTTTGCCATTGTCTGCAGAGAGGTGGTGACCGATTGGAAAAATTTTTTATTGAAAAAACTTTTCGCCGCGGCTGGGGATCGAACCCGGGCTCCGAGCATGCTAAGCCACACGAGCATGCTAAGCATGCCACGGTCACCACAAAAAAACCTTCAGGAGAATTAAAATTGCTTTGGCGGATATTCTTCGATTTGAAAAAAAAGTGTGCAGTAATCATTTAATCTAACTGGCGGAATCTAAATTTCGATCCGGTCTAACCACCACTCATCAGTTCATGTCGGTAAGTTAAACTTTAAACCAAATATTCCTATCAACTTGATTGTTATAGTAACTTTATTAATACATATAAGTTTCTCCATACCAGAACCATCCAGTTTTCCAATCTTATAAACAATATAATTTTGGCATGAAACAAATCATCATGATATATGAAACTTTTCTAAAAACTCCGAAATTTTGTTTAATTCAAATTTTTCTTTGATCTAGTGTCATGATATGGGCAATACATTTTGTTTCATAAACTATTTATTTATTTTTTACTTGAGACACTAAGAAGATCGCTATCACTGCACAAGTCAGGGAACTTTTTTTTGGAGTTTACTCCTTTAGAATCGATTTGCATATAAAGAAATTATATTAGGGGGTAAAGTCAAATTTTCAACTATTTTTCGTTACGTTTGAATTTTCAACTATTTTTTGCGTTATGGTTGAATTTTCAACTTTTTTTCGTTATGCTTGGCCAATCGAATGCAATGGAATTATCAAGGTCATAGGCAGATCATTGGCACTTTAATGGATTCCATGGAGAATTTGGACAAAAGTGGATGATTCTATGGCCATTCGGATGCAATGGGATTATCAAGGTCACAGGCGGGTCATTAGCACTTTAATGGATTCCATGGATTCGATGGAGGTGACAGGGGAGTCGTTGGAACTTTTATTGGTTGAAGCAACATTTGGACCAAAATGGATGATTCTATGGCCAATCGGATGCAATGGGATTATCTGAGGTCAGAGATGGGTCATTGGAACTTTTATGGGTTCCATGGAACATTTCTACCAAAATGGATGATTCTATGGCCAATCGGATGCAATGGGATTATCTGAGGTCATAGGCGGGTCATTGGAACTTTTATGGGTTCCATGGAACATTTGGACCCAAATGGGTGATTCTATGGCCAAACGGATGCAATGGGATTATCTGAGGTCATAGACGGGTCATTGGAACTTTTATGGGTTCCATGGAACATTTCTACCAAAATGGATGATTCTATGGCCAATCGGATGCAATGGGATTATCTGAGATCATAGGCGGGTCATTGGAACTTTTATGGGTTCCATGGAACATTTGGACCAAAATGGGTGATTCTATGGCCAATCGGATGCAATGGCATTATCTGAGGTCATAGGCGGGTCATTGAAACTTTTATGGGTTCCATGGAACATTTGGACCAAAATTGATGATTCTATGGCCAAACGGATGCAATGGGATTATCTGAGGTCATAGGCGGGTCATTGGAACTTTTATGGGTTCCATGGAACATTTGGACAAAAATGGATGATTCTATGGCCAATCGAATGCAATGGGATTATCTGAGGTCATTGTCACTTTTATGAATTCTACGAAGCATTTAGACATAAATGGATGATTCTGTGGCCAAGCGGATGTAACTGGACTATCTGAGGTTTAGGCTGGGTCATTGAAACTTTAATGGATTTCATATTAAAATAACATTTTTGAGAGAAAACCTTAATTTATATTTAGTTTTTTGGAAGAACACTGGGGAAGTCTAGATTTTGTTCAATCATCACGATTTTTAAAAAATTGTGCTTCAATTTTTTACGTTTCGAGTTTTAGTTATTTAAATTTTACTGTCTCAGTTGTTGGTAACGACATTACATTTTGGTAATGAAATTAATAATGTTTACTGTTAATGCATAATGAGTTTATATATTTAACCACTTTGCCTATTGTACATGATTATATAAAATTCCAAGGCAATCAATAAGAAGTAAACTCCAATCGCGCGTCGTAGCTGACACGCACACTTTTTTTTTCTTTCTTTCTTGTATTTCTTAGCATTAGAACATTAAAGCATCTTGTATACGCTTTAAGCATTAGAACATATTCATGCAGTAGTTTTCCTTACAAAAAATCGCCAAAATTATCTTTCAGTAAATCGACAAATGATAATTTTTGCAAGTGAAAACTAAATAATTAAAATTGGCATCACGCTCTACATATAATTCTTAAAAGTATGCCTTTTGTCAAAATCCAGAATTCGGAAAAATCTAAACTTCTATTTTAAATAGGGACAGCAATGTTGAGTTTTTTTAAAAAAATACATATAAAAAAAACATTTATTTTTCGGGATTTATTTTTTTTTACTCAGAATATAATGCTTATATTCGAATTTTATTTTTTACTCTGAAAATAACACTTATTTTTTTGTTTTATTTTTTCACTCACGCAAGTAAATAGTTTTGGGTACACTTTTAACTTTGTTAATGCCAATATATTTACTTATACTTATATCGATGGAAAGGTATTTTTGAGTAGAAGTGCAGAATATTATTTTTATTCGAATCGGATGTCATTACGATAGGTAAATTGAAGAAAACCTAAAAACACCTTTTTCCCAATGGGTTTTTTTCAAAAACATAGCTCTGTTAAACATTGCTGTTGTAGCCAATAGAGATTGCAGATGCTGTTGTAGAGATTAACAAAGCTTTGTCGTATTTATCTGCATTTAAATATAAATCGGCAAACAAAAAATTGGTCGAATTTCGACCACAGGCGATACTAGTACATAAATAACTTCTTAGTTTTTCAAAATTCGTATGTTCTTTTACAGTTTTTAACAGGATTCAATAATGTAGGTTGTATAGGAGTTGGGCGTGTTCATGGGCGGTTGACGCCCATTTTGTGTGCATATCTTAGTTTTCATATAAAATTCTTCAATACCATGTCTTATCCCTATAGGTAATATATAAACCTTTTTATGGTATTTTAAATATTGTGACTTGTATGGCAGAAGGAAGTGCTTGTGGGCGTGTGGCGCCTATTTTTTGTGCACACCTTAGTTTTGATATTAAATCTACACATACCAAGTTGAAAACCAGTAGGTCATATATAAACCTTTTTATGGAATTTTAAATATTGTGAGTTGTATGGGAGGGGGCATGTTCGCGGGTGGGTGGCGTCCATTTTGTGTGCACACCTTAGTTATGGTATAAGATCTTCCCATACCAATTTTAATCTCTGTAGGTCATATATAAACCTTTTTATTGCATTTTCAATATTGTGGGTTGTATGGGAGGTGGGCGTGTTTGTGAGCGGATCACACCCATTTTTCAAAAACATCTTCAGAATACTATAAAAACCAAACGTACCAATTTTTATCTCCGTAGGTTTCACAGAAGTTTATTTATTGAGTATTAAATTTTAGAATTAAATTGGATGTGACATCCATTCTTCGGAAACATCATGTATAATACATACGTTTCAAATTTTATTGTTGTAAGTTAATTATGATTTTATTAATGTAGTTTTCAATTTTTGCATTGTATGGGAGGTAGGCATGTCCGTTAGAGTGGGTCGAAAAAGAAAGTTTGAAAAAACCACCCCCTATTTTAAAGTTGACCTCGAGAGGATTCCGAAAACAAAAAAAAATTTTTTTTGGACCACCGGAAAAACAGCCAAAATGGTCTTTTTTGCACAACTTAAGCATTACATGTCAGATCTTAAAAAATTATATGTCATTGAAAAGGGCTTTACGAGCACTACAATGTCTTCTTAGAACATTTTTACTTTTGAGGTCATATTTAACTAGTAAGCCCCATTAGCCCGATTTGTCCCACTTAATTTGTTTTTTTTATTTCTCATAAGATTAAATTCCTTCAAATGCGTTTAATTTGTGTTCAAAAAATTATTTATGAAGTTTCTTTTACAATTTTGTTTATGTTATATAATTGTTCGTTGACTAAACTTAAAGTAAATTTTTTATAAAAATAAAGGGTTATATAAAATATTTGAACTATTATAACTTCTTTGTTTTTAAACTGAATAAATAATTTTTTGAACACAAATTAAACAAATTTGACGGAGTTTAATTATATGGGAAAAAAAAAAGAAATTTAAGGGGGATAAATCGGGCTAATGGGGCTTACTTATTGAATATGACCTCAAAAGTAAAAATGTTCTAAGAAAACATTGTAGTACTCGTAAAGCCCTTTTCAACGACATATAATTTTTTAAGATCTGACATGTAATGCTTAAGTTATGCAAAAAAGACCATTTTGGCTGTTTTTCCGGTGGTCCAAAAAATAAATTTTTTTGTTTTCGGAATCCTCTCGAGGTCAACTTTAAAATAGGGGGTGGTTTTTTCAAACTTTTTTTTTTGTATGGAGGCCGACCCACTCTAATGTCCGTAGGCGGATGGCGTCCACTTTTGAAAACCATCTTTATTTTGTTGTTAAAAATATACGTAACAAATTTTATCTCTGTAGGCTTAACAGAAGCTTATTTATTGAATTTTAAATTTTTGGGTTCTATGGGAGGTGGGTGTGTCCGTTAGCGGATAACATCTACTTTTAGAAGAGATCTTTGTGTTTATATAAAACACATGCGTAGTAAATTTTATTGTTGTAGGTTAATTATCAGCTCATTTATCCAGTTCTCAATTTTTTCGTTGAATGAGAGGTAGGCGTGTCCGTGGCCGGATTCCAAAAATATTCAATAATGTGGATCCTTGGGTACATGTGACATGCGTACCGAGTTTCGTGCAATTATCTCAACTACTTCTTCTTATGCTGTGTTTACGGACAACACAAAGATGGACAGATGGACGGACGGACATGAATAGCTCGACTCACGATGTGACGCTGATCAAGAATATATATACTTTTCTATACCGGATTCACTTATTTCTAACCAGATTTCACTTAGATATACCCTGACCTTTTAGGTTTAGGGTATAAAAATTCATTTGATTCGAAAATAAAATATTTTTTCATAACTCATATTTTTGTTGTGTTATTTAAAACCTTTCAGATAAAATAGTTCAATATTTTTTATTAAAATTTTGCAACTAATGGTAAATTTTAATATTTCATCTTGTCGTCAATAATTTTTCTATTGAGTTTTTCAGATTAGTTGATTCTTTGTATAATTGTTGGTGATTGGGTGCTGTTTGAACCCAAAATCCCCACCTGAAATTTTTTTAATGTTCTTATAGAAAGTTATAGATGAGACTAAGGCAACTGCCGAACAATTTTTTGAATCCTCTAGAAGTGATGAATCTTTGAATTCAACGGTGTTCAGGTTTTGAACTCATAACTTTATCTTGGTAAGGTCTTTACATATAACTATGCTATTTTATATATATTTAGCAAATGTCCTGCAGATCGTATGTATGATCGTACGCCTGCATATTTTATAATATTAACACATTCAACTTTTATTTATAACTAGCGGATGTAACCCGGTGTTACTCGGGGTTGTGCCTCGAGCACAGAAAGAGAACGATTTTCAAAACTGCTCTCATTTTTACGTTTTTAAAATTTTTTAAATTATCGTTTCTTGCGGTTTTGCCCCTCCTTCCGTCGAAAGTGTTTAGTCAAATTTCCGTAAAACTGTACCTGTCAGACATGATTAAAATAAAAAATGACATCTTCAACGTCTCGATCTGACGTCTGGTTTCTGAAGAAAATGGACACCTGCACTTAGAAAAAAAACACATATCTTCCTCCGTTGAAAAATTTCTCTATTTTCGATAAAATCAATTATCTCTTTTTCAAATAAAATTTTCGTCAATTAGAATAAATTTTCACATTTTCGATGAAATATTTCTTCACTTCTAGGAAATGGAAATATTTCAATGTCTCTTATAATGACAAATATTTTTCTCGCACAAAAAAATTCTTGAAAATGAAAATTTTTTCATATTTTTCATAAAAAATTCACTATAAGAAGTTTTTTCTTCAATAAAAACAAATTTTTTCTCAAAACGAAAGAGTCTTTTTCTCTAAAATTGAATTATTTTAATATATTTCTCTTTTTCATAGAAGGTTTTTATCATTTTTAGAGAATTTTAGGATCGCATTTAGAGAAAAGCATTCTCTTGAACACGGTCAATACCAATTTTCTCTTAATATAATGCCTTTTTTATCATATTCCGAGAAACTATTTTCTGAGTGCAGTTTGAAAAGTCATTTCGAGAAAAATGCGTTTAAAGTTTTTCTTAGCATGCATATAATATGTAATTTTATCTCAAATAAATTCCATTCGATTTTTGGATTGTTTTCGTTCAACTTCGGTTTTGGTCGATACTGTTCGGTTAATTTTTTTTCATCTTTATATAGCTTCTGCTGGTATTAGTTAAACTTCTTTTTTTTCGTTCGTCTTTGAGTCCTGACTTCGTTTGCCTTCGGCTCATTCCTTGTTTTTTGTCGAAAGAACTTTTAAAAGCATAGGATCTATTTCAGTAACAGATACAAATGCTTGCCAAGTTTCATCAAAATCGGTTCATCCGTTTTGACGTGAATGAGCCGAATATAGTTGATTGAATAAAGCGCTCTCTAACGGAAGTTTTCTGAAATTTAAATATCCTCTATTCTGTTGCAGTCAAGTTATTTCATGTACCAAATTTTAGTAAAATCAATCAAATCATTTAGGAGTTATTGAGTCTTAACTACTTGAATTTTTTATATTTTGTGTTTTATCTTGGGTGCAGTTGAACGTTGATACCAAATTTCATCAAAATCGGTTCAGGCGTTTAGGAGTTATTGAGTCTTAAAAACGCACTACTTAAAGTGCGCCCCCTTACGGAAGTCTGTCGAATTTTGATAGCCTATGTTATCTTGGGCGCAGTCCAACCTTCATCAACCTTTTCTTTATCTTTGGTGCAGTTGGACCTTTATACTAAATTTCATTGAAATCGGTCCAGGAGTTAAGGAGTTATTAAGTCTTAATAAAAATGTACTACTTAAAGCAACCTCTTGCGGAAGTTTTTGGAATTTTTTATTGCCTATGTTTTATTTTGGGAGCAGTTGAACCTTCATACCCAATGTCATGGAAATCGGTTCAGGCGCTTAGAAGTTATTACAGATTGCCACGCCCACATACTTCCACCCACTTTTTTACCTATGCTTTTTATTGGTTGCAGTTGAACCTTCATACCAAATTTAATTGAAATAGGTTCAAGCGTTTAGGAGTTATTGAGTCTTAAAAATGTACTGCTTAAAGCGCCCTCTTGCGAAAGTCTTTGGAATTTTTTATGGCTTATGTTTTATTTTGGGAGCAGTTGAACCTTCATACCAAATTTCATTGAAATCGGTCCAGGCGTTTAGAATTTATTATAGAGTGCCACGCCCACATACTTGCGCCCACTTTTTAACACCACCTATGTTCTTTCTCACTATGAAAGGTACTCGGTGTCCAAATTTCAGCGCAATCGGATAAACGGTGCGTGAGCCTATACGGAACAGACAGACAGACAGACAGACAGACAGACAGACAGACAGACAGACAGACAGACAAACATTTGATTTTATATATTAGAAGATTTTTGCTAATATTCAAATCACAAAATTCAATTATAAAATTGAAAGCTCTTTAGAGAGTCTTATATTCTAACTGCAGGGATAATATTTATATCAAAGAGGTGCATTAAAAAAAGTAAGCATTAAATAAAATAATCTTTACAAAATTTTTTCCATTCTTAAATATTTCTTCATATGTAGCACCCGAACTTTTTATATTTTCTATTTCTTTGTTTTAATCTTTACAGTACTTTTATCTTATGTCTGCATATGTTCTAATATGCCTTGAACTAATGACTGCCTGACATATGCGTGTATCTGTGTAAAGGTTTTGCACATTTACTACATAAAAAATATTTGTGATAAATTTCAACTGCTCTGATACTACCGCATAGCTTGAATTCCTCAAATCTTGTCTGAAATTAAAATGATTTCTAATCAAATCTGTTTTGTCGATATGTTAAACAAAGAAAAATAATTTTCTTTGAGTTAGAAGCCAATCAAATCAAAGCATTTTTTCAAAGTATTTGTAATGAAAAAAGTGGATATAGCAAGTGCAACTATTATTTATTTTTTAAATAGATATGCAGATATATTTACTATATAAAAACCCTCGGCGTTATCCACACTAAATAGAATCCACAATAACGGCATATTTCCTGTAGATTGCTCTCATTATTTGAACTAGTTACTACAGAGATATAAGGCAAAAGATATGAATCTATTATTGCAATTATTATGGCACAAAAGAGTCGTTTTCTTAACCCTAATACCAGCAGACAATTAGTATAAATCTCAATAAATTAGTTTCAATGGAAATTTGCGGCAACTCGTGTAAACAATAAAACTAAAGTAAACTAAATAAATCCGACTTCACCAAGTTCAGTTATTCATTTGCACCAAAGCCAAGAAGTAGTAAGTAGAAGCCCAGCCTTCAGCCAACACACACACACTTATACACACTCAAACACACTACCGTGCATTATCCTTAGCTAAGCAAACGAATATCCTATTGTAGAAGAATACGCACACGGAACTCAAGAATACATGATGTGAAAAGGGATCACAACCGACTAAATAAACATGCATACAAATCACCATTTATTCGGCACAATGCGAGCCGGGTGGACACTTTGGCATTATTTATATGCTTAACGACAACAACGACAATAACTGAATCTGCAGAAACAAACAACAAGGACATCAGACCCAAAACTTTGGTTAGAAGTACAAAAATAAACAATTCCACAAAAGCAACCAAAAACATTAATACGCCTAAAAATATGTGTAATTATCATAATGCCACATTAGATAAACCCACACCCTACACTCTATACCCGATGCTATTCCGACAACACCACAAAATACACATAACTATAAATGTACATGAGTGAATATCAGCATGTTTTTGCGTGTGTGTGTGTGTGTGTGTGTGTGTGGCATTGTGTTTGTATCTATGCGAGTGTGGTTAAATGAATTTTCAGTTTCATTAGTTAAATTGAATAATGAAAAGTTTTCGGCAACGTAGCGCCTAAACCGAGTCGTTAACGAAGGACTATGCAAAAAATTAATAAAACAAAAAAGTACAAAAAAAAAAACGAGCCACAAATAAATTCAACTAAAAGCAACGTTAGACGAAAATTTCACTTCCGCTTTCTTTTGCACGCAACGAGTTTGAAAGCCGCCATGACAGGAATTGCCACAAGCAAACCCGAAAAGTATGCCCAGAAATAGCTACAAGAACAACAACAACAATAACTAGAGTAGAGGCTATAAAGCAAATTTATGCAAACGTTAAAATTTTCGTGAGCGAAAATGTACCGAATGAAGTGAAAACATAAAGAACAGTAAAAACAAATATTCCTGCTCACACAAACTCATACATATGTACAAACAGCCATACATATATGACAATAGCAGAATTGTTGGCAGCGCAGCTTGTTAGAGACAAAAACCGATTACCAAGATAAAACAAGATTGAGTTGGGTTAAAAAAATTGTTGTCACTGTAAGTAAACAAAAACAAAAACAACAACAACAACACAAAAAAATACCAAAAAAAAGGTGTGGAAAAGATACCGACATAAAAGATTAACTCCTTGAAATGGGTGTGATAATGAAAACAGAGCCATCAAGAAGCACATCGTGTAAATTCGAACAGGCTTTTTTTTTTGAAATCCCAAAAAACCAATCCGATTGAATCTTAACAAACTTTTACTTAAAAACAACAGACACAAAATTTGAGAAAATAAATAAGTGGCTTAAGGCAAAGATTCACTGATAAAGACTGAATGCTTTACTTAAGTATTTTCGATAACTGAATTGACCCACAGACAGACGCAGTTCGTTTCTATTCATAAATCTTAAATAAAAATGCACTGTTACCCTTCGAACCGTGGCAGTATCTGCAGGAAGGTCAAATGGCCGCAAAAAAGAAGTGAATTATATTGAGGTTCCATTTAACTTTAACCTATTTTTCAAGCTTAAAAGGACCAACAAATTTGTTGGTGGATTTTAAAGCTTTTTATTCACTTTCACGTGTGAATTTCTTCGCACAAATAAATACAGAAAATAATATGTTGCGCTTTTCCAACCGAAGATTCATGGTCGAATGAATAATATATCATTGCGAATATTTCATATTTAATAAAAAGTATTTTAAGCTGCGCACTTATTAAGCATGGAGGTCATGAAAAACTCAAATCTTTAATATTTCCACAAGAAATTTAATATAATTTTCAAATTCGAAATAGGTTTTGTATTATTTTATTACAAGATTATGTTCGTTTTGTGTATTTGTGAAGTAGTCCATTAACGATTGTGGCCATGTTTATAATATTGGGGTGCAGTACATTCGGAAGTATGCGAATGGCATATTTGCACCAAAAATGAATTCTATCGGTACACTCTAAAAAGTATAGCGTATTTTAAAGACTGCCTTTATATCAACTTGTGCCTGAATTTAAGCATGATTTGTATTTTAATATTCTAAATGCTTAAAAACCCAAAGAAGTATACACTGTAAAAAGTAAATCTTAATATTAGGTAAAAAAACTGTCTTAAAATAAGCTGCAACAGCATTAAGACAGCTTTTGCTGAAATTACTTTTGCCTTTTTATGCTGTAAAACAGCATTATATGATGTCTTACTTAAAGGCAGTTAAATGGTAAATGCAGCCTTACCTTCGCTGAATTTCAGCTCTTATCGTAAACAAACTGGCCTGAATAGCAATGCAAGCTATCTTAAATTAAGACTCATATGATGAATTGTAGACATTTTTAATATAAAAACCAATAAATTGGTTTAAATTTAGCTAGCTTGTCTGAAAATCAACATCCAAAAGCTGACTTCAAATATGCTTCTTTGGGTTTTCAAGCATTTAGAATATTACAATTCAAAACATGCTTAAATTCAGGCACAAGTTGATTTAAAGGCAGTCTTTAAAATACGCTTTACTTTTTAGAGTGTATTTGAAGTCAGTTTTTTGAAATTGATTTCAACACCAGCTAGCTTAATTTAATCAAATTTCATGGGTTTTTATATTAAAAATGGCAACAATTCATCATATCGGTCTTAATTTAAGATAAGTTGCATTGCTATTCAAGCCAGTTTGTTTACGATAAGGACTGAAATTCAGCGATGGTAAGGCTGCATTTACCATTTAACTGCCTTTAACTAAGATACCATTGAATGCTGTTTTACAGATTAAAAAAGCAAAAGTAATTTCAGCAAAAGCAGTCTTAATGCTATTGCAGCTTATTTTAAGACAGTTTTTTAACCTAATATGAAGATTTACTTTTTACAGTGAAGTACAAAAAAAGAACAACACAGTTGCATACACATTTTTGTGTGTTAAAAAAGTTTTTTAAATGTTTGAACGCAAATGGATAGGTATTTAATTTTCTGACAACATTGCTTCCAAAACTTATGGTGCGTTCAGAACGGCTTTACTAACAAGGAAAGGTACTCGGTGTCACTCTCCGATTTGAATGAGCTTTGAATATCAACACGAAAACTCAAACAAATTTTTTGACTGTTTTTCCTTAAATTTGGGGACGTAAATAGAAAAAACCTCTCGGGAATTTGCTAGTTTGGCACCCGATAGCATTTTATGATACCTGAAAGCTATCGGTTGAAACTTACTTTTCCAAAACAAATGCTTTTTTCTCATGGCTATATCTCGTAAGCTATTTGTAGTTTTTTGTTCCCATCTTCAGCAAAGTTGAAGTTATTAGCAAAGAAAACAAAAGCTCAGAGCAAACTAAAATAAAACTTCACCAAATCCACAAAATCGCCAAAATAGAAAAAATGTACTTGTTAGTTTTACCATTTTTGGTCCATGGCTCTAAAACCGTTTTGAAATTGAACAAAATTGTAGGCAAGCAAAAACAACTATCTTGAACATTTCAACTGCACCCGATTACTTCTTGATACAGGTTTGGCCCTGAAAATGTGACATATTTTCATAAATAGCCATAATACCATCATGCTTGAAATTTCACGATTAAACATCCACGAACTCTTTAAGTTTTTGCGTTATTAATTTTGTTTTGAAGAAATCTATGTGCCTTTTATTTAAAATAAAGTAATATGGGTATCAAAAATGTAGTTCTAGAATTAGCTTTTTCATTTAAATTTAACGATAAATGTTAATATTTTAGAGGGCTGGCATAAAAAATTGATTCTATATGAACTTATTACCATAAAACACCAATTTTTTTATAATTTGTACACTATTAAATTGTAAATTTCATTGAAAACTTCGAAGTGAAGTTTTAAAAAAGTTTTAAAAAATAAAAAAAAATAAAATAAAAAATTATTGCTTTAATCAAAAAATTTAACATACATTGTTTGAATCACTAATGGTACCTTTAACAGGGGCGGATCTGGAAAAAATCTTGGGGGGGGTAAATTACACTGGTTTACAAATAACGAAAAGTTGTTTGTACTTTGAATGCCACTATTCTTTTCTCATGTAAAATCGGTCGCTGATTCCGAAAAAAAATTTTTTTTTTTCTGTCACTCCGTTTTCGAGATACTGCCCACTGTAGGTTTTTCAACGAAAAAAAAGTTGGTTCCACTTAATTGCATATATCTCCTGAACCAACAACAGTAATCAAACATCATTTTTTGGTCGAGCTGTTAGTTTTGGCGGAATTAATTCAAATATCGGGGATTTTTTTTATTTTTCAGAAAAATTTCCAAAAAAAGACAAAATAGTTGCAAATTTCGTTAAGAAATCAAAATATTTTGTTACTTTTGATATTTTTTACTAAGAGCCTTTATTTTTCCAAAAAAATAACCTACTGTTGAAGAAAATCTATTGAGAAATGAAAAAGTTGTGTTTAATGGAACGAAAGCACCCAAGTTATGTTTTTTTTACAAATTTTATTGTCATATAAATAAATTGGGTTATTGTACTATAATTTTTTATTTTTCATTTTTATTGCTCATAGGAATCAAGTCAAGAGTTTTGCGAAAGAAATGATAACGACTGAGAGTGCAACCGTCGAAACCGTCACAGCAAAACTTCTGATTTCGACACTTATGGCTATAAGAAAGAGAGCCTACCTGTTTTTATTATGCCATGTGAATACTTATTTTGTGTTTTTTTTGACAGTTTCGGCGGTCGCGCTCTGAGTCGTGGACCTACCTACCTTTATTGTACCTGCAGCACTTTCGAGATGCATAAAAGCAAAAACATTCATGCATTATGTTATAATAGGGACGCACAATTTGTAATGAAAGGAAAAAATAAGATATACTTCAAAATAAAATGAGTAAAAGACTGCGAGAATTCCAGTGTAAAAACTACCCAGATATTTTCTGCTACGTGTGCGGTGAATTTACTTTCGAAAAGAAACGAGTCAATTTTACGAATTTACTCCAAATGTCATATCTACATTATTTTGGTATTGCGGCTGAGAACATTGGTGAATCATGGACGCCAAGTATTTTGTCTCAATCAGGGGTTGAAATAACAGTTATTTGAATTGTAATTTTTTGTTCAAAAATATATTGTTTTTGAACAGAACAAAAAAAATATATAAAAAAATTTTGTTCTGATTATGAACAAAAAATTTTGGTTTGAAATTTTTTTGCTCTTTGAACGATATTTATTTTTTGAACAATATAAATTTTGTTCAAGTTTTTTTGGTCATTTGAAAAATTTTGACTGTAATTTGTTTCATCTGTTTCATAGAAATTCAGTCATTATTATTAATTCTATATGTTTGATAAACTATATATTGGAATAAGCTGCGTCGATTGGTAAACTGATGTTGCCTGGGCAATTTTCAGTTCGGGTATGAATAATTATAAAAAAAGGGGGTAGGGGTGCATTTTACCCTATCACACTCTCAATTTCGTGAATTTTTTCTTAAGGAATTTTATTCAAAAAACTGTTGTTTAAGAAAGTGCCCATCTACCGAAAACAAAAAATTCCAGAAATGAGAAATCCTCTTACCCGAATCAACCTAAACACGGTCTTCCATGTATACGTTCTTATGCAAAAATTTAATGTAACAAATTCCTAAAGAAAAAAATTCACTAAATTCAAGATACAATCTTGTCGTTGGTGCGTATGATTTTTTGACTGTCCTTAACCACTGAAGATATCCATCTTATACTCACACCATACTATTTTTGTGTGATGCGGTGGAATATTTTGTTGAGTTAACGCAAAATAGTCAAAAAAATATAAAAATTTGCATATCCTCGATATAAGTACTTACTGGAAGTATTAAATAATGTTTAGCCAGTTAATGCTTTAATGCAAGTATATTCATCAGTTAGGTATTTTCATGCAATCATCTCAACGTCTTTCGTCTTAACCTGTGTTTACGAACAAATCACAGACGGACGGACGGACATGGCTTAATCGACTCATGACGTGATGCTGATCATGAAAATACATACTTGTATACCGGACTCGCTTATTTTAGTATAACAAGATGCTTTACAAACGTTTGCACAAAGGTAATATGCCCTGACCTTGCAGGTTTAGGGTATAAAATGTGTCAGTCTTAAAAAAAACACCTTTTTTTTATCAATAAATAGCAATAAAATCAAATACGCAAGAAAATGTCTTATAATTTAGCTGACACAATTTTAGGATTTTTTACCGTGATAAAGTTACTTCTTAATACTCTTATACCGAAGCCCTATTTGCCAATATATATATTTTATGATTTTCTCCACGAACGAGAACCAAACTCGTTGCGTTTTCTTTGGTTTACAATTTGCGATTTTAAGTGTGTTTTCAAACTCTGATTTTAAGTAATAAAATAATTTTGATTTTTTTTAGCCTATGAGAAAAATATTTTGTTCAAAAACTTTTTTGTTCTTAAACTGATTTTTATTTTTGAACAAAATTTTTTTTGTTCTTTGAACAATATTTATTTTGAGAACAGAATTTTTTTGTTCATATTTTTTTGCTTAAATTTTGAACTTTTTATATTGTTCTTTTTTGGATTCAATCCCTGGTCTCAATCGTGCAAATTAATATTGTCTGTATGGAGCTCGGGTAAAAAACGATACATGAAATTCGATGTTCCGATGATCTGGAGACAACCGTTTTGCTACCTAAACGATTGCTATTTTTGTCTGGCCAAAGTGACTGGTGTTGGAAAACACAAACGAGTGATATACGCCACTGTCCCGAATATTTCATTGCCAGTATCTCATTCGGACGATGTTCCATATCCTACTTGTCCCGATTCAACACGCGAAAACAATCGAAAATCCGTAGATTCAATGGAGTCGGAAGGAACCACAGGTGGTAGTACTATAACAACTGAAAACACAACTCACCTTTTATCGCAAGCGCAGCTGAATGATTGGATAAGAGATTTGGAACTGTCAAAGGAAAAATCGGAATTGCATGCTTCTCGTTTGCAACAATTCAACTTTTTGAGACCCGATGTTAAGGTGACATACTACAGAAATCGTGAAAAAAATGCTGAATGATTGGATAAGAGATTTGGAACTGTCAAAGGAAAAATCGGAATTGCATGGTTCTCGTTTGCAACAATTCAACTTTTTGAGACCCGATGTTGACCCGATGTTGACCCGAAGGTGACATACTACAGAAATCGTGAAAAACCGTTTGCTATAAACATTACTAAGAATGACAATATCTGCTATTGCGTAGACATTCCTGGCTTATTTAATACCTTTGGTCAGCCGTACATTCCCAAAGAATGGCGTTTTTTTATTGATGGCAGCAAAGTGAGCTTGAAGGCGGTATTACTTCATATAGGAAACAAAAAGCCATCGATTCTGATCGCACATGCAGTCAACACAAAGGACACGTACGAAACAATGGCGAAGCTATTGACATGTATTAAATATGAACAACACGACTGGAAAATATGTTCTGATCTCAAAGCCGTTGGTATGCTTTGTGGTTTACAGAGTGGCTACACAAAGTACTGCTGTTTTCTATGCAAGTGGGACAGTTGAGCACGTGAACACCACTATTACAATAAGGACTGGCCAGAAAGAATTGAGTCGAAAGTTGGAGAGAGCAACGTCAAAAACGTTCCACTCGTCAAAAAGGGATACAAGGGTTTCAAAAAAAAGTTACGTAATATTAATAAAAGCCTAGATAATATTGTGAAATTTTTTTGACTTTAAACGTCGATATTTTCGAATCTGCCAAAGATATTGTTATTGAATGTGCATAACTTGAAAGGTCTACTATGTCTTCTTTGAAATCAGTCATAGTAGTACAAATTGGAAGATCAATATAATTGATTTAGCGAAATTATCAGAAAAAGAACTGATTTTCATGTTTTTGCCTATAGCTCAAAATCTCGAGCTGATGGAGAAACACGGAGTTCAAATTTCAAATCAGGAAACCCAATTTGTCTAAAATCAGCTAAAATCTCCGGCACCAGAACGTCCGTTGCGCAGTGTAATCAGTATTCATTTTGTATTGTTCATTTATTTTTCAAAGTGTACCATATCGTAGCGTTAGAACAATAAGTATCAAATTCCTTTAATTTTTTTTTATTGAAAAGAACTATGTTTTTTCATTGCACATACTTGAAAATGTAATTATGCAATTTTTTTATGATGGAATAAATGTGAAAAATTTGAATAAATCAACCTTAATTCTAAAATAAGTTAAATTTAGAGTTTTTATTTAATTTTCGCTAAGATATTATTCCAGAAAAAGGGTGAAATAAATAAATACGAAAATGTAAGTGTATGAGCCTGGGCAAAATACTTATTAAACAATTCAATAATTTCAATTCAAAAAAGTATAATTTGTCTATTTGTAAAAAGACGTGATTGGATCGATATCAGAAAAATGTTGTCAACTTTTGTCAAAGTTGGTGTAAACTGATAAAATTATTTTGCCGCCTTTGCATCTAAAGTTAGGCTACATGAAACAGTTTGTCCAAAACTGGACAAGGATGGAATCAGGTTTTCCACCAACAATCTCTAACAAAGAAATTCCAGGGGAGAAGTAAAGTAAAAATGATAGCCAATTATTGCTGGTCACTTCAACGGAAAATTTATGATTCATCATTAAAACGCAGGCGATCAAACTAGCATTTCTAAGTTAAAATGTATGGAAGTGAAAATATTTATTTTTTTGAAATAAATCCATAAGTTTGTAAAGTAGTGTCCAATTTACAAAAACCAGCATTAATTTTACTTGGAAAAAAACGTTCTCTCTGAATATTAATTTAAAATTAATTATATTAGACGAAAGTATGTTTGAAAAACGTCATCAAAGTTAAATGAAGTGGAAAAAAGTAGAACATTTTTCATTTTCTTGATAAATTCACGTAGCAACTGCATAATATTCACAAGCCAGAGTATACTATTGGAAAGGCCTATATTTCAACTTTCCAAAAAAGATAAGAAATTAAAAATTGGTGTAAAACTGATTGAGTTGCTGGGCTAGAAGTGAGTGAAGGTACGCTTTTATTCGATCATTACTATTGAACTTGACCAGGCCTACAACCTACACTAGGTCACTTCGAAAGTGTATTCAATTTTTTCTTTTTTGTATCACCGTGTATTTTGTTTTGACGTAGAATTTCGTCTTACAGTGCGATTTGCATGGGGTCGTTTTAACAGATTTTTTAAGGTCATGCAACTTTTTGGCTAATACTGTAGGGTATACCTACAGCCTTTAATACTTATCGTTCAAAGATAATATATATACTTAAATATCAGATATATCTTATGCTGAATGAATATCTAATTTTGGATTTTGTCACTATTATATAAAAGTCAGAAAATAGTAAAATTTAAGAAGAAAAATTCATGTTTTTACATCAGAAAATCAATCATCAGCTGCTTATGCTGTTCCTGCTGCTTTCTTTGTTTTTGTTTCGTTGTTTTTGCTTGTATTGTTTTTGTTTTATACGAACTGATGGGTTGATATTGGTAGCATTGTAAGCATTGGTTCGCATTGGGTTTATGTATGCACTACTGTGCTAGTTTACTAAGTGCTCTATTTTGACACCAGAGGTCATGAACCTCTTTTCAACTCAGTCAATGAACTCAAACTGTCAAATTTAACGAAATGGGTCTGTGATCCGGTTAGATTTAACTCTTCTGAAAAAAAACGAGTTGGATTATATTTCGTTTTATGCTTGCACCCAATAGATGGCGTAAAATTTTAATTTTTATTTTTAATGCAAATTAATTTGGATTCCACATGCCACTAGCACTAGCGAGTGTAATTCGCAAACTATGCATCGAACAGAGACGAAAGTGTAGCTCACAAACTAAATATCAGACAGAGACAAAAGTGGCACTAATGGAAAGGACATGTGCCCAGCGTGAAATATAGTCACCATACGATTTTTTAAAAATCGGGGTCTTAATTTTAATTTGAAATTAGTTGTTAAACTGACTGTAGCTTGCAAGCTATATATCGGGCAGAGACGAAAGTGCATTTGCTTCGCCTTCTTTTCAACTAAGTGAACTCAACCTATCAAACTTAACAAAATGATCGAAAAAATTTGAAATTTTGCTTGTTTCATTTTGCTTGCTCATTTATTCATACGTACTTTTAACTTTTTCTTTGTTTTGGCCTCGATAAGTATACTTGAGTGTTATTCATTTATTTGTTAATTTTCGGAAGATCAATTAAAAAACCGTGTAAAATGGACAAAACAATCGGACCAAAGAGACAATGTAGCAGAAGTTACAACTTAAACGGAATTCTACGTCTACACTTACGATACTATCGAAACTGTTTCTTTTTTTTTTTATCCCATTCTTGCACAGTCGTGTCTCAAATGGAAGCATTCACAAAAATGTAGGCAAGAAATAACTTCTTAACTTCTTGATTTTGATTCAACAAAATTAAGTGCTCAATCTGTACTTACTATTGGCTTGACTTCCTCAGGAGAAAATATGAGCTGTACCATTCAATTTTTAACAGTATGCATAACTGATCTTAAAAACATTCTTCAGTAACTTTATAGACAATATAAGAAAGAATACGACCACCTATCGTACCGGCAGCGTTCTAGTTCGTTCATGACACAAAGAACGATAACGTTTTGAGTCGGGCCAAAATAATATATAATGTAATATTATACTATCACATATATTCTACTATATTTTATTATACCAAGTAGATATATGAAATACTGAAAGGTTTGAATACTCTTGAAATCTTCTACTCAAAATCTTTGAAATCTTTGCGATTCTTCGCACTTTAATTCTGCAGCAACACCAACCCACACAATGCTACATGGCAAAAGTGAACGTAATTGTAGTTGTTTGCTTATGTAAACTAACAATATTTCATCAGGGTTCTAAAAATGACAACAGTAAGACACACACACTCAAACCAACGCAAAAATACACTTTCAAATATTTGCACACACACGCACATACACTGCTACTTTACAATATCAAGCTTTTGTACTCTTGCGTTCATACTTTGTCATGTCTGCCAGTGAACTGCAAAAACAACAACTAAAACAGTTATAACAACATCAAGTACAACAACAATAAAGGCAACAACAAAGGAGTGTTGACTTAGCCCCTCAAGGTTAACGGTTAAAGTGTTTTGCTTCGCTAACACACACGCAGCTCAGTCATCATGCTGGCTGCACACTTTAATCCACTGCCACCAAGTCAAGTCAAAAAGGACTCCGTCCGCCACCACTTACTTTAATACACTCAAACATACACACACAAGCACACACGAATCACACAATCACACAATCGTATCTGCGCTTTTAGCTGCCTTAAGCATTTGCAGCTCATCATGGCTGCGTGTTTGCTTTAAGTTCAGCGAGACATTATTTCATTTCCGTTTCCGCTTGCCATTTGCATTCCATCTACCTTTATATCATTTCTTTTTGTTGTTTCTGTTAACTTTTTTTTTTTATATTTGTGCCAACAATACACAGCACTATGTTTGCGCTACTTTCAATGCTACCTTTCTGCTAACGTTAAATAAATTTTGGTAATGTACAATAAATATGTATGTGAGACGACTTTATCTGTAGGTGTGCACGTGCAAGTATGAGTATCTCTGCGAGTGTGTTTATAAATAATTGTCACGCGTGTCCTTTTCGCTATGAGGCGTTTCATATATATGTTATTTTGTGTTTCCAGCACTTGATATAGTATTTAAAGTAGTCTCGAATGAAGTGTGAGGCGGAGGAGCTGATTGTTTGCATGATATTTTTACTGATTTAATTGAGAGTTCGTTGTGTGTTCTTGTAGCAGTTTTTCAATACAATTGCTATTATTCGTTAAATATATAAAAATTGTGCTGGTGGGTGTTTCAATCAATTTTGTATTGCCTGCAGCGGCGAACTCATTTTATTGCAAGTGCAATATTTGCGCAGAATTTTGTGGAATAATTTTTGATAACTTAATTTATTTATTTAAGCTTTGTCTGCAAAACAAATGAATATCTTAAATAACAATTGCAATTGCTTTCAAGCGAAATAAAATAAACATTTGCCGTTTGAAAACGCAAGAATATGATGAAAGGTACACTCAGGGAAAAAATGCTGTTATATCAAACAAATGACGGGTTAAAATAACAGATTTCACTTTTAAATACCATCCAACAATTGAGACTTTGAAATCAGCAGTCAGTTGACTGTTAGTCTAAAGAACACGAAAGGCATATAAAAACGTACTTATTGAAATATTTTCACTTTGTTGAAAGTTCATGAAAGTTCATGAGTGTGCTGACATGTGCTTCTAGTAGTTGACTTTCCTTGGTTCAAACACCGGCATGACCAACAAAACATTTTTTATACCCTAAACCTGAAAGGTCAGGGTATATTAACTTTGTGCAAACGTTTGTAACGCATAGAACGAAGCGAGTCCGGTATAGAAAAGTAGGTATATATATTCTTGATCAGCGTCACCTCGTGAGTCGAGCTATTCATGTCCATCCGTCCGTCTGTCCGTCTGTGTGTTGTCCGTGTACACAGGATAAAAAGAAGTAGTTGAGATAATCGAATGAAACTTGGTCCACATGGGTCACATGAACCCAAGGATTTGCACTATTGAATATTTTTGGAATCCGCCCACGAACACGCCTACCTCCCATACAACCCAAACATTGAAAACGCAATAAATAAGTCTCTGTTTAGCCTATAGAGATAAAATTTGGTAAATGTATTTTCCTTGACAAAGCAAAGATGGTTTTGAAAAATTCACATCATCCGCTCACGGACACGCCTACCTCCCATACAACGCAAAAATTGAAAACTGCATAAATAAGCTCATAATTAACTTACAATAATAAAACTTGGTGTGTATGTATTTTGTATTAAAAAAAATGTCTTCGAAAAATGGATGTCATCCGATCACGGACACGCCCACCTCCAATACAACCCAAAAATTGAAAACTGCATAAATAAGCTCATAATTAATGTACAACAATAAAGTATTGTGTGTATGTCTTTAGTATCAACATTAAGATGTCTTCGAAAAATTGAAGTTATCCGCCCACGGACACGCCTACCTCCCACACAACCCAAAAAGCTTAAAACTGAATAAATAAGCTCATAATTAACCTACAACACTAAAATTTGGTGTGTATGTGTTTTGTATAAACACAAATATGTCTTCGAAAAATGGGTATCATCCGCTCATGGACACGCCCACCTCCCATACAACCCAAAACTTGAAAACGGAATAAATAATCCTCTGTCTTACCTACAGCTATAAAATTTGGCAAGTGTGCTTTTTATGACAAAACAAAGATGGTTTGGAAAAATTGACATCATCCGCCCACGGACACGCCTACTTCCCACACAACCCAAAAAGTTTAAAACTGAATAAATTAGATTATGTTTGTCATGGAGAGATCAAATTTGGTATGTATGTATTTTATAACAAAATTTAGGTGTGATCAAAAATTGGGATTAATCCGTCCATGAACACGCCCACCTCCCATAGCGAAAACATAATAAAGGCATTAACTGAGCTACAGGAATAAAACTTGGTGTGTGTAAATTTTTATTCAACATTTAAATACATTTAAAATATAGGCTTCATCCGCCCATGGAAACGCCCATTTTCAATAATATTTTTATTTTTTTTTTTTGTAAAAGTAGGTTCAGGGTATATTAACTTTTTGCAAGCGTTTGTAACGCATAGAAATAAGCGAATCCGGTATAGAAAATTATATATATTCTTGATGACCGTCACCTCGAGAGTCGAGCTTACCATGTTTCCATGCTAACCGTCCGTCCGTCGGTCTGTCCGTCTGTGTGTTGTCCGTAAACACAGGATAAGAAGAAGGAGTTGAGATAAACGCATGAAATTCGGTAAATTTGGTCACATGAACCCGAGGATCTGCACTTTTGAATATTTTTGGAATCCGCCCATGTATTTTATAATAATATAAACATGTTTTTGAAAAATGGGCTTCATCTTTTCACTGACATGCCTACTTCACATACAACCCATAAAAATGAAAATTCCACAAATAAGCTTATATTTGTCCTACAGAGATAAAATTTGGAATGTATGTATTTTACAGCAGAACAAAGATGTGTTAAAAAAATTGTGCGTAATCCATCCACGAACACTGCCACCACCCACACAACCCAAAATACCGTTAACACTATAAAAACATTAATATGTGAGTCATACACTGAGGGAAATATGTGTTAAAATTAAATGAAATTGTGTTCATTTTAAACGAATTTGTTTTTGAAATAGAGCTTGAAACAAATTCATTTAAATTAAACACAACTGTTCTTAAAGTTAAATTTAAAAGAAGGGTTTTTGTTTTTAAAACAATGTGTTTAAATAAGAAAACAAATTTAAAACAAAAATTTTTAAATTTAAAACAAATGTTTTAAAGCATAATTTTTTCGATGCCATTTTTTAATTTTTTCCGAATTTTTGATGACAGATTCGTAATCAGCGACCCTTGGGACCCTCCGAATACCAAATCTCAACTCCTTTCAATGAAGTTTCCATTTTAAATATTTCAATATTGAAAAACTGAATTAGTTTTTATTTTATTTTATGTTCGATATTTTTCAAACCAAGGAAAATTCAAAATTCAAAAAAGTCAAAGAAAGTTTCAAAGAAATAATGAATGAAACAAAATTGAAAGGAGTGTATAGTTGAAATTTAAACACAATTGTTTTAAATTTTGTTTTGTAGAAACGCAAAGGCGTTAAGTTTATATTTTAAAAATTTTTGTTTAATTTTAAAGTATGTTTTTTTTCTCAGTGTAGGAATAAAACTTAATATGTGTAACTTTCCATCACAATTACAATGTTTATAAAATATGGGCCTATTTTCAATACTATTATTGTATTTTGAATAAGAAGGTTTTGGGGTATTTCATAGTCGGGCAAGACCGACTGTAGACTTTCTTTACTTATTTCTGGATACATTTTTGTTTAGCTTTTGTTTACATTTTTCAATTGGCTAATAATCTGCGATTGGATTTTTTTTAAATTCAGAAATTTTAAGAAATTTCAATAAGAAAATTGGATTTTCAAAAATTGGCGGATTCGTAATTATCAAATTATCAGTGGGCCATCATCACATAGATACAATATCTTTTTAAAGGTACGATCAAAATTCAATTTTTAAAAAGACATTTTGAACACGTGATGATGCCATGCGGTCACATACAAGTGAGATCTCGTTGAGAACATATTTTACAGTTGCTGTGAGCATTCATACCACTATGTCAGATATTGACGTGTCTAACAACACGTTTTTCACCAACAAAAGTGAAAAGCCCGAACAATTATCTAAATCGTAGAGACCAATCAGTCTGAGTTCTTTTGTCTTAAAAAAAATTTAAATTTACTTATCAGACAGTCAAATGCACAGTGAGTGCAATCCATTGCATAACCGGTATTATCAAAATGGCTTTTGAGTCACAGCAAACAGCGTTAGGTACCGGTATTGAAATTCACATAATAAGAAGGTAGGCATGTCTGGAATTAAGAGCTTAGCATTATTTAATTCAGAAATATTTTTTATTATTTCCTATCATTTCCATTAACCTTCGACTGCTGGCCACGTGTACTTAGAACTAAGCCATGACGGTAGCTTAACCTCTCACCTATGTTATTAACTCATTTTTTGATATTTTTTATTGGTCATAACTGGTAACTGTAGTTTTTTTTATAATCAAGCAATTCAATGTTAATACACACTTTTTTAGGTTTCAAAATCAATTTCTTGAGTAAACTTTCAAGTCAAACATTTAAATGAATTTTTCTGGTATAACAAAATATAGGTACTTTTAGATTATATTTCTTTCGTTTTTCTAGACTTCAAAGTCGTCTTGAGTGGACTCGGACAAAAAGTTCTTGTCGATGCTAATACCAACAACAACAACTCAAAAAACAACGGCTATCTACTTGACTTGAATTGACTTGACTTGAAATGCAAATGGATAAGTCCTTTAAACTACTTGCTATAGCAGTAAGACAAAAACAATTAAAAACAAAAATAAAAACAAAGAAAAAACAAAAGCAAAAAGTTCATCAAATACGACGCAACGTAGCCAAAAAACTACATAGCAAAATTTCAATGAAGAACTTTGCTAATTAGAAGTTACCAAATCTGCTTAATGCAATAAAATTGCACGCAGCGTTGCACACCTAGCACCGCCCACCAAAACACTCTGCACACTCCAAGAGCCACCTACCACTTGATGTTAATGCCAGGCAGGGCACGTGACTGTGTGTGTGTGAAGAATTAACTTTCTTCCATTATTTTTATTTGTTTTTTTTTTTGTTTTTTTTTTTTTTTGTATTTTTCAATTACTCACAATATGCTAAAACAGGATGTAAGAGATAATGAAAAATGGAAATGTCTGCTGCTACTTGCAATTTCCTTACCGCACTTCATCTAGTTCTCTCTTAGCTCAATAGCTGGTGCTGCCAAATAATGTGTTAAGCTATGCGAGTAAAAAGCAGAGGGAACACTTGTAAATATTGAAAAGAACTTATGATGTTTTTCAAGTTAAATTGCAAATTGAAATATGGTGTGCTAGCGTGAGAGGATGGCAAAGACGAAGGACGAAGAGTAGCACTTCCTGCCAAGCTGCAGCTAACTCCTGCTGTTAAAGAAACAAATTGTCTGGGTTAACAAAGCTGCTGACAATGAATTCCTGAACGCAGCTACGACGAAATAAGTTTTAAGCGTCTCTTCTTGGTATGAGATACTGCAAAATGGATGCTTAGAATTTGATGAATTCCTGCACAAGCTAAATTGGAATGATTTTTTTTTTTTTTTTTTGTGTAGCAATAATTGTTATTCTGCTGCATTTATAGCATTGCAAGATTAATCTTATCACTACATGGTTTTTTTTTATTTATTTTGGTAATTCAACATACTTGATGAATTCTGCTTAAATCATTAAATCTGATTCAATTTTTAAAGCAACCGAAACGCATTGCTTATTCTATTTTTAAGTGCAGCGTTTCTGATGTTTCAATTTTTGCACAATACTGCAGCACATCCTTCAATTGTGCGTGTTCTTCTGTCTTGCGTGCTCTTCTGTTCGTCTGTCTTGTTGCAGCGTCTGAAGCGCTGACTTCCTCTACGCGTTTTTGCTTATGTTAAGCATAGACGAAGTTTTAAATTTCATAGACGCGCCGCAGGATTTAATCCTTTCTTTGCTGGATGGCTAACGGTTGGGAGCGAGAGCAAGTGCAAGGATGTTAGTGAGTGACGCGTAAAACAACTTCAATCTTGGATAATGAATTTAATGAAGTAATTTTATCTGGTGCTGCCTTATTAAGCTGCATGAATATAAATTATTTCACGCTGCATGTGCTAAAAATTTCAATTTCAAGAGCTTGTTAAAAATTATAAAAGAACAGCAGCAAAATTTTAATCACTAAAGGATTGCCTTTGTTGTCATTCCATGGAGTTTTTTAACACCGAGATAAAAGTTAAAAGAATTGAGCGATCCTGAAGTAGGGTGCAGAGCAATGTTGTCACTTGAAAATTTAAAATTTTTTAAAATTGTATCTAAAAAGAGTGGATGATATTATTATGATTGGCATCATATATATAATAAAAAGTTATCTTCGTCCCTGAGCAGTACATAATTGTGTATGTCATTTATACTTTTTTTATATAAATCTGTGTTGACAAGTAATAATCGACTAAGGTAAATGTATGGAATTCCGTAAGGTTAAGAAATCTTTTTGCTTAATGAATTATTTTAGAGAGGTTAAAACACATTTTGACATAAAATCTTTTTAAGAGCATTTGGACATGTATTTTTTTTTAATAACAAAATAGTAAGTAGGTAGAAAAGTTGTTTTTTATGTGAAAATTTGTTTCATTTTCAAATTTACTCAAATGTCTCTAATTCCGTGATAAAATTTGTTGATTGAACTTTATTCCGTAAATTTAAGTTTCTAATTCCGTTAAAAATCTAAACCATAAGTTCAAGGGTTTCTATTTTCATTTTTTAAGTAATGTGATGACATTTGATGCATTCTTTAATTTTTTCAAAATTAATTTAAGTAACGAAACATAAAATAAGGTTTTAATGGTAATGTAATTTACTGGATTACATGGGATTGAAAGAATGTTTAATAGAATACAAAAAAACCTTTTCGTGGAGGTAAATTATACAGAACGCCAGGATTCTTGATTTGTTTTGGAGGTCTTACTTTTTAAAGCACATCTTTTTTGGTGTCAGTGCCATGGTTTTGACCTCATAGCACCGAGGAGTAACCAAAATGTTAGCGACTTTTCCTAGAAACTTTTCTTATTCATATTTACTAAAACATAATCTTCTTTCAAAACAAATAATTCATTGATTAAACTAATAAAAATTACTTCTTAGGTGTGTTTGTTTTTTATTTTGGTGTAGTTTTTGATATTATCGGGATTTTAACTAGACTGAATGCGATGCTCAAGCAATTGCAGTAGGCACAACTTCTTCTCGTTTTAAATGCTCTGCAATATTATTGATAAGCAGATTTTGCAGAGACCTTTTCTAAGAAACTTTAAGAGAGTGGAAGACGGCAATAGCTATTGGTTGAATAAAATGAAAAATTCCGTGTTCAGAATTCACTTAGATAGCTTTTTAGTGAGGAAACCCTATTTTTGGCAAGTTAAGTGGTTCACTACCATTTATTTCTTTGATGTAGTTATTTCTCAATTTATCGACATTTTTTTGATATCTTATAACCATTCTAACAGTATTAAGTGCTAAATCTAGTTCTTTACTTAATTAAGTGATAAAAAAGTCACTTATGGTCAATTTGGAAGCCTCAGTAGTCGAGTGGTATGCGTGCTTGACTGCCAACCCAAAGGTTTCGGGTTTGAATCCCGGTCTAGCCATGCTCTTACGCTTTAACCTTTCTTTAATTCTTTCCGCATTTCTAATCAACTGAAATTCAAAATTCAACTGAGATTGCTTGATAACTCGAATTGACTGAGGTAAAGGCATAACATTTGCCTCAGATTCAAATTCGCATGTTGATATAGCGCTCCGTCACACATACAACATTCTACACTTGTTTCTCTTGATTTCACATTCTCTTCTACTTATCTATCTCCGCATTTCTGAACCAAGGCAGACTTGACTGAATAGGTTTGACATCTGAAATCCGTGATTAAAAGCTTAAAAAAAAAAACATTGATACCTTATAACCATTCTTACAGTATTAAGTGCTAAATCTAGTTCTTTACTTAATTTAGTGATAAAAGAATCACTTATTGTCAATGAGGTAAAAAGATTTAGTTAAATAATCAGAAAGTAAAAAGATGTTAACATTGTTGACAATGATGCCTTAATTCAAGTCAAACTGACATGATTTTCGAAAACAGCACTCAATATTCGTCTGCAATAAATTTTTATTTCTTCAGAATTTTCATATTTATTGCCCTTATAAATTCTTTTCAAAAAAGGCTTTTTTGTTAAGAAATGCAACGTAATTATAAACCTTTTGCTCCTAATGCCGTGATATATAATGGAATTAGGTAACGTTGAAGAAATTTTGAACTTTATTCCGTAAAAGATTTTTCGGCATTCGTTATTGTTTCAAAACAGAAATTTGAAATTTAATATAAGAAATAAAATATTTTGTACAATAAAAACTATCAAAATGACTTGATTTTGTTTTCACGTTTTCAAATAGACAGCAAATATCTATACTTCCATAAGACCCTTTTTAATAAATTTAAAGGAAATCAATGAATTACAAATGCACATATTAAGGATTTGGAAAGTAATTTTATATCACGTAATTGGCTCAAAATGTTTTTGAAGGATATATAAAACTAACAAAACTTAATAACAATAAGAAGTATTAATTATAAATATGTAATTTAGTAATTTAAAATGCAATAACTTTCCTTAAATCCGTTACTATCACGTTATTAGGTTCATTCAAATAGTTGTTTGTCCTCAATTACGTAAATCACTAAAATAACAGCTATTTTTTAATATCTACTCTATTAACTCGACAAGCACTATTCAAACACTTTAAAAACACTGCTTAAATAAATTTTATAAAACTTCTGTAAATTTTTTAAATTATAAGCTTAAGAAAAAATACTCTAAGGCTTTATGCTGAAATTACAATATTGCGTTAGGTCGGTCATGCGCCGATCGTACTTTATATCGACGTTGCATAAACTTTACGAGATGAGCTGTCAGAACGCACGACCTATAAATTAACAAAACTCAATGTTGCGCTGACAGATCGTGCGTCTGTAATTTTGGTGATGCCAATAAAAGCAGCTACACAAAAATGTCCACAAAAGTTGTTTTTCCCCCAATTCTAGATCTCGCAATTTCTATATAAATTTCGAAGATATCGAATATTACAAATAGAGTAACTTAGTCTAAATTTTCATTTGATTGACTTAAATAGCATGAGTTATTAAAAAAAATTATATAAAACATAAATTCCAGCGATAATAAAAGAAATCCCACGAAAATCTATCTTTGCCAGTGAAACCATAAAACACCCACATTTTAAGCGTTTTCAACGAAAATGCAACTCTGCTATATGAAGAAATGTCAAACGCACGACCGAGTAGAACATTTTTCTACTTATCTCGTTAGATCGTACTTTGGTCGTATTTTTTTTCTTCTTCTTGTTTTACGATATAAAGTACGACCAACGCTTGAGGTCGTATTTAGATTTGCACCATAAGAACACGTTGATCTCTACTCGAGCTGTCAACGCACGACCGACCTAACGCAGTATTGCGATTTAGCCATTAAGGCTATTCAGTAAACAAAGATAGATTTGTAATTGTAGAGCGTCCTCAAACAAAATCATGTTGATTTGTTGAACTTTAGACTTTCTGTACTTGTTTTAATAAACAATGAACATTTTTTAATCCAAAAACATTTCTTCATCATTGCTATTGTCAGAATTTTTTTCAAATATTGTTCCGATTCGATAAACTTTATTCGATCCTTAAGATCTGTACAAAAATAAAAAGTTTTTTTGAACGATGTACGTTTTCGCTTGTATCAACTAACAAATAATAATAACAACACTGTAAACATTTCTTGTATAACTAAGTTAAAACTGTAACAACAACAATGAAAAAACCAAAATGAGGACAAAACAAAATAAACTAAATTAAAACAGCTATAACAATAATTCCAAAAATAAAATAATAATAAACACCAAAACCAACAAATTTTATATTGTCTGTAATTATAAGCATAATTTAAAGCTGCTTATTCAAAAGAAATTCAAATATTTAGCTAATATGCAAATATCTGCAAAAGGTTTTTTAACAAAAAGCTCAAATTTCATATTTGTTATTTTATATTTTTTATAGAACATTCAATTTGGCAGATAGTGATGAAGAATTTAAATCTTTGTTACCCGGTATTAAAATTGATTTCAATTTACCAGTTTCAATTTTTGAATTAATCCTCTTTTTTACTGTCTAACCCATTGTTTAACGTATGCCTCTCGAATATTTTTTTAAAATTATATTAAATTTATAAAAAATTCTATAACATTTTGAATGGAAATTTCTTTGCAACTCTTTGCAATAGTTGATTTTCATACTTGCATAACATTGATTTTTGAACTCATTATTTTAAAAGTTAAAACTTATACAGGTTTTTAACTTCAAATTCAACCTTTCCCACTTCAAATTAAACTTTTTACAAGTCAGAATAATTTATGTTGCCGGAGTTATTGTTTAGGGTCACTCCATGGTCACTTGGTTTCAGCACAAATTTGGGTGAAGCAGGCACTACATTATCGAGTGCAGCAATATTGTTCAAACTATTGAGTTTTGTTGACGACAATATTTGTCCTTTCAACAATTTCATCTTTTTCTCGAATGATATACGTTGTGATTTCAAGTTTCGGTAATATGTTCCACTTCTTTTAACTTTTCTCTAAGATCGAATCATATATACAAATTCTTAAAACTTGAAAAAAAACTTGTATGCGTCGAGATTGACTGCAAATGATTTTTTGAACGACGGCATACTTTTCTTCATTTTATGACTTTATAACGCTATATTTAAAGACTTTATCAAGACAAACCAAAGAAAAATATGATTCGTCTTCGACGTAGACTTGTGTATGTCACATATAGCCTAGTGGATAGCGTGCATGACTATGGAGCGTTAGGACGTTGGTTCGAATCCGGATATAACAGGTAAGTACAAATAAAATTTTAAAAGTAAAATAATAATGGCTTTATAATAACAATCATATTTAAAATAAATTGTAACATATAAAAGAAAAAATATTGCAAATTTAGTTTTTTATATTTATTTTTCGCGCAACTCTTTTTTAAGTCTTTGTAAGGAGTATTTTAAAGTCCTTTGAAATACCTCTACACAAGACATTTGTCTTGATAACATGGAGGGGAACACGTCTTTATAACCCATACGCCAAATTGGCCTTATAAGCTCCTATAAAGAACATATAAATACAATTCCATATAAACCTATAAATACTGTTTGTGCTACTAGGGTTATTTATGAAGTTTTCAATTTTTGCTTTGTTTGGGAGGTAGGCGTGTCAGTGGGGGCTGACGTCCATTTTTAAAAAACCTTCTTTGTTTGTGTTCAGAATTCCGTGTTCAGAATTCCCTTAGATAGCTTTTTAGTGATAGGAAACCCTATTTTTGGCAAGTTAAGTGGTTCACTACCATTTATTTCTTTGATGTAGTTATTTCTCAATTTATCGACATTTTTTTGATATCTTATAACCATTCTAACAGTATTAAGTGCTAAATCTAGTTCTTTACTTAATTAAGTGATAAAAAAGTCACTTATGGTCAATTTGGAAGCCTCAGTAGTCGAGTGGTATGCGTGCTTGACTGCCAACCCAAAGGTTCTGGGTTCGAATCCCGGTCTAGACATGCAATTTTTGCTTTGTTTGGGAGGTAGGCGTGTCAGTGGGGGCTGACGTCCATTTTTAAAAAACCTTCTTTGTTTGTTATACAAAATATACGTACGAAATTTTGTCTCCGTAGGTTTAACAGAAGCTTATTTATTGATTCTTCAATTTTAGGGTTATATTGGAGTTGGGCGTATTCGTGGACGGAATACGCCGAAGTTTTTAACACATCATAGTTTTGGTATAAAAAACATATATTCACAATTTTATTAAAACAAAAGCTTATTTATATAATTGAAGGGCTTATTGCAAAAACATGATACGCCACACCGCTCTAAAAGTTCATATTTTATATTCATTACGTTGCTTGATGCATTATCAATATCCACTGAAAATATTGCTACCAGTACCCATTACCCAGCAATTTATTGAGCATTTTCTTGATCAGCGTCACTTCGTGAGGCGAGCTATCCTCGTCCGTCCGTCCGTCTGTTTGTTGTCCGTAAACACAGGATGAGAAGAAGGACTTGAGATATTGAGCGTGAAACTTTGAACACATGTTTATATGAACTCAAGGATATTTAACTTCAAATCAAAAAATCCACCTAGTGTCTTTTATCCTATTAGAAAGTGCTTTGTTGGAACAATTATCTAAAGCAACAGTTATAATTTCATGGCATGGCTTTTGAAACAGCCACTCTTCTTTAAACACAAGAAAAAGAAATATATTGTAGGCTCAAGGTGACCGATTGACAAAAGTTAACTTTCTCAGACTTCTCAGTTTCAGCAAAGAAGAAAATTTCAGAAAACAAATCAATATTAATACCTAAAATAACTATCGTTAACGGCTATAAATTAGTGCTTTAAGTAAAAATTTATTTTAGTTTTAATAAAGTTTTGCAATCAGGTAAAAACAGAAAAACTAAAAATTAATATTACAACAAGTAAAGAAAGTCTAAAGTCGGTCTAGGCCGACTATCAAATACACAAAACCTACACTCAGGGAAAAATCGCAACTTAAAATTAAATAATATCGTCTCGATTTTACGTTGTTCCATTTTTTAAAAATCGTCTTTAAATTCACCTTGAAAACCTTTAAATCAAATATGAAAACATTTTGATATTGAAAAAGAAGTGAAAAAATTCCAAATAATAAGTTTCCACTTCGAAATGAAGTTGAAAAATTTCATCGATAAAATTTGAAGTTATCAATAATAAATATGAAAAATTTGTGTCTCTACGTGTTGAAAATAATTTCGTCGCTTTCATTTTAATAAGGATTCATTCACCACGTTTGGCACTATGAGAAACGCGCTCGTCTACTAAAAGATTTGCAGTTGGAAAAGCTTTTCACAAGACAAAAGTAAGTAAATTATTTAATATTTATTGACTTTATGAAAAATTTGTAATTCATTCCACGTCAAGGCAACAAAATCCAAGAAGAAAATAATACTTGAAGTACAAGCACAGTGAAGTGTGCAGATGATAAAAACAACCAAATGAGTATTTGAAAAAAAATTTCTAAGTACAGATGGCTCTGCTTGTGAATCCCAATCTATTGAATTTAGGATGCCATATCCGATAAATGGCAAAAGACTTTTAATATACGCCAAGAAGATATGAAGTCGCTGCCCCCAATCCCACAATAAAGTTTTTAGAAACATGGATGAAGTATAAGATGCTAGATCAGCAAATTTTGATGTGATTAAAACAAATCAAAAAAGGTTTTTATAAAAATTAATGCATTCGAAGTTATTTTAAAAGTAAATTTTTATATATATTCAAAAGACTACAGTATATAAACATTTTTAAATTCCGTACTACATCCAGCAATCCGATTTCAGAACAAATCCAATAATAACGGTAAAAAGCAATCATTTCATATACCCGGGAGAGAGGTACGACTTACATCGATTAATTATTACAGAAGGAAGGCAGATGAACTTATAAACAAATACTACATCAAAGGTTAAACCATTCATCCTTTTATTTTAGTAATGATCATATTACAACTTTTTATATTTATTTCGGTAAATTTTTTTTAAATTTCAATCTTTCGTTGAAGCGTTAATGTTTCCTTCAGATTTTCTCACTTTTATTCATTAAACTGACTGGTAGTTTTATGGGTTTGGGCCAATATGAATTTTTATACAAAACTATTCAGGTTAATTGATAGCACTAGATTTTTAAATTTTTGCTTTTTTGATTGTGAACACTTAAATGGTACACCTGCAACTTACAATACACGTGGACCCAGGAACCAAGTCAACTGTACCCTTATTTAAAACATTTATCTGTTATAACGTGCTCGGTACACTGGGTTCATTTGCGGACCAGTGACAAAAACTGTCATAAAAAATACAATATATAATATTTTGACTTAATTTTTTTGTTGTTGCTTTTTAAAAGTGTATTTTTTTCTTAAGAAACTTAATAAAGTTAAAGCAAAATCATAAAAATTGTTATAATATATCATATTATAAAAGAGGGTAATGCACATTATTCCAGTGTGCCAAAAGAAAGTATTAAATAAAGTTCCTGTTTTAACAGAATTATGTGATTTTTGTATTGTAGCTATTTTTGTTTTTTTTTTTGGTTTATTTGTAAAAGTAGTAAATAATAACTGCTTTAATTCTTTTTTTTTTTAGTCCTACAGACCAAGTGTACCAGTTAAGGGTTATGACGATAGTGTGTTAATTGAAAATATTCATTTCAAGTATTTATCAAATGAATAATTATAAGACTACTGTGAAAATAATTTTTATAAGAACATTTTTGAAATTGTAATTTTCTTTAATAACTTTAATATATTGAATAATCATATAATATTTCATATAAATTGCCAAATTTATTCTAATATTTCAATAAAAAAAAACTTCTGCAAAAAATACTATTTTATTAACTCCTGTTTTATTTTACGCACCCTGTTCCCTTTCAATATCAAAAATGTTGATAATTTGATTCAAAGTTGTATCGACGTGGAATCAAACTGCATAATAATTTATATCAAAGTTACATAGCTTTTAAAATAAAGACGTAAGTATTTCAATTGAAAACGATTCCTCTTTGAATTAAATGTAAATCCACTTTAAGTTAAAGTAGAATACTTTTCATTTCAAAGTGTTTAATACATTAGTTTAAAGTGAAAACAACATCAAACTGGACATGTGTTTTCCAAAGTGGAAACACTTCGAATTGAATATTTTGGTGTTTGGTGCCAAATTGTTCCGAAAAATATTTGAATTGAAGTGGTTTTCTTTGATTTTACGTTGTTTTTTAGCTCAGTGTACAAAAAAAAAATAATAATATTGAAAATGGGCGTGTCCGTGGGCGGATGAAGCCTATATTTTATATGCATTTAAATGTTGATGAAAAATTTACACATACCAAGTTTTATTCCTGTAGCTCACAGTTAATGCTTTTATTGTGCTTTCGCTATGGGAGGTGGGCGTGTACATGAACGGATAACTCTCAATTTTTGAACACACCTTAGTTTTGGTATAAAATACATACGTACCAAATTTTGTCTCTCCACAACAAACATAACCTTATATATTTAGTTTTAAACTTTTTGGGTTGTATGGGAGGTAGGCGTGTCCGTAGGCGGATGACGTCAATTTTTCAAAATCATCTTTGGTTTGTCATAAAATAACATATGTATCAAATTTTATCTCTGTATGTTAAACACAGTCTTATTTATTGCGTTTTAAATTTTTGGGTTGCATGGGAGGTGGGCGTGTCCGTAAGCGGAAAACATTTGTTTTTGAAATGTGGGTGTAGGGTATTTCATAGTCGGCCTAGACCGACTTTAGACCGACTTTCTTTACTTGTCAACTTATGGCAACGCCTTTTATAGTAATTTTTTATTTATTCAAACTTTTGCCGTATTTTCGGATTTTTGGAGCAGAGAATTTATTTAACACTAGCTTATAATACCCGACGCAGCTCGATTCTTGTGGTGCTTTTTATGTCTTGCTTATGAGATATGATACGTTAAAATAGTTGCCATTTTTAGCACATTTTTCTTTAGAAGTTTCTGGTAAAATTTACTGTTTTGGTTAATAATCTTAAAACTTTGATTTTCATTAATGTTTATTCTATTCAAATATTAACTTTTACCCTATTTTCCTATACAAATACTTGAAGTCGCATTAATAAACATTGAAGCGTTAGATGAAAATTCATATTTGTGGTGAAGTCTGATTAAAATTAAAAAAAAAAATTCGTTGACATAATTAAAACTTTTTGTAAAAATCGGCAACTGCGCCACCTATCGGTTCGAAAACTATCTTTCAAGCTGAAACCACCCTCATATATTCACAAAGTTTCTTTTAAATCGTTTGTGTGGTTTTGGATATTAGTGAAAACCAACATAGTGATATGTGATTTTATTTTAAGATAAAATAAGCAAAGAAAGTTTAAGGTCGGTCTAGTCCGAGTATGAAATATCCAAAACCTTCTATAACATTTAAATATATTTTAAAATACTAAAACAAATACACGTAGACCTATTAAAAAACATGCATAATTTGTGCCTATAGAATTAATACAGGGTTAACTAACGTGGTTTTGTATGGTAGTTTTGATATAAAATGCTCCCAAACGAAGTTGTATCTCTCAAATATGAATCTTTGAATAGTGTTTTTAATATTGTGGGTTGTATGGTAGGTGGGCCTGTTCATTAAGGGAAGACGCTCATTTTGTGAACACATCTTACTTTTGATACAATAATCTCACATACCAAGTTTTATTTTTGTAGCACATATATGTATAAACCTCTTTATAGAGGTTTTACCATAGTGGGTTATATGGCAGGTGGGTGTGTTGGTGGGCAAATAACGACCATTTTTCGTGTACACTTTAGTTTAGATATTAAATGCTTCTATGCGAAGTTTCATCTCTCGAGGTCAAATATGAACCTTTTAATATTGTGGGTGGCATGAGAAGTGGGCGTGTTCATGTGCGGATCACGCCCATTTTATACTTTTCTATACCGGACTCGCTTCGTTCTAGGTGAAACAAACTTTTGCACAAAGTTAATATACCCTGACCTTACAGCTTTAGTGTATAAAAAAACTCTCTGAATCATAACAAAATGCTCCCAAATTTGCACGCAACTATTCTCAAATTATGTGCTTTTCTATATACAAAAATTCAAAACAATTGGACATTTCAGCCCTTGAAAGGACATTATTTGAGCTTCTTATGAGCTATTCTGCTGTGCGTTTTATTAAATTTTGTACATAATGGATCAAAAGTTGGACCTACTTGTTTTATACCGACTGCGAACGGCTAAACAGCATGTTTTCAAGAAACTTTTCATGAAATTTATAATTCTCTGAGTATGTGATAATCTGCAGAGAGGGGAACCAAGGCCTTTCGGCTCCAAAGCCACACACAGTTAGTACCTCAACCACCACGTTTTTATAGATATTTAACCATTTATACCCAAATTTTTGACATTTTTTGGCATCGCCAAATATACTAAGGTCCTCATCCAATTCAGATTCATCCAACACCTTCAATACTTAATGTAAATAATTTGCCATGCAAGAACTTTCAAAGTTATGTTATTGCAATTTGGCAGTTGCATACCTTTGTGGTAAATAATATTCTTGGTTAAGATGTCCTTTATTAGACATATTTCTTTTTCTGTAAGACCATGCAAGTTGCTTAAAATTTCCAAAAAATTGACTCTACAAAAACTTTCGTACCTGAAATGCACAAAAAGTTTTTAGTGCTTATTTTATTTTTTGTTGAAATAGAAAAAAAATCAATCAAAAATGAAAGTGCTGACTTTGAAAGTGAATAACTCGGTCATATTACAAACGATTCTATTCATTTCTTTTTTGTTAAAAATTTTGATTAATTTTCAGTCCAATCAATTTTCTATTTTTTTCATTTTCGTTTTCTTTCTAATTTTTATAATTTTTCAAAAAAAACCTTAACGAATTTTCTTATTTCGCAAAAACTTTGATAAAAATAATTGTTGTTCAAAAACTATTTAAAAACAAAAATTGCTTTTTTAATGGTCTTTCATATGATATGCATAAATGTAAGGTCTGTTTAAAGTTTCTATCGTTAAAATTTAAAAACGGTTTATACGATCGAAAAATCAAGCCTTACATCATAAAAATTTAAGATATTTTTGTTTGTTTATATTGATTAATTTTGCATTTTTGTAATTTTGAGTGCATAAAAAGTAACGGTGTAGTGAAAGAATCATGACATTTTCTCGATACAATTCTGAGTTATAATCCCAAATACCCCTTTAAACACTCCCACAATAACAACAGCGCCACCTACCGGGTCAAACTTTAGATCCAGGCGCATGCTCTCACCAAATTTCATCCAAATCGGTCCAGCCGTTTAAGAGGAGTTCAGTGACAAAACCATGTACAGAAGAATTTTATATATAAAGATATATATACTTGTTTTATATATAGCAATGACCGCACACGTGACTTTGGCCCATTATACTGGAATAAATTAAAAAATTTTACTTTTTTCGTTTAAGATAATGGAAAGAGATAATAGGGGTATTCACACTTACTTGGGTAGTTGAGGACGGGTAGATTGAGTATTTTTGATTACTGCGAGCACCCTTAACTGCAATTGAGTACTTTGTAGAATAACAGCTGATGAGAGATGAGTGACAGCTAGAAAAGAGTTGCCACTATATTATTTATGTCATTTTATGAGCGCAAAATTTAGGCGATTGTGCGGGTGTAAAAAATTATTTTATTTAATAATTTGTATTTCAAAATTTGTAAAACAATTCATTTTAACACATTTTTCTATGTAATTCACTTTTAATTTGTTTTCTTTGCTTTAGTTTTTTGTCAATTCAATTATTGCCTACTTTTGGAAAAGGTGGTAACCCATGAAAAAAATGCTCAATCAATCTACTCAAACAAGTCAGGGGTCAGCTAGAGTAGATTGGTAAATGGGTAGTTGGGTAGAATGGCATAAAAAAAAATTTATTGCATTTGCCAATCTACCCAACAACCCAAGGCAGTGTGAATACCCCTAATATCTTTTATTTAATAGTTTTAAGAAACAATTTTTCAAAGCGAGCGACCCAACTAATTTGTATCCTCAACGTACCTATTTATGAAGCCAGCTTATGCATTTGCTAAGCGATTGCTACGACCTAGTTTAAAGTTATTAAATATGGTCTACAACGTCGATTTGCTTAAACATAATAAACTGACACAATTTTTAACGCAACACACAATCAAACATGCTCTTAAAAAAACTTCTACAAAAAGTAGGTTACCATGTCAATATACTGTTAAAGATACAAAAAACACTTAAATACAATAAAAAGCATTATCATACAAATTTTTTTATAATTATCGCATAAAACAAGCAAACAAATTTTTAAAACAAAACAATCGAAGTGTTTAATTAAATTATAAACTTCGAATAAACTGCAAATTCGACAAAAGTCTAAACAAATATAAATCGAGTATAAAAAGCGGAGCCAAAAGTTAAAAATATCATAACAATTAAACAACTCAACTACTCGGTATAGAAGTTAGAAACTAACTATAAATATCACAAAAAATGAAATCAAACATTTGCAGCATCTTTGCTATATTCGCTGTTTTGCTAATACAATCTTTTGTTGTATCTGATGCTCAGATTGATATTTCTGCGGTTCTTGCTGCTCTAGATGATGCTATTGCAGCTGATACTAATGTTGGAACTGCTGCTGAGAATGCTGCAGATTTGATGTTTACTGCTAAAACAAGTGCTGCAACTACTCTTCTTTTCGCTGAAGGTGTTCAGAATGGCAATACTGGTGATATTGATACTGCTGTTAATTTTGCTGTGGCTACTTTTGATAATGCGAATATGGCAATAGATAGTATTGACGCAGCTATTGAAGCAAATGATATACTATCAGAAAAACTGAACCAACTTAAACTATTGATGAATCAGCTAGCACTTGATGTAACTGCTGCAAACAATGCAGCTACAAACAATGCAGCTGCAACAACAACGACAAAAGCTCCGACAACAACAGCTACATGTAAGCCATGTCAAAATGGTTTTCCTGGTTATTATAAGGGTGTTCATGGTGTGTATTATTTTGGTCGATATTATTTTGGTGGTTATCATGGTCTTAAGAAGGGCCCGCATAAACATTTTGTGGCACTAAGAAATCAATAATTTATAATTGTATTTTTATGTTTTTTATATTTAAAATAAAAATTATATTAATTTTATTTGACCCTTTGAGCTTAATTGATGAGCTACACTCAGAAAAAAGTTTCTCGGAATATGATAAAAAGGGCATCATATTTAGAGAAAAATGGCATAGACTTTGCTCCAGAGAATGCTTTCTCTAAATGTGATCCTTAAAATTCAGAAATATATAGAAATATATCGTTTTTAGAGAACAAGACTTTTTTATTTTTGAAAAATAATTTGTTTTTATTGAAAAAAATACAACACATTTTTCATTTTCAATAAATTTTTCTCTATAAATGAGAATGTTTTTGTGCGAGAAAAATACTTTTCACTATAAGAGACATGATATATTTCCATTTCCCATAAGTGAAGAAATATTTCTTCGAAAATGTGAAAATTTATTCTAATTGAAGAAAATTTTATTTAAAAAAGAAAAATTGCTAATATCGAAAATAGAGAAATTTTTATCGGATAAAGGTAGGTGTTTTTCTTTTACTGTAGCAATAGAATTGAGAAAAAGAATTGAAGCGTATGGACATGTAAAACTATTTGGATTCTTGTGCAAATTAATAGATAGTGAAAACGAAAAATTAGAAGTGAGAGTAAAACTCCTTGTTGAAGTATATCCAAATGATATTCAAATGGAACTACTCTGTGAATTAAATCACTTAATTCCGCTTCTAAAACTTCACCTGAAGGATCTCTCTGAGAGATGTTTGGTTTTGTTTTTGATAAACATCAAACTATTAAAAACAGAAATAAGCTTGTCGTCAATAACGCAACTTTGTATTGAACATTATTTGTTTCAAACGATTAACTTTGACGAGTTGATAGAAAGCTTTGCCACAGTTGAATCGAGGAAAAAAATGTTAAAAAAAAATTCAAGAGTTATTGTTTCACTTTAAGACATATGTAAATGCGTAAAAATTAATATTGTGATTGTTTAAAGATCCAAGCTAAATGCTCTGACCTTGAGTAGGCCCCGTGTCGATTTTAGCCCCAGGCCCCGCCATGTTGTAATCCGGCGCTGGTGCTACCCATCACTGTTTGAAGAATCTGAATCTTGTTTTTGTGCATGACACGTAACCGCGACTCTTATCCTTTAACGCTAAAATGTAATTAAATTATTAAGTATTACGATGGTAAAAATTTAAAAATGTTCTTTTCAATATGATGAAGGCCAATAATTTGAATACGTTTTTAAAACTAATTGGAGTTCGATTGTGGCCAAAATTCGACCTTTTCACTTTCATTCTCTCGATACAAAAGTAATGTGAAAAACAAATTTTCTACATAAAAATTTGGCAAACAATTTTTTCAAAAAAAAAATCGGTGCTCTCGTTCTCCGCATTTTGATTCATTTAAAAGAAATTAATCAAAATCGGCTAGAAACACGTGAGAAAATGGTTTTTTACTATTTTCCCTACGCCTACTTATATATAGATAAAAAAAGAGACGATCATTTAAGGGCGGTAAGGTTTTCAACCATTATTTATATAAATGCTCAACATCTCTAGAATATTGTGTCTAAATTTTAAGTCAATCCGAGTAAAACTAACGGAGGTACACATTTTTAAGTAAGTGTACCTCGAACGTACAAACGTACGTGTTAAAAGCAGTTTTCCCACAAGTTGTGTTTTCAAAGTCCGTGTTCACTGCCAGTCTTTTAGAAACTACTTGACCGATTCATTTCAAACTTTCTACATATAAAATACTTTCCTCCAACGTTGACTAAACTTTAATGGTTTTTGATTTCAGATAATTTCCGACCGAGACATAGTGAACACCGCAAATTGCTATTTTTCCAAGACGCTCTGGGAAAAGCTCTGTCACCAGCTTGTTTTTCAATATTTCCGGAAGAAAAAGAGTATTGTTAAAAGTGCACTCAATAACGTACAAAAGATTTAAATAAATTTGCTCAATCCATACTCTTAAAAAAATTCACAAAAAAAGTGTTTTTTACGCTGAAACACTTACTTCGCCCTTACGCTTTTGGGAAGTTTTCATAAAAATGTTTTTCGTTTTCACTAGAAATTTTACCAAAATGAAACTTAATTTCACATTTTCACATCGAAAAAAAGAATTTACCAGTTTTGGTAAATTTTTCACATTCTGGCAACGCTGACATTGAGCACACATCACAACCAGTGTTACCGTTTTGGCTATTTATAGCCAAAAGTGGCTATTTTTTTTATCGTGATCAGTTTTTTGCTATTTGGCGATTTTATTTTTCATTTGGCTATTTTTTTTACACGGCTATGTTTTTGCATTGCGGCGAAAATTAATTTTTTATTTTACATATAACATTTTCAATTGCCTGTGAATCGCCAGCGAATCGCTTGGAAGATCAAGCAATTGTCTTTGAGCTCATCTGAGAATCATTCGGATATCACCGGCTGTAAGCTGCTTAGGCTGATTCGCCGGGAATATTCGCCAATGAACCGCCGAGAGGAGTTATAAGAAATTCGCCGAAAAAGGTGGCAAACGAAGTCCTTTTAAGAGTCCTCAGCAATTTGTTCTAAAGCATAGTTGTTCTGTTCGAATTCAATGAATTTTTTGTGAATTTGTTTTTATTTCGCTTCGATATAATGCGACGTTGTTTCCTAATTATAATAGTTCAACTTTTTGATTCATTTTAACGATTTTTCAGAGCCTGCTTCATATTCCCTGATAGATTTTGAACATTTTTCAAAAGTTCATCCTCCAACAAACGCCGAAATGAGCGAAGGAAGATTTTGAAAATTTTTGTGACTCGCGCATTCATTGCTTAAGCATTTGAAAAGCGATGCATTTTCCCAAAAACACTTGGGCGAATTACTGGTGCATCGCAAAATTCACTTCTCTGCCAAACGTCTTCCAAATGTTTGCAGGGAAATGATTTAAAATTTGAGAGTGAATTCTCTCTTCATTTGAACACGACCTGCCAGTGATGCTAATCATGCAGCCAATCGCAAGAATATCCAATAATTTGACATGTGACATCTCGAATCACGTGGCACATTAGAGTATGCAACAATGTATATAACTTTGATCATTGAAAGTAATTGTAGTTTGGTTTCAAAAGTAAAATTAAGCAAGTCAGCATTTAAAAGTAAGTTGACGAGCACTCCGCCACACATAAAAGAATTCTTCACTTGTTTCACTTGATTTCACTTTCTCACCTACTTATCTTTCTCCCATGTGTGACCCAAGGCAGACTTGACTGAATAGGTTTGACACCTGAAATCTTTGGTTCGAAGCTAAAAAAAAAATGCAATACTTTTTCTTACTTCCGAAAATGCAAACCTTACTTTTATGAAGTTTTCTCTACTCTTATCAAGTATAAAATAAATGAGCTAAGGTCCTTCTATATTAAAGGTTCGTCTTTTTAAAGGATATATGCCCTAAATATGTTTAAAACATGCTCTTATATTTTTAATATATAATTTTATATAACATACTTAAAAACAAACATGTTTGTAAATCTATTTCCAGTAAAAAACGGTACAAAAAACAAGTTAGTTAAAAAAGGTATGAATGTTAGTTTTGTTTCTTTTTTTCTAGTACAATTAATAAATCTTTTGGCTATTTTTTTTACAATTTGGCTATTTTTATTTTGTGTTTTGGATATAAAAATAAATTTACTCCGGCAACACTGATCACAACTGAAGTATTTAATTTTCAAAAAAACATCATCACCTTCAAGATCGAAAGAATTTAAGAAGGAGCTGAATGAGATAATAAACGGTATTCGCGTTATAATTTTGTCATAATTTTCGTATTACTTTTATGACAGAATGAAAATAAATGATCTCAGAGGTCCCAAAACACACGATTTTGTCTGCAACTCATCCAGTTTATGAAAAGTGTGCACTAAGGGAAAAAGTTATGTAGTCAGTACAGAGACAGCTATGTAAAATCTATGCACTGCAACTTGTATGAGAACGCAACCAGAGCAGTATTTACTGAGTAAAGGGAGCGTGTACTGACTACATATCAATTTATTCACTTTTTAAAATGAATAAAAAATGTATTCAATACATCATGTTATGTGTTGAATACATAGCAGACTTCAATAGATACAAGCAACGTGTACTCAATCAACGTGTTAAGTTAATTTTTACAAAAACTTTACTCAATACATAAAATATAGACTCAGTACACGCCCCCCTTATACGATTGAAGTGACACATTTATTCAGTACATAACATATGGACTCAGTACACGTATCTGTTGCACATCGGCACACGATTTTGCTGTTTTATGTCATTCGTTTCTTGATTTTCAAATAAGCAACACCTCTAAAACCTGTAGAAAATCAGAGCGGGAATGAGTTTATCCACTGTACTCTAGAACAAAAGCGATGATTGGATAAGAATTAAATGGCTGGGTTTCTATAAGTAATTGCCAATTATTTTGTGAAATCTAGTCATTTCTTTATAAAATTATTTATTGCATTTGTTGAGAGGGTGCTTTAGGCACAGGCATGAATTGTGTATATATTCAATACATGGAATTATGAACAAAAAATATATAATGAATACATTATGCATGTACTGATTGCATAAAATTATGTTTTTAACATATGTAATGAGTAAATGATGTATGTACTCATTATATAAATGTATGCACTAAAAATATGTAATGAGTAAATAATGTATGTACTCATTACATAAAATTATGCATTTAAAATATGTATTGAGTAAATAATGTATGTACTCATTGCATAAAATTATGTACTCCAAATATGTAATGAGTAAATTATGTATGTACTGAGTCAATAATTTATGTAATACGTACATAAGATCTTTACTCATTACATAAACTTATTTGTAACAGTTTGCGATGAGTACAGTGAGCATGTACTCACCACATACATCCATGAATTCACGACACATATTTATGCGTTGAGTACATAAAATTCTTTATTGACTACATAACCGCTTGAAAGCATTATGTAGTCAATAAAGATTTCAACATGTACTCAATACATGAAAAATGTAAAATTTTTGTGTGCAGAAAACTATGCGATGAGTACATAAATTTATGTATTGAGTCCATAGGTTTTTCCCTCTGTGTGGTCGTTTATGGGAGTTTTGTTATTAATGTGTAAGTATTGTGTATTTAGTATTTAATTATACGTTTTGAATTAATAAATAAATAACATTTATCAATCTTTCATGCAATATGAATATTGTATTTACAAAATTTCTAAGAAAATAGAAAAACTCATTCTCATATACGTGGGTCACTAAATGCAGATCTTTGGCCCCCCCTTTTCTTTCTGAATCCTGTGGATACCCTTGTGCTCTGGCCTGTTCAGGTTTAGGGCATAAATCACTTCCATTGTGTCAAAGAGAAAATAGATTTAGCTAGTCAGAAATAATCCTTGACTTGGCTGAAGTTAAAATAATACCCCTACAGTTGTGTTGAATTATAAAGATTTATGGATATGCACCTGGAATGTCCAAACCCTTAATTGGGACAGTGCCTGTATTCAACTGATTGATATCTTGAAAAGATATAATGCTGATATCACTGTAATCCAAAAAATGCGATAGAAGGGACAGTATAACGCACGGAAAGTATCCCGTGATATCTACTACAGCGGTCATATGGAGAAGCACGAATATGGATGCGGATTTGTATTTACGTATTCACACGTATGAACGAACGACTTACCATAATCAAGTCAAGGTTACATTTTTAACATCTGCCTAATATATGCGCACGCTCCAACAGACGATGAAAACGATGCGACCACAGAAATTTTCTAAGAGTGCCTCGAAAACGCATATCAGCGCAGCCCTCGTCACGACATAAAAATAATGATTGGAGACTTCAACCCACCATGGCGGCAAGGAAAACATATTTGATCCAACAGTCAATAAGTTAAGCCTCAATATTAACACTTCCGATGCCGAAATGAGGCTAATTGACTTCGCCGCAGCACGAAACTAGCACATAAAGACTGTCCGAGAAATAACTGTCCTTTTGTTTTTAGGTTATTTATAAAAAAGTTTTACCTCAAAGCAACATATTTGGTACCTAAATAAAAAAAACTACTGAAAATATGTCGTCTCAACAAGAAGAAAAGCGGAAAGCAATTATTTGCAAATACCTGGAAAATCCAAACACCACGTACAAAAAGATCGCTAAGTAAGTTGGCTTGTGCGTAAAAACTATCGGAAGGATCATAAAATGATACAAACAGCTTACCCCTTTATCAAAAACGCCAGGCTCAGGGAGAAAAAGTGGTTCAGCGAACCAAGCTGTGGCCCAGAACGTTCAGCGGCTGTTTACTCAGAATCCAAGCACTTCGGTTCGTGATATGGCAGCAAAAGCGTGAACATCGAAGTCAAGTGTTCAACGATCTTAAAAAATTTTAAAACCTAAGGAGCTATAAAGTACCTGATAGGTCAGAAGAAATTCTGAGGGCGAAAACTGTATCGCGATTGCCTGCCCAAATTTGATTGCGTGATCATGGAAGATGAAACGTACTGCAAAGCGGATTTCAAGCAGCAGGATTTCAACCTGGACGCAGATATTATACTGTGGTTAGAAGGGGTGAAGCATCCTCTAAATTTACCACTGAAAAACATACCAAATGTCCAAAGAAATACATAGTCTGCCAGGCCATTTGAAAATGTGACCTTTGAAGTAAGGAATTTGTGACAGATCGCACAATCAACACCAAAATTTACATCAGAAAGTGTCTGGAGAGGCGTTTGCTGCCTTTTATACATCAGCAGCAAGGTTCAGTACTATTTTGGGCTGACCTTGCAACATGTCACTACGCCCAGAGAACGATGGATTGGTACCAAGCCAATAATGTCACTGTGTTACCAAGAGAAGCCAATCCTCCGAATTGCCCCGAACTTTCGAAAGAATTGGGCTTTAATGAAAAGAAATCTTAAGAAGACCAAACAAACTGCGAAGAACATCAAAATATTTTGACGTAAATGGCGTCGGACATACACTAAGGTCAACGAAAGGTCGGTAAAAAACCTAATGGAGGACCTTAATCAAAAAGTGCATAATTTTTTTAATTGTATTTTTTCAGATTAAATAAAATTTTAATTTATTTTATAATGTTCACTAAAGGTAAACTGAAAGAATTTTTAAAAAAAACATCATTGGTTTTTTACAATGAAAAAAAAAAAAACAAAAGGACAGTTGTTTCTGGGACAGTCTTTAAGTAGCACTAGATACCAGCATCTTGGTTTTCATAAGGCCACTTGGCTATCCCCTGATCAAAAGACGTGCAACCAAACTAATCACGCTTTGTTTTTCTTTTAACATATATAAGTCACTGGGAGGAATGCTTTCCTGAGTCTTCTTTAGAAGTTCTTCTAGAAATTTGCAATGGAAGATTTCTTTAATATCTTCAATGATTCTTGATATCTTGATATCTACAAGGTTTCTTGTACACTGAGGGAAATATGTGTTAAAACTAAATGAAATTGTGTTAATATCAAACGAATTTGTGTTTGAAATAGAGCTTGAAACAATTTCATTGAAGTTAAACACAAATGTTTTTAAAGTTTAATTTAAAACAAAAGTTTTTGTTTTTAAAACATTGTTTTTAAATGTAAAAACAAATTTAAAACAAAAATTTTAATATTAAAAACAAATGTTTTAAGCTTGATTTCTTCCATGCCATTTTTTCAGTTTTTCTGCGTTTTCGACATGAGATTCGTATTCAGCGACCCCTGGGACCCTCCGAATACCGAATTTCAACTCCACTTGATGAAGTTTGACTTCTAAATATTGAAATTATTAATTAGTGATTATTTTATCGTTTATATTCATTATTTGCAAAATCAAAATTTCAAAAACTGTCATATTTTTCAGATAGTTATTTTTTTGTTATTTCAAAGACATAAGAAAAATTATAAAAAAAAGGAAGGAGTTGATAGTTGAAACTTAAACATGTTTGTTTTAAATTTTGTTTTGTAGAAACGCAAATGCTTTAAATTTCTATTATAAAATTTTTTGTTTAATTTTAAAGTATGTTTTTTTTCTCAGTGTAGGTATTTTTTAGGGAGGCATTCCATGATTTAGAAGACGTAAGACAAAATCCTTCTAAGAAAATACTTAACCATTGTCGTGCACAAGACATGCCAAAGAAGCATTATTGGAAGCTATTCCAATAGCCTTTTTGAAATTTATGAGAATAACTCCTGAAAGCACTTTTCGATAACGCTGAGGAGAAGCACAATTGGATTTTTAGAATGTATTCTGGAAAGACGCCGCCTACAAAGCCACACTGTAGTCGATTCGAAGACGTGCTGCTTAAGAGTGATAACGTGAAAAAAGGAGGAATGAGAAACGCCTTTTCAAAATACAAAACGAAAGGCAGAAATGCGTGAGTACGAGAAAATTGAGATGCCTGGCGAAAGAATGATGGAGCCTCAAATATTTCTCGAAAAATAAGATACATGGCCGATGGTTTTAAGACTGGGGCCTCTTTCTGCAAGGACGAAAATGGGGAACTAGTGACAGATATCCAGAATACACTGATGTGGTGACAACAACACCGCCAAAAGAGATAATATTCCGGAAATCCAAATTATGGATGACAGCGTTGAAGTTCCACCACTCAACTATAATGAGTTCTTAACAGCTATAGCTCAGCTTAGAAGTGAATAGCTCAGTTAAGAAGCAACTTAGCCTAATGGCTGAGCTGCTTGGAGACAGAGGTACAGCTATGTTTAAATACATTCACGAGCTTTTATGCACAATTATGCACAAGTCTGTCGGGTCAGATTGAAGCAACGAAATAAAAAACTGATTTGATTAAAAATTTTTAAGGACAAATTTTAACTTTTGAACAATCATGGATCCACCAACCAACCAGCTAGCACGATTTTCACGTTCAAGATATCTTTGAAAATATCTATCAGTGGGAATACATATTGATAGCAAAGCTCTTCCTATATTTTCTTAAAAATAAGCATGCGAATTATGTTGGTCCAACTGTATCACGACGATCTTGATGAACAAGCACTACTTGAACACTACAAAGTCAAACACACTCTTTGTTCACACCGCCAAACAACCAAATCATGCAGCTTTAGCTAAAACACACTTCATTGTCGAGGTTCTCAAATTCCGTCTACAAACGATTTTGCGCACGTGAGTTTATTTATCCTTAGCACATAACTCAGACAAGTAGCTCTACCACAAGAACGAACGGAAATAGAAGTCAAGTGGAACGAGAACAGCACTATAAACGAAGACATGCAGCCAGTCGGTCTTGTTTGTAGTTGTGCGTTGAAAGCAAATTGATATCAAGAGGATTCTGCCTTCGTGCTGTTGAATCGATTGAAATCCTTTTGTGGCCATGAAACACAACGAATGTCGCAGATGGGGTGAGCCGCCTCATTTGGACGGTTCGAGTTGCCAATCACACTCGACTCTTCTAGAGGCAAGGATAATAATAATGATGATCAAATGTAATCGCAAGCTAAGTCAACGCTACCAAATGAATTGAAATATGAACGGTGGAGACTTCAGCTTTCTTATCATCTTCTGCTTGCTGACAGCAACATGGAGAGGAGTAGATATACTTCAAGGAGATCAACGTCAGTGAAAAGAATTTAAGAAATTGATATGCTGGATGGTTAAATTAACTGTCGAATAGTACAAGAATAAAAGCTTGAATCAAAACGTTGCTTCCGATTTGTTACAAGTTGAGTATCGAATAAACCAACTAATTGGAATTGGTAGAAAACGTTGAAAGGAAACAGTGCACGGGACGGCGAAGCGATGGGTAGTTGAATTGGCAGCTTGCGTTGTACGTTAGATTTATGTATTGGCATACATGTGAGTTCATTAAATATTTCTATTTTTAACTACGAAATCGAACTAATTAAATTGCTCCAATTTAAGGTATGGAGCGAGGTATATTCACACAAATTAAGCACTTATTATATGAAATTAAATTATTCGAATTATTAAAAGCATTTAAGAGCTCAAATTATTCTCCAAATTTAAACCCTTGCAACATCTCTTGATAAACTAATCAAATAATTCGGTCAACAGGTTGCAATTTTTATTTTACTTTACACACACCTGCGATATATGGCACTTGTATATAAATATTTTGTTTTTCTCTATTTTTTGTAAATGTTAAGTTGGCAAACATAATAATAACAATCTCGGTTCCAATCTGTCAATGCAATTAAAAATCCAATTAATTTTCAATTTTTAGCTCTAACCAAGTGGTACGGAACATGTTTTAGTCAAAATAAAAGATAGCATCTCTAGATTCTCTATGAATGTCAATATTTTTTTATACATTTAAGCCAATTATCTAGACAGAAACAGAATATTTTCACAACCGACGCACAGTGCAGTAATTTATATAAGTTAGTCGGGAAAAATTTTATGATTTTAAATGATAGAGGATTAAAACAAGGACTCAAAAATTGCACGGCAAGTGAGCATCCATTTTGACTCTATTTTGACCATTTGCGAAGCCTTCGATATTCCTTAGATCCTTAGAATAACTTAGATATTATTTAGAAATCGTTCAAGTCACCAGAACCAGACCTCATAATTCCAAAAGACCTTTGACCAATCAGTCTCTCATCATTTCTTTTTAAAACTCTCGAGAGCTGAATAGGTATCCACAAATTGTTCTGCTGTTGTTCATTAGCACTTATGGTATTCCCTTAACAGTCAAAATTTCCCATTTCGTAAACTCGTAAAATTCCGAACCTCTGTTAAAGGAACGCACCTTTAGAAAGCTGATAAATTTGTCATGCATATGTCAAAAACTGCTGATCACTAAAAAAAATTAAAAATAATATAACTTCATTATTCATCATGCTGTAACAAATCGACCGAAAATTTGTTCGTGGAATCTGTTTGCTCTAGGTTTCTGAAATGGAAATAATTGAGTTAGCTACCAAACTTAAGTGCTCATTATTTATCTACTACAAACTTTTCGGGGCAATCTTTAACCTCATCCAATACCAATTGCAGCAGTTATACTGTATGACAGAGCACCAAACGATGTGTCTAAGTGTTCCTCTTCCTTTTTCAATTATTGCCACTATCCAATTCTATACTTGCCAATAAGGATCAAATAAGCGACAAAATAAATAAAAAAACCACCACACAAGTTTTGACAGTTTGACAGCTGGAAGTTAAACCAAACTTTCTTACATTGTTTAAGCACTGAAATTGTAGCTTAAGGTACTATTACAGTGTGTAAAAAATGAAAATTTTTTTTTTTTTTTTTTAGAATCTGGTTCCTTAAGGTCTTAAGAATACGTGTACGAAATTTAAGAAAAAAATATCAAATAAAAAAAAAAGATATAACATACATTATATTCGTATGAGCGCATTTTTTCATATATTATCGTTCATAGAAGAAAATCTAATCGCGTTTTTCTCGAAACAAGTTTTTTCGAATTGGTTTCCAAGATATCTCGAGTTCTGCTTGATCGATTTCGATGAAACTTGATTTATTGTGATCTTCATAGACTCTGTTAAGCACTCTACCTATAAAAAGCAGAGAAACTTTTATATTTTGTTTTTTACGGCTAAGAATTTCTGCCAAAAAGAGGGGTTTTTTGTAAATTTTTTTTTCAACGCATGCCATTTTTTTTGTTTGCCTTATTTTTTTATTTGCGTAGGTAGAGTGCTCAACTACAACCTTTTACTGAAGAATGCACTTTGATTTTTTACTTTCCGACGCCTTGGAAATGCTGGAGACGAGAAACCAACTTACAACCTTTTTTTAAACATGCCAACTTCAACGACCTCTAGAAAATAAACAACAAATACAAAAACAAAAAAAAACATTTTTTTTATAACTTCAACTTTAACTGTACATAATGTAAATAAATTTGAATTGAATAATTTTATAATACTATGTAAAAAAAATTAATAAAAAAGGTATTGTTTTTAATAACTTCACACTGTAATAGTACCTTAAACATCGTAAAAAAATCTCCATACAAAATATTTCCATCATTCCCCATTTTCTTAAAATTAAGCAGTCTACGAGGTTTAAGCTGTTTCCGAGGCGTTAAGGGAATACCATTACTACCATTCGCTACATAAGGTACGGTTTTTGGATCATGTTTAAAAAGCATAACAAAGCAAATAATTTTTTTGATCAAACAGCATAATTCGTAACATTTTATTCCGCTCTCTTTCTTATGCATGGTAGTAATTGTGCTTGTGTTTGTGTTTGAGTCGAAGAGCCAAATGCGGAATAGATAGAAAAAATGTTTCATCACTGAGCACTTAAGTCAGAGTTTTTTTTAAGTGCCCATTAAAGTTTTTTAAAGAAAAAACCCTACATTAAAAGATTTATTGTAAAGCGACTGTTCATTTTTTTGGTTATATTTTTTTTCGCATTATAATTAATGAATGTGTTAAGAACAGTTTTAAATTTGATATGACAAAAAAATACAAATTAATATACCCAGAATCCGCTTGTTCATGAAAGAAACAAAAAAAAACTAGCAAGGTACATCTTCGACTTGTCCGAAGTAAAAATACCCCCACGACCGATCTTAAGGGTTAAAGAATCTTTATTTGGAGAGCTTTTTTGTATGAGATTTTAGAAGATTTTGTTATTTTTATGTGTCTAAAATACAAACATATAAGTTGTTTTCCTGAAGCATTTTAAATTTTGGGGTTATATGTGAGGTGGGCGTGTTGCTAGGTGGATGACGCCCATTTTTTTAATACACCGTAGTTTTGACACAGAAAATACAAATACCGAGTTTAAGTTTTGTAACTTTAATATAAGTCTCTTTATAGAGTTTTAAATTTTGGGGTTGTATGGGAGGTGGACGTGTTAGTGGGTGGATATTGCCCATTTTACTAACACACCTAAGATTTAATATAGAATTTATAAATACCGAGTTTCAGTTTTGTTACTTTAATATTAGTCTCTTTATAGAGTTTTCAATTTTGGGGTTGTATGGGAGGTGGGCGTGTTTGTTGATGGATGATGCCCATTTTTATAACACATCTCAGTTTTGGTATAAAACACACAAATACTGAGTTTCAGTTTTGTTACTTTAATATTAGCCTCTTTATAGAGTTTTCATTATTTGTATTGTATGGGAGGTAGGCGTGGTTTTCAGGTGATTTGGCCTATTCTCGAACTTGATCTTAGTTTTTTTAAAAAAAGCTTATATATCGAATTTCAGCACAATAGCTTAAAAATTACGACTGTAATCGTGTCCACAGACAGACAGATAGACAGACGGACATGGCTTAATCAACTCAGGTGGTGATGCTGATCAAGAATGTATATACTTTTCTATACCTACCACGCCTCTTTATAGGCGTTACACACGTCGTGACAAAATTAACATACCCTTACGCAGTACGCGTGGGGGTATAAATATTAAATTTTTCAATATTAAACCTTTTAAGCTTTTATACGGGGTGAAAAATTTGAGCTGAAAACAAATACAAACCAATTAATTTTAGGAGTGATTCTGAGCTAAGCTAAAATATTCTTGTGATCAAGCTCTAATGTGATTGTTTATCAAAAAATGAAAACGCCCATTTGTGCATAATGTATGTGATTCTTGGATCATTTGTCAAAAAATTTAATGTGCTCAGTTGTGCCTAATTCATGTCATTTTGTAAAACAAAATTATAAAAACAAAAATTATGCTCATTTGCGTTCAATGCGTGCCATTTGTGGATTGATAGCAAAAAAAATGAAATGAAAATCAAAAAAATTAATGCGCCACAGCCAAGGAATTTTAGAATTGTTTATCAAAAAATGTACAAAAACAATATTTTCAGATAAATAAAAAAACAAAATACAAAAATTTATAAATGTACAAGTGGCTCAAGCAACAAAGAACAAAAACAAAAGGCATGTAGCAAAATAAAAATTATATTTTCAATGTCCATATTAGATATTTTTTTATTTCATCCAATTCGGACAGGAAAATATAATTTTTTAATTTTTTCTCTGCACTTCAATACACTTTTATACTAAGACGAACAACAACGAACTGATACTTTTTAATTGGCATTAACAACAACAACAAAATTATGTTTTTTTACAAACAAGCCCAAGATAACACGTATTTAACACAAATTGACGTGTTTATGAAAAAAAAAATTCAAGGCCAATTTGAAAATTTGGCATAAGATGCGAACGTGAATAACATGTTTTGAGATCATGAATGAAAGAATACAAGATGACGACATCGACGTCATTGGAGCAAATAAAATGTTGCCATCTCTATGTAGCTATTCTATTGCCATCCTTTTATAGCTATAGGAAAATTTTGCTCCAATTACGTCATCTAACGGTACAACATGAGGACGTCGCAACTTCCTAAACTTGTATTCTTTCATCCATGTTTTGAGATGGTTTTGAGCCCTATTGAGCTGATTTAAGTTACGAACGCTTTGAGCTTGATTTTAGCCTATGTTTTTCTCTGATTTTGACGAAAATGTTAGTTAAGAAAACGATTTCTTAACGAACGAACGAACTATTTCTCTAAAATAAAAATTTAAAAATTATAAGTAGCAATGGTAAAAGTCAATGTTAGACTTTTGCTGAAAAACAACCAAACAATTGAAAAATTCTATGCAAATTTGAAAAAATATCTTATAAAAGATTTGGAATGCTTAATAGTTAAAAAGCTTTTAAGAGATTAAATTCTTTTTAAAATTTTATTATTCATAAAAATGTTGTCTCAGCTTATTTGTTAAACTCTCTTAATTTGAAATGGAAACAGTTTCAAGAATGGTTTGTGAATTTGATAAATTTAATAATTTTTTGTTTATTGGTCACAATTTTATAAATATTTTGACATGCGAACAGTCAAAAAAAAAGGTCTAATCTATGTTCTTCTCTGAAAAAAGTGTCACGTTTAATTTTTGTTTTCAATATTTTGAAATGTAGATGAGAGTAAAAGTTTTAAAAATGCTTTATCAAGGGTTTATTGAAGGTTTCTCTTTTAAGAAGTACTGTTTTTGATATTTTTCTTATAAAGGCTTTATAAGAGGCTCATACATTTCTATGACTACAGCCGTAAATATATGTAGTTCTTCAAAAAAAAAATATAAGTACCATTTTGCACATCTGTATGTCTAAACCATTCAATTCATACCAAAATGATAAAAACAGACATATATTTAAAAGTTGTACGCTGGTCTGGGGTTTGCATATAAACATTAAGGCGCCTGACGAAAAAAATGTTTTTGGGACAGTTCCTCAAAATAATCTTTGGTTTATGTTATGATGGTATCCTAAATATTTCCACTCTTGCGATAGCCATCCATGAGCTGGATTAGTATAAAATAACCTCTAAAAATTGAGTTTTTTTGTAAAAATTTTGGCTGGTGTGGTAGTTTAAAATAAAAAAAAATGGTCAGAAATAATAGTCATAAAAAAGTTCACCACAAAAAAAAAATTGTGATTTTCTTCTAAATGTGCATGAGTAAAATAACCAAAGCTCCATGTTAGTTTTTAACCATTTATGACCTCAACTTATATGAAATTCTTCCACTGTGCGACGCATGTGTTAAAATTAAATGACTTATCAAGGGGCGTGTGTGTTGCTAAGTCATTTGAAATGGGAGTTTTTCAGATTCATTAAATTTCCTGCAACCAATTATATGCAAGAAAAATGGTCTTGATGGTCCGCTATTAAAGTGTACTCATTTTTGTATTCTAAAGAATTGCAAATTTTTTATATGACTCAATGTAAAAGCAAGAAAAATGGTCTTGAAAAATAAAAAATTTTTTTTGCTGTTGTTGCTGTAATTTTTGTTGGCAATATCCTTAGTAGACAATAAATGATTTATAGGCGAGTGAATTAAACATCGTTTTCACTTCAACACGTTTCAAATAATTTTTGTTGGAAGCTACTTTATTTCCTCCTCCTTTTTTTTTTGTTTTTTTGTTGTGTCGAACGGTGCGGTATGTTAGTGTGCACTTTTATCGCTATAGTTGGCTTTAATCCTATGCAAAATACAAATAAATATTTTTCCACTTGATGTGGCACACGACGAAAGTATCTCAGACTCTTCGGCAACCGGAAAGCCCAAAGATTATTTGAAGAAATTTATGCACAGCTTTTGATACACTCACATACCAACATACGTTGTTGCAATTGCCCAACACACAGTTTGAAATCCGACAGAAGCAACAAACACATATGTACAGTGTACAGTCTACACACACATATACTATTGCTACCTGGGCTTAACTTAAATGTTCGTACTCACACACTTCAGAGTTGCATGTGCAGTAAAATTGAAATCGTTACCTCACTCACAGATTTTGCATATCAAGTGGACGATACTTTAAGTTGGAAATTTCAGAAATTTAAATGTGAGCTCGTTTTAAAGTAAAACTTGAAGAAAATGTGTTTTAAAGCATATAAATTCAATAATGAGTAATAGATTGCAATCGAAAAGCATTTATTTAATAAAATTGATATTAAAAAAGATCCAACAAATTCATAAACTTTAATAAGTTTACAACATTTTAATATTTAATAGTTGAAGCTTCAAATGGGTTTTAATAAAACTTGCCACATAATTAATAATTAATACAAGCATCCATAATATTGAACCAGCGCTCGCTCTCAAAACAGCGTCGACATAACCTGTTTACCTGGTACCTTTTACCTGTTTACCATGATCGTGATAGTTTATGTACACTAGGCCGTATCGAAAAATTTAGATCGTATTCTTAGAGGTCTCAAAAGTCGCATAGGCTTGTCAAGATCACCCAAAAAAAAATTTTATAAAAAACAAAGAACATCTTCCTGCCCCGCAAGGACTAAGTTGTTTTTTGGGAAAAACAATTAAAAATAACGATCTTAAAATGCTTTGATTTTTTTAAGAAAAACCACAAGTGTCTTAAAGCAAAAAATAATGCAGTTTAAATAACAATTTCTTGCCACACACTTTCCTACTCATGATTTTTATTAACATTATCCTGTATGAAGGATATTCGAAGCGAAAGTTGTACTTGGGATAGCACAATACTTTTGATTGTAAGCATTGGTTATAAATTTTGGTGGTACTGTTTATAGTGTTGATGTATTCTATAAATAACATGAATTAATAATTTGCATAGTTTTTGCATTTGTATTCTCTTGTTTAAGAGAAATGTATACTAGAACGCAATTTTTTAACTTTTCCAAAAAAATTAATATAAGATTTTATGTCAAGTGATTCAGAAGTGGTATCGAAGATAATCTTCTTAATTTGAGTATTTTGAAAATTTCTGAACTTGATACTGCCTAAAAATATTTATTTAATATATCAACTTAAGACCACGATTTTTTTTTCTTTTTCGATATTTTAAAAAAAATTATTTCCTAGCATCAAATTTCTCAATTTGAGTTATGTCCCCTTTATGGTTATAATTTCATTAAAACACATTTTAAAAACAATTGTTCAGTCTTTTGAGACCGACTGAATGGCATAAAATGTATTTTAACTATATTAAAACCATAAAGAAGATATAACTCAAATTGAGAAATTTGATGGTACGAAGTAAAATTTTTTTAAGTATTAAAATATAAAAAAAAAATCGTGGTCTAAACCTGGCATATTAAATACATATTTTAAGGTAGGGTCATGTACAGAAATATTTGAAAAATCCAAATTGAGAAAATTATCTTCGACACCACTTCTTATGCCCGTGATATAAAATCTAATATTAATTTTTTTGAAAAAGTTAAGAAATTGCGTCCTAGTATACATTTCTCTAAAACAAGAGAACTGATATGCAAAAACTATGCAAACTATTAATTAATCATATTTAAGAAATACGCCAACACTATAATCAATGCCATCAAAATTTAGACTCAATGGTTACAATCAAAAGTTATGTGCCATCTCGAGTATAACTTTCGCTTCGAATATCCTTCAAACAGGATACTGTGGGTAAAAATCGTGAGTATCATAGCGCATTAATACAAATGCAACACTCAAAGCAAACACCAAGAAAAACATTGAAAGCAAATGTACATGTTGTACGGTTCATCGAGCACAGTTGGAAAAGACAGAAAGTTGAATCAAACAATATAAAATATGCTTGTATTATGCTTGTATTTATTTCAAATTGAACATGTTCGATTTCAAAAGTATAAGCAAACTTAAATCCAACTTCAAACTTGTTTTGCCCACCAGAAATGTGTGTATATCTGTTTGAAAGCTCGATTTAATGTTAAAAAACACAACCATCTGCTCAATTGCTTGAATTTTGAAGCTACTATTTGTTATATTCTTATTAATGAATATAGCCCTTACATTAAACATTGTAAAAGAATTTTGATGTTTTTTACTTTCTATGTATGAGCTCTTTACCACACTACTCAACGCACTGTGTGTGCAATGTTTTACTGTGAGACTTTCTGTGCTGATACGCGACTTGATGATACAGATACCATAAGATTTTGAATAGCGGCATGACACAATTGCGTTAACGCATTTCGCTGATACAGTTTACTGCGCTTGAGTTAGTGTGTCAGCGCTGCAATTTTTGCTGCGTTACCCATGTCTAATATGTAATGCCCATAAGGAGGCGTTGTAGGTAAAGAAATGTAAATATATTCTTGATCAGCATCACCACCTGAGTTGATTTAGCTATGTCCGTCTGTCTTGCGATACGATTACAATTTTGAAGCTATCGCAATGAAATTCGATATTTGAGCTTTTTTACAATTTAAGATTATGTACGCTTACGAATCGGCGGTGGGGTAATTTAAACTGCGGCCAAGTCGATGTTATACTACAAGTTTTTTTTTGTTTTTTTTTTGCGTTTTATTCACTATTTCCATAATATAGGTATTAGGGACGGATAGTCGAGTAGTCAAAAAGTCGACTAGCCGATTATTCCATCAAAATTTAGGTTTTTTTGAAGTCGGTTATTGTTTTCGATTAAAAATCTAAAATTGGTTATTTGAATCGACTGTCCATCCCTGAAAACACGCAGCCAACTTTGAAGAAAAAAAGTTTGTTGGACAACGCAGCCATCTTTGAAAAACAACTTTCACTTGCTTTGAATCGAAGCCAAAACCAAATTTTAAAGATGCTTTAGCCCATATGATACTCTATTTTTTTTTATTTTTAACCCTAGAGGGACATGCTTCGTCGAATCGACGACGCATGGTTACATTAAATCATTTTTTTTTCCTTGTTTTATTTTGTTTTCTTCTGATTTTTCCTATAGCACCAGTCAAAGTCTAGCTTGAAAATATGCGCAAACGTAGAACCGAAAAAATAATTAAGAAGTATGATTTTTAAGAATTATCGTCGTCGAAACGACGAAGCATGGCTTTTGAGTAACTTTTTCTGTTTCATATTTTGGATTTTTTTTTTGTAGTTTTTGTATTTATATTCCATTTTTATTGCTGGAACGCAAAATCTGCAACCAAAAACATATATAAATATTAAGAAATTGGAAAAAATGCTATCGATCTACAACGAATCCAATGATGAACTTGATTGTTTCAGCGCTTGCTTTGGTACAGTGGAGGCTGTTTATATGAAACACACTGTCATGCTTAAAATAGTAATTACTAAAAGTAATTTCGAAAACTATTTTAGTACTCGAGTCCGAACATATGTTCTGGTGATCGTGCCATTTTTTGGGAGCTTCCTGCTGCCTAATAAAAACTCGTTCTCTTTTTGCTCTGATCTTGAACGTGGTAAGGTGTTTTTTTAGTTTATATAGAATCATAATACTATCCAAATATATGTCCATATATATATACATTACACTGATTTTCATTTCCATCTTTTTTCTATTTTTTATGTGATGAAATTTATTTAACTCGCTGAGTTAAATAAATAAGTTATATTTCAATAATCCGTGCGCCGGCATTTTCAGCCTCCCTCTCCAACATTTTGGTCCAATCGAACCGGATTTTTCATCGTATAAACGACGGCGTATAAACACCGAACCACGGGCATTTGCACAAAATTCTACAGAATTCTACTCAAAAATCTACATTCCAAAAATTCAACATTCTACATTCCTACAATCCAAAATAATCTCATCGCAATTCAAGGTGCGTATGTATCATAATATATTTTGTTAGTTAGTGCAATTAAAATACAACAAATTTAACAATAACGTAACAATATATTAACGCGAAACTTTGAAACTTTTCCTGCTATCGTTCCATTATGTGAAAAATTATTTAATCTTATAAATAACAGCAGCTCTAATAACATAACATTCATAAAAATAAAAACAAAAAAAATAGATAATTCAAATTCACACATAAGTTGAGCCAAAATCATAATTTGGCTTCGAAAAAATTTCGCGAAAAAATTGCATTTTGCTTCGTTTTTGTATGTACATACCGTATGTTTTTACATACATACATACTACTCATAAATTCGCATATTCCGTGATTTGTTTTAATTGATCGTAAAGTTATTTGATCTGTTGCGAATATTAAACACGTTGGCAACATCTTAATTTCGATCACTGCGTATGCATATATGTACGTTTGTACAGCGGTGTCTTGCTCTTAGGCAACCTTATTAAAACCGACCAATTCTTTGGATTCATGTTTGAACATTCTCTTTGGTAACTTATTTCTTTCTTATCGTCAATCTTGCTGCGAACGATCGATCGTGGTACACATGTTTATACAGTTTACCACGAAGATATATACATTATACATTTCTCTCTTTATACACATGTTCAACGTTTCTAGTCTCTACATAAACTTGTTGCAAACGATCTTATGGTATACATGTTTATAGTAAATCTATTTGTTTGTATTCTCTCTTGTGAAACATCTACAGCTTTTCGATTCTCTATACATGTGTTTAAGACTTGTTGCAAACGATCTTTTGGTATACATGTTTATAGGAATTCTATTTGCTTATCTTGCTCTCTTCAGAAACATTTAGATTTTTCGATTTTCTATATAAACTTTGTTGCAACGTTTCTATACATTCATATCTTTATAAACATACAGCGCAAACTAAGAGAACATCAACTTGTTGGCAGCGATCAGTTCTTGCATGTTTATATACATTAACATCTGGATCGTTTCGATAAATGTATGTTCGCCACATCGTTTATATTTGTTGCTATCAATTCAATCAGAAATACATGTTTCTACAATTTCTCCGTGCATACATTTAATTTTAGCCCTCTGTTTAAACATATTCCGTGTTAGCAACTTGATTTTGTAAAATATTGATTTTTTCATCTGTTTAACAAACTTGTTGCGAGAAATATATAAAAGATACATGTTGTTTTGTTGTTGAATATATTTGAGCAAACAAGGCGAATTCTACGCAAATAAAACAGTGGCGTTATAACTCAATTTAAGATTAAAATTATAAACTCAATATTAATTATTGTCTAATACTATACAAAACAAAATTAATAATAAAATACAAATTTGTTAAACGTTATTTTCTTACAAAAAAAAAAAAGTCCAACAATTCAATAACAAATTCAACAATTACAACCAAAGCAACAAGTGATCAATATTTATTTTTTCAATCTATTTATCCATTTATTTCTTATAATTAAAACATTTCTTCTTCTTAAAACAATTTTGAAGCATATTTGGTGTATATGGTTTATACGTGTTTTTAACAATAGATTCCTGGGATTTTCCTGAATTCTATAATTGATAACAAAAAGTTTCGAAACAACGAATAAAGTGCCAATTGTGATTTAAACTTTATTTGCGGTCGTTTATACAATCGACATTTCTATTTCAAATTCAATTCAATTCGATTTGCAAACGTCTCATTTCTGTTCTCGTTTAGAACCACTTTTATACATTCGCTTTGCAGTAGTTTTGAATTGTTTATTCAATAAATAATTTTTATAATTATTTATTTCATTTCTATTTTAAATTCAATTCAATTCGACATATTTCTGTTCTCGTTTAGAACCATTTTTTTATACAGTCGTTTGAATTGTTAATTCAGTCGAATATTTCAAATTCAATTCAATTCGATTTGCAAACGACTCATTTCTGTTCTCGTTTAGAACCACTTTTATACAGTCGCTTTGCAGTAGTTTGAATTAATTATTCAAACAATAATTTTTATAATTATTTATTTCATTTCTATTTAGATTCAATTCAATTCGACATATTTCTGTTCTCGTTTAGAACCATTTTTTTATACAGTCGTTTTGAATTGTTAATTCAGTCGAATATTTCAAATTCAATTCAATTCAATTTGCAAACGACTCATTTCTGTTCTCGTTTAGAACCACTTTTTTACAGTCGCTTTGCAGTAGTTTTGAATTAATTATTCAATCAATAATTTTTATAATTATTTATTTCATTCCTATTTTATTTTCAATTCAATTCGACATATTTCTGTTCTCGTTTAGAACCATTTTGTATACAGTCGTTTGAATTGTTTATATAATCGATAGTTCTAATTATTTATTTCCGTTCTATTTCAAATTCAATTCAATTCGATCTGCATACGATACATTTCTGTTCAATTCAATTCGTTTAGAACCACTTTTTGTAGAATCGTTTTGCAGTCGTTTGATTTGTTTATTCAATCGATTATTTCAGTTCTATTTCAAACTCAATTCAATTCTATCTGCAAACGCCACATTTCTGTTCTCGTTTAGAACCACTTTTATACAGTCGCTTTGCAGTAGTTTGAATTATTTATTCAATCAATAATTTTTATAATTATTTAATTCATTACTATTTATTTTCATTTCTTTTTTTTAATTCAATTCAATTCGACATATTTCTGTTCTCGTTTAGAACCATTTTTTTATACAGTCGTTTGAATTGTTAATTCAGTCGATAATTGCAATTATTTTTATTTCAACTCCATTTCAATTCAATTCAATTCCATCTGCAAACGACACATTTCTGTTCTCGTTTAGAACCACTTTTATACAGTCGCTCTGCAGTCGTTTGAATCATTTGAACGATCGATAACTCTATAATATCAAATTTCAATTCAAAACTATTTGCAATTGTTTATATCGTTAATATCGTAACAATCGTACTAGTCTCGATTATTCTATTGATAATTCTCCATAAAGTCACATTGTGCTTTATATTTCTGGCTTCCTTCATAAGATTATATATCCAAATTTTGATTTTTCTGTCGATAATTGCAATAGCTAATTCAATTCCGACTAAGTTTAACTATAGTAAATTCCAAACAAAATTATTTTGCTATTGTTCAATAGGCGCAGATACTTTGGCCATTTAATTTTATTCCAATTTATTTATTTGATTCTTCATCGGTGGCTTAATCCTTTTATCCACAATGTCATCGTTGAATTCGTTTATTCGTTTAACTGATAGCTTGGTTGAATTTGAATCTGACTTAACCGAAACCTTAGACTCAGCAAGCTCAACTCACTCACTGGATGTCCACAAGGAAGAAATTAAGTCAATCTGGAACCGCATAAAAGCGGTTTACGAGACGTGCCTGAGTGAACTTATTGCTGCACAAGATGAAGACTCGGATCCAGATATCGAGTTGGAATCTATAAAAGCTCGATATCGCACATCATATCAAGTATACGTCCGGTGTGCTTCACAAATTGGAGATTGCATAGAAAAACTTAACAAGGCTTCCACCTCTGCGCAGGTCTCCGCAATATCTACACCAATAACCGATTTTGTTCCAGCTTCGAATCATTATTTCCATCTTCCTCCATGTGACACCGACATTTTCAACGGTGACTATCTTTCGTGGCCGTCCTTTAAGGACATGTTCACTGCCATATACGTGAACACTTCAAGATTAAGTCCGGTAGAGAAACTTTTCCATCTTAACTCGAAAACACGAGGCGAAGCTCGTGACATAGTTAAGAAAAGTCCACTGACCAACGATGGTTTTTCTTTGGCGTGGAAGAACTTACAAGATCGCTATGAAAACAAGCGAATCCTAGTTAATAGTCAACTAAGAATTCTTTTTAATTTGCCATCCATATCCATTGAATCTGCAAACTCTCTCAAAAAACTGCAATGTGAAGTTAATGGTTGCATTTCTGCTCTTCAACTATACAATGTTGACATAGAAAGCTGGAATTCTATATTCGTATTCCTCTGTTCCACTAAATTGCCAGACGGAACTCTAGCTCTGTGGGAACAATCCCTTAAAAATAAGACCGATATTCCAAAATGGTCTGAGCTAGACTCATTTCTAACCAGTCGTTATCAAACACTGGAAACTGTTTCCGATTTAAAAGGGTCTTCTGTTTTTAAAGTACCCATTTCCAAACCGCTTTCATATCCAAACAATTGTAGCTCGAAAAATGTTAATTCTTATCATGTTAATGTTTACATTCCGACATGCAAATTATGCTCTCACGAACAGCATACCATTCGATTATGCCCACGTTTTCTCCAAATGAACATTAATGACAGAATTGCGTTAATTAAAAAATGCCATCTTTGTTTAAATTGTTTCTCGAAATCGCATTTAATAAAGGATTGTAAAAGCCGTCATAACTGCTTCACATGTTACAAGCGTCACAATACACTTTTACATAAAGAAATTCCAACTCCTGAACCTATTGTTTCTTCTAATTTCAAACCTAGCAAGCAAACTACTCATTCATTTCAAATACAGTCCACTGAAGCACCATGTTCATCACAAAATATTAATTCTAGCTTTGCATCAAATTGCAAAAATGTGCTTCTAGGTACCGCTGTTGTAAAAATATGCCATCTTGGCGTAACTTATCTCGCAAGAGCCTTAATTGACTCAGGTTCAGAAGGAACATTTATTTCAGAAAAACTTTTCAGAATACTTAAGCTTCCATCTCGTGCTACATCTACTCAAATTTCTGGATTAAATAACGCAGTTTCGGCCAAAATTCAACATGAATGTTCGTTCATAGTAAGTTCAACATTCGATTCTCGTATAAACATTGAAGCAACTGCTCTTGTAGTTCCACAGCTAACAGGAAATCTTCCATCCTGTTCTATAAATCCCTCAATATTGTCGAGTCTTCCAAATTTGCAATATGCGGACGAAAATTTCCACAAATGTTCGCAAATCGACATTTTAATTGGTGGCGACCTTTTTCCATTCATTTTGCGGGATGGCGTAAAGCGAAACATCTGCGGTTCTCTTGTTGCTCAAGAGACAATATTTGGGTGGATACTGACAGGCCCAATTTCAAAGTCCATTGCTTCATTTTCCACATGCTTGTCATATTTTAATAAAGTTTCTTTGGATCAACAGATCTCAAGTTTTTGGGAGGTGGAGAATCTTCCACAAAAACATTTCATAACCCAAACCGATCGTTTTTGCGAAGAAAATTATAACTTTACTACAATTCGCAACAGAAAACGCAGATATGTCTTTACTTCTCCGTTCAAAGAAGACTCTCAAAAAACTTTGCAACGTTCTAGTCGTTCCATCCCACATTCGCAGTTCTTAAGAAGTAAGGTGCGTTTAAGAAAAAAAATCCTACTTATACTAAAAGATAAATTTCGAAAATATTTCTAAACTTTTTCAACCAGCCAGCTTGCAAATCCCCCCATATTGTTCTAGCTAAAGTCTCTATGCAAAAAATTGGGCTAGAAAATATAGACTGGGACGTAATATTCTAAGTGAATATCTTCTAAGTTGGCAATCATTCTCTGTCAATTATCCTCAAATAGAAAAAAAATATTTGATTCCAAAACCATCCTGGTTAAATTAAGCAAAAACAAATATCGCAAATCCAGCAATAGACCTCAAAAACGTGTGTATAAGGCTAAAGTATTCAAGTGCATCCTGTGCAAACATGCTCATCCTCTACGACTCTGCGAGAAGTTTCTTTGATGAACACAGAAAAAGAATGCAAACTGTTCTACTTTATAAAAATTGTTCCAATTGTGTAGCACATGAACATTCACATACATTCTGCATAAGCACTCATGGTTGTCGATATTGCCAAGAACGTCATCATACTCTTCTTCATATGCATCTACGTCTGCGCAAGGATCCATCCAGTAGTCCAAAGAAGAACACTTCTGCTCCAACAAGTTCAATGCTGTCCTCGAACAACTTGTCGCTGTCATTCATCTTATCTCTGAACCTCGTTACATTCCTGCCAACTACGATTATAAAGTTGGAAGTGAACGGCAGCTTGCACTATGCAAGATCCCTGCTTGATCCTTGCTCAGCTACTAGTCGCATCGCTAGAAAGTTAGTGGATCAATTTAATATTACAACTATGACACTCGGTGACGAATCGGTATGTCCAATTATCATTCGTGCTCGATTTGATCCTAACATAAGGATTCAATCTGTACTTCGAGTTGACCACCGAGTCTCTATTCGAACTCCGTCTAAATCAGTCGATGAATCCATAGCACAAAAGTTTTCAAACTTAATACTGGCTGACACAAAATTCTTTAAGTCCGATCCTATATCCGTAGTGCTTGGTGCCGATCTTTATTCTAAGATTATTTTACAAGGGTTGATGCCAAGTAATAATGGCCTGCCTATTGCTCAAAACACGGTATTCGGATGGATATTATCCGGGGCATTGACAGCTTAATTCTATTCAGCTTCCGTAACAAACAAACTTTTTAATGTCATTTAACAAATTGCACTATCTAATGAATTTATTATAATGCATATGCCATATTTTTATATATTAGGTATATTATAACTTTTTTAACTATTTTCACTTTATATTATTTTGAATTTTTACTTGTACATTGTTACAAATTGTTAATGTGACATTTATATTTATATTTATTTAATCTTTTTTGAATTTTTATATTTTGAATTGAGGAAAAATAATTTCTTTTATAATTAATGCCTAAATATTATGAAATACAACTATCTCTTATGTAATAATTTACCATTATAATAATTAACAACACATTTATCCTTCCACAAATTCATTAAACATTATGTATCATATTATTTTAAGTATTATAATTCCATAATTTCTCCTGAATTCAATTCATTATTTTGTATAGATTTTATATGATCCATCTTGTAAAAAAAAGGCACGACCACTTGAAATATTTTTAATTGTTTCCAAGTTTTAAATTCATTTTTTTTTTGCAGTTGTACTGCAAGGCGGGCGGCGATGTTTATATGAAACACACTGTCATGCTTAAAATAGTAATTACTAAAAGTAATTTCGAAAACTATTTTAGTACTCGAGTCCGAACATATGTTCTGGTGATCGTGCCATTTTTTGGGAGCTTCCTGCTGCCTAATAAAAACTCGTTCTCTTTTTGCTCTGATCTTGAACGTGGTAAGGTGTTTTTTAGTGTATATAATTCATAATACTATCCAAATATATGTCCATATATATATACATTACACTGATTTTCATTTCCATCTTTTTTCTATTTTTTATGTGATGAAATTTATTTAACTCGCTGAGTTAAATAAATAAGTTATATTTCAATAATCCGTGCGCCGGCATTTTCAGCCTCCCTCTCCAACAGAGGCTAAAAAAAACTTACTACCTATTGCCTATAGTATAACCTCATCCATTTAAAAACGTCATCTGAATAAAATTTAGAACTTTGGTTTTAAGATAAAAATTAATTTTATATTTAATGTATGCTTGAAGTAGTTAATATGTAATTTTGTTTTATGTACCTTTTTAAAAAAAAAGCCAAATGAACTCAAACAGAAAAGATTTATTTTTTTATTAAAAACTATTATACATAAAATTGTTTGGTATTTTCTCTTATTCTAAATAATTTGAATAATCAAATAAAATCATTCCTAAAGACTTTTGCGTATAGGACATCGGTAGGGGCCTTTTAAAAAATGGTGTCGTCGATTCGACGAAGCATGATCTTTATGTATAAAAAATAAGCATGTCATTCTAGGGTTAAGAATTTTACAATCTAGACTGACTAAAAACCGTTTTTAAAAAACTGAAAAAGCAGATATATTTTTCAATTGGTGTGAAAATTAGTTTTAAAAAATCCTGAAATGTCACTTTCAATAGCAGAAAAACTAACAAAATTTTACTTTTTTAGCCGCTAGCAGCTTAAAATTTGAAAGTGAACTTTTTTCAAATTATGTTTTGTGTTTCTTTAGACTTGCTTTACGAATTTTTCATGATGCTTTGTTGCTTACATTTTTCTTATAACTGATTACTTATTTCTTGCCTCTTCATCAGAGCTTGTTTCAAGATACAAAAAAATACAGAAAAAAACTGTATTATATGAGCTTTTGCAATGGTAATGACAAAGAAGGAAGCAAAAAATCGAAAAAAGTAGACTTCGGGAAAACCATTAATAAAAAAGAAAAAAAATCGAAACCGGTTATTGAATTCGACTATATTCGTAATACGAATATATCGTATTACGTGGACCGTAATACGATATAATGATTGCGGTGCCTAAAAAATAATTAATGGCACTCATACGCCTAAGTGTACTTTTTTCTTGGATGAATGTAATGTTTGTGTTAACGTTGTAAAATTGTAGTATATGTTCCAAAGTATATATATTAAAGTCGAAACCAATAATATCCACTCTTATAGGGCGGTATGTAATTTATTTGAATAATTTTATTTATTTTTCTTTTTAATACTTCAAAATTGTTAGTTTATTATATATTAAACTTTTCATTAGAAAAATTCAGCTTTATATAATAAAATTCAATTTAAGCAAAAAATAATTTTAATTTCTAAACCTCAATAAGTTAATCAATAAGTTAATCATAATATAAAATTTTTCACTTGCATATATATATATAATTAGAATTTGGATGTACTAGTAGTTTCAATGCACAATTGTATTCATAAACAAATAAATAAAAAAAGAAAAATTTTACATACAAGTTAGTGTTAATCCATAGAATTTTTACGGAATAGAAATATATTAAAAATGTACAAACCTACCCAGCAAAATTTGTGGTACAAACATGCATTCTAAGATTCACTGCTTTCAGAAGACATTCTAAAAATCCAATTGTGCTTCTCCTCAAACTTATAGAAAAGTGCTTTCAGGAGGCATTCTCATAAACTTTTAAAAGGCTACTTAAGTATTTTCTTTTTCTATTTAACTATTTTCTTAGAAGCATTTTTTCTTACGGCTTTTGAATCATGCCTACTTATAGTTTTCCTAATAAATACCTACTAGAATCCTTTCATTGAAGGTCTCAAAAAAAATCTTCCATTGAAACATTCTAGAAGCAGTTCTACAGAAGACTAAGGAAAGCATTCCTCCCAATGGCATGCATATGTTAAAAGAATCCCTTCTCCGTATGATAGGAGTTGGGATGGAACTCGCGACTTTACTTTTCACTTTACCTTCTTTTGGAAGCACTTTTTTGCTAGGTATTGGCAAAATTGCAAATTGGACAAATTGGATTCTTTAACCGCCATTACCAAAACTTTATGAAACGGCGACCTATATCACCATTTGTATTGTTATGTTAGAATTAGAACAATCTCTTTGTTAAATCTGGAAATTTTACAGCGTCAATGTAGTTTTCTCAAATACGTTTTTGTTCGAAAAAAAATTTAACAATCACCCATGTTTATAAAAACTGCCCACGATCTTAATACTGCAACAATATTTAGAAATTATAGTATTGCTGTTTATACCCTAAGCCTGAAAGGTCAGGGTATATTAACTTTGTACAAACGTTTGTAACGCATAGAACGAAGCGTGTCCGGTATAGAATAGTATATATATTCTTGATCGGGGTAACCTCGAGAGTCGAGCTATCTATTTCCGTCCGTCCGTCCGTCTGTGTGTTGTCCGTAAACACAGGATAAGAAGAAGGAGTTGAGATAATTGGATGAAACTTGGTACACATGGTCACATGAACCCAAGGACCATACAACGCAAAAATTTAAAACTGCATAACTCAGCTCATAGTCAATCTACACCTATAAAATTTGGTACGTATGTGTCTTGTATCAACACAAAGATTTTTTCGAAAAATGGGTGTCATCCTCTCACGGACACGCTCACCTCCCATACTACCCAAAAATTGAAAACGCAATAAATAAGCCTCTGTTTAACCCGCAGAGCTAAAATTTAGCACATATGTTTTTTATAACAAATCAAAGACGGTTTTGAAAAATGGACATCATTCGCTCACGGACACACCTACCTCCCATACAACGCAAAAATTGAAAACTGCATAACTCAGCTTATAATTAGCCTACAACAATAAAATTTGATATGTATGTGTTTTATACCAACACAAAGATGTCTTCGAAAAATGGACGTCATCCGCTGACGGACACGCTCACCTCCCATACAACACAAAAATTGAAAACGCATATTTATGCCTCTGTTTAACCTACAGAGCTAAAATTTACCACATATGGTTTTTATAACAAACCAAAGATGGTTTTGAAAAATGGACGTCATCCGCCTACGGACACGCCTACCTCCCATACAACCCAAAAAGTTTAAGACTCAATAAATAAGGTTATGTTTGTTATAGAGAAATTAAATTTGGTATGTATGTTTTTTATACAAAAACTAAGGTCTGTTCAAAAATTGGGAGTAATCCGTCCATGAACACGGATTTCGCCACCTCCAATAGCGAAAGCACAATAAGGGCATTAACTGTGAGCTACAGAAATAAAACTTGGTATGTGTAAATTTTTCATCAACATTTAAATGCATATAAAATATAGGCTTCATTCACCCACGGACACGCCCATTTTCAATAATATTTTTTTTTTTTTGGAATAGTAGGTTCAGGGTATTTCATAGTCGGCCTAGACCGACTTTAGACTTTCTTTACTTGTTATATATAATTATAATTATAATAAATTGTTTTGTAAATGGCTAAATTTTAAAAGCTATAAAGCCTCAAAGGCTTAGCTTATAATAAATAAATTATTAAAACTTATTATTAAATTATTAAATGCTTGCGGACAATTGACCGAGAATTGAACCTACATGTTTTATGCCGACTCCGCACGGCTGAAATTCATGTTCTCAAGAAACTTTTCATGACATTATTTGCTCTCTTAGATTTGCCATGGTCTGCAGAGAGGTGACGGCACAACAGAAAAATTGATTTCTATTAAAACACTTTTGTCCGAGGTGAGGTTTGAACTCGGAATCCATTAGTTCGCATACCACATTCTTAGCACGTACGACCACGGCCGCCACCAACTAAAATAATTTAATCGGCATAAGACAACTAGTGAAACTTTAATGTATGGAACTAAAATTTTTTAATTGTGTTTTTTTAACAACACACATCTTTCGTATTAAGTACACAGTAAAAATTTTGAGGGTAAATTTTATCTTTTTTATAACATTTCTGTAGTATAAACTCGTTTTATTCCAAATTTATTATAAGTTTTATTCCACTCAATATTATAAAACTTGCATTTCCATTCAAACAGCTATTTTACTCCAAAATAGTATATATTTTATAACATGAATTTATAAAAATCACATATTTATTCCAGTTATACACACGAAAACCTCACGGAGCCACTCGGCTTCACGTACAAGTCGAGTTTTCGAAGCTACAGAACTTCAGCGATGCTAGCAGGCAATCAGTTTGCCTTTCTTCTTCAGTCAGTAATCATGTTATGCGCAAATAGTTCCGTTGAATATTTTTTTGTACACATATATAAAGACAAAAATATTGCGCTTGAATTGGAAGCTCTGCCAGCATGATCGAACATGCAAATTTCTGAGTACAATTTTTACTCTATTTTTCCTGTCAATTTGTTTTTGAAAATATAAAAAAAAGCAGATATAACATGAAATCTAGATATTATTCCTTATTTATGACTTTGAATGTAACACACATTCAATGTATGTGCCATATACTTTTTATACAACATTGCTATAAAAAAAATTAAATGTGGTTTTCAAAGATTTTATACTTTTTCTTATAAAAATGTATACCAACGTGGTGTAAAAAGATTTTATACACTTTTCGGATAAAATCTATCCCAATTTTGTATAAATTTGGTTTATAAGATTTTATGGTATAAATTTTATAACATTTTTGGTATGGATTTATATTTATACCAAATAGTATAAAATTTATCCTCATAATTTTTACTGTGTATGTTGTACAAAACAAAAAAAAAAAAAAAAACAAATTGGCCATTTCAGCCCTTGAAAGGACTTTGACCGAGCTTCTTATGATCAATTGTGTTGTGTGTGTTATTAAATGTTTGTACACAATTGACCGAGAACTGGACCTACATGTTTTATGCCGACTCCGAACGGCTCATGTTCTCAAGAAGCTTTACATGGCATTATTTACTCTCTGAGGTTTGCCATTGTCTGCAGAGAGGTGGTGACCGATCAGAAAAATTTTTTATTGAAAAAACTTTTCGCCGAGGCTGGGGATCGAACCCGGGCTCCGAACATGCTAAGCCACACACTTAACCTGCATGCCAAGGTCACCATAAGTATATTGTACAATAAGAATCAATCTCTTATCCATGACTTTCGTATGCAATAAATGCTTTTGATCAAAAATAATTCACACTAAAATGGTTTTTTATAGCAAATAATTCTTCCTGATTTTATTGTTGCTCTTTTAAAGTTTTTGCCACTGCGATGACAACGTCTGCCACACACATGCAGAACATATCTTTGCATATGAATGTGTTTGTATAAATGTGTTCGATTGGAATTGCAATAAGATTTCACTTAAGGTAGGCAATCCTACGGCATGCGTCTGTCTGAAGGGTTGTTGTTTTTGTTATCCTTCAAAAAGCTTCTCTTTGCATTCGTGCATAACTGAATAAACAGTTTCAGTTTTTTATTCGGCCGATTGCAGCATTTAACTGAAAGCAGTGTATATTGAAAACGTATGACTACAGTTTTTTTTGTTATTTTTGTCCCAAAAGTCCTTTTTACCATGTGAACGAATGCAGTCTTATTACAATCACATATTGAGCCCTGAACAATGACCAGTGTTGCTTGGCAGAGCAAATATCCGTTGCACCTGAAAATATCACACGGTGCCGACGACAATGACAACGGCAACGACAACGACGACAACAACTATAACGTCTAGTCGACCAAGCTTAAAATACAGAACAAAGCCGCTGTTGTTGTTGTGGCTGTTGCTGTTGACGAAGGCAATGATACGATATAAGATGAATTCCAGTTTTGCAATTTTTTTTTTGTTGAGTTTTTATCTACATGCCATATGTGTAAACGTATTCATGCCATCATACCGGGACTTAAGCCATATTCATGCGGGAAAGTTAACGTGAGTTTCTTTTCTGGCTGCAGCTGCTGCTTGTTACATGTTTTGAAGCATGTTTTAAGGCGCCTTATAAATGGAAAAAAAAGATTTTTTTATTGTCAATCCGTTTAAGTGAAATCCAAAGAGAGAAAAACACAAACATGGTCAACTGCTATTTTTTATCTAGCCATTTTTTATTATTATCATCCTTGCAATGTTTCGCCCATTTTCAACAACATTTATTCGAACTCGTCAGCTTCTAATGAATTCCTGTTTGTCGGCTGTAGATTCTTTATCTAGCGACTGTTGCCTACCTTTTGGCGGCAATCGTTGACATCGTTGTCCAACGTCAGACAGGAAGCAGGATGTGCACTTTTGTCCGTATTCCACTACATTCACTCACATGATGGTTGACTACAACACTTGCAGCTTGGGTGTCACTCAAAACGTTGTCACATCATGTTGTTGCATGCTCTGTGCGTCATTATTCAACCTGTGTATGTATTTATATGTTTCGTCCTGTCGTTTGGTGTTGCAGCGTGAACATACAGATGAAATGCTTGTCACAGCTCTCGTTTTATCCTCTCAGAATGATTTGGTCGTATTTGCAACAATTGCCATTCAAATTCTATCACCTGCAACGTAGCCATTCCGTTTGGACTGATGACGAACTGGTAGAACTCTTAAAAAGAACAAAAAATTAAAAACAACAACCATACATAATTGCAGAAACATTCAAATGCTTGAGTTCACAGGATTTGCATAACAAGTTGTTGTAGCTTGTATGCTGTGGCTTGCATAAAAAATTAAATAGTAAATTATGTAATTGAAAATTTATGGTTTACAAATGTTATAATTTAAGATTTTCTTAATTGGAAGTCTTCAGTTCGCATGCATCAATGAAAAATATTACAAACGATTTGTTTATTAAAGAATACAAAATGGATTTTTTCACAAAGAAATATTTAAACAAGAAATAAAAATTAAGTGATAACTCTCCAAATATCGAATTTTGTATGAATTGTTATTCAAGGTTACTTGTCCTTGGTTTATTCGAGTTTCGCTTTAAGCCATTTTAAAAACTTTGTTTATCCTAACAATCTGAAAGAAAATCAATATGATTACAAACCAAACACCATTTTGACCAACCCATTTTTGATTTGCATAAAATTTTGTTTTACGAGTTCTTTATCCTATAAAAGAGATACGTATTCGAGGATTAAGGTTTAAGGTTTGAGATTTTTGTGATTTTTGCCTTGGAGACTCATTTTCACAAATTCATAACTCCGGTTCTGTTTGAAGATAAAAGAATGCATTTAAAAAAAAAACTATCCACAAAAAACTTATAAAAAAATTTCATATTGTTATTAACAATTCAAATGTTTAAAAAAATTGTTAACAATCTTACCCACCACTTAGCGTGTTTTAAGTATAACCAGCGCATTCTAAATTTTGCTTTGAAAATGCTTTTTTTTATCGATAGAGAAAGAATTACTACTATTGTAAAATAATTAAATATACTCGCGGGATACCTAACGTCGGTGCCTGGTCGGTGCCAGTTTGCCAAGAAAACCTCATATTCTCGCCTCATACCGTTGTTCTCTGTATTATATATATGACCAATAGTATATATATCTGTGTCGACAAGGAATAACCGCTTAAGTTGAGTTGAGAGAAAGTGAGGTTATTACTTCATTACGTTTTTTCGCAACGAAAACTTAGCGTATAATACTGTATAATATATAATATATAATATATAATATATAATATATAATAACCTCATGTCTAACCTACAGAGATAAAATTTGGAACGTATATATTTTATATCAAAAAAAAGATGTCTTCGAAAAATGGGAATCATCCGCAGACGGACCTTCGGACCGCAGATCTATCACCTATCATACTACCCAAAAATTGAAAACTCAATAAATAAGCTTATGTTTAATCTACAGAGATACAATTTGGAACGAATTTTTTTATAACAAACCAAAGATGATTTTGAAAATTCATACCCACGGACACGCCCACTTCCCATGCAACCCAAATGTTGAAAACGCAATTAATAAGATTATGTTTAACGTACAGGGATAAAATTGGATACGTTTGTGTTTTATAACAAAACGAAGATGGTTTTGACAAATGGGTGTCTTCCATTCCATGTTTAAATATTAATAAATAAGCTCATGTTTTACGTACAGTGATAAAATTTGGTATATATGGTAATGGTATGTTTGGCTATGAAAATCGTTTAAAACTATTACACTGAGGGAAATATGAGTTAAAATTAAATGAAATAGTGTTAATTTCAAAATAAATAAAAAGGAAGGAGTCTATACACTGAGAAAAAAAACATACTTTAAAATTAAACAAAAATTTAAAAATAGAAATTCAACGTCTTGCCGTTTAAAAAAAAAAATTTTAAGGTTAACGTGTCAAAAGGTCAACTCAAAAATAGACTAAAAGCTATTCTGTAATAAGATCTATGTTTGCATTAGACCGCATCGAAAAAAAAATTTCGCCGCACACCAGCTAATCTGAAACATTATTGAAGGAATGTTTCGAAAAATAATTTTTTTTTATGACCGAACGTAGGGGTCGCGCATCGACATATTTCTTTATAACTTTGGTATTTACCATTCGATCTTAAAAAACGTTATGTTTTTGTTTTGATCTCAGGAACATCTATTGTTTATCTCTAGAACTCATTAATTATAACTCGTTTAACCCTTATAGTATTGACCCACCGAACCTCAGTTTCTACCACCTTAACATACCATTTTGATTTCAAACATTGAAAGCTCATTAAAAATCATTCAACAAATTTTTCGCTATTTCCACTAGAATTATTTAAAAATTGTTTTTTTAATTTTTTTGCAAATTTTTTATATATTTTGTCATATCGTATTATTTTTAAAAAAGTCCACCGAAAACGTTCTCATCCGAATCTACCATCCTCATGTACAATTCTAAAGTAATACAATTGAAGTTTTCAAAAAACCATTTAACTATTCCAAAAAAATTTCATAAAAAAAAAAAACAGCATTTAATAGTGGGAAAAGTGTTGAGTAAAAACCCACTTTTATTATACCCTAAATCTAAACGTTTGTAACGCATAGAACGAAGCGAGTCCGGTATAGAAAAGTATATATATTCCTGATCAGCGTCACCACGTGAGTCGAGCTATCCATGTTCGTCCGTCTGTACGTGTGTGTGCTGTCCGTATACCCAGGATAAGAAGAAGGAGTTGATATAATTGAATGAAACTCGGTACACATGGTCACATGGAACCAAGAATTTGCACTATTGAATATTTCTGGAATCCGCCCACGAACACGCCTACCTCTCATACATCGCAAAAATTGAAAACGGCATAATTGAGCTCATAGTTAACCAACAACAATAAAATTTGATATTTATGTATTTCATATCAAAACAAAAATGTCTTCGAAAAATGGGTGTCATCCGCTTACGGACACGCCTACCTCCCATACAACCAAAAATTAAAAGTTCAATACATACATCCATGTTAAACCTACACAGATAAAATTTGGTACGTATGTATTTTATATCAAAATAAAGACGTCTTCGAAAAATGGATGTCATCCGCCAAAGGTCACGCCCACTTCCCATACAACCTAAAAATTTTAAACTCAATAAATAAGCTCATGTTTTACCTGCAGAGATTAAATTTGATACGTATGTATTTCGTATCAAAGCCAAGACGCATTCGAAAAATGGATGTCATCCGCTCACGAACACGCCCACCTCCCATACAACCCTAAAATTTAAAACTCAATAAATAAGCTCGTCTTTAACCTACAGAAATAAAATTTGATACGTATGTATTTTATATCAAAACAAAGATGTCTTCGAAAAATGGATGTCATCCGTTCTCGAACACCCCCACCTCCAATAACCACAATTGCGAAAATACTATAAAGGCATTAACTTGTGATCTATAGGAATAAAACGTGAAAATTTTATAAATTTGTGTAAATTTTTCATCAATATTGAAATGCATATAAAATATGGGCTTCATATGTTCACGGCCACTCCCATTTTCAATACTATTATTGTATTTTGAAAAAGAAGGTTTAGGGTATTTCATAGTCAGGCTAGACCGATTTTAGACTTTCTTTAGTTGTAAATTCATCGAGTTTAAAGCGATCAAATTTCGACGTCATTCAAGTTGAATGTATTTCTGGCGGCTCTCGAGCTCAGATAAAATGTGACCCATGCGTTGATCATTGGTGACAGCAATGGCAGACAAAGCGCTCAGTATATTGAGAATGGCATAAATAGGCTTTTAAAATAATTAAGTTTTATTGGGAAAAATATCAAATGAAGTTGTTTTTATACCTGGTTTATCGATTATGTCATTTGAGTATTGCAATGTTTCAAGTTGGTGTTGAGTGAAGAACTGTATGCAAGGTGGCTCAGTCAATATGAATTTAGACCAATTGGTCTATTAAACTATGATTCACTTTCAAAATTTATAAAATTTATTTTTAAAATTGTCTGGACAGAACATTTGTCGAATACAGCCTGTTGCTTCTTGACGTGCTGCTAAAATCTTTGCGTTAATTTTAATAACAATAACTGCAATGAACGGACGAACGGCTTGTTGAACGTCTTCCGGCAAGTGACGAATCCAAGATATATATTTGAAAAAGTTGCGACTTCCGTGAACTGCCAGGGGTTGACAACGAATTCCGCTAGTTTCATTAGATTCGGCGAGGGTTCTGTGCACGTTGCATAATAACGGAGGAATCAAGATGCTGTTGTTAGCCGTCGAGCTGTGTTCATAGCACCAGGCTTTTGGCTGGCTACCTTCTTGTCGCAATCTCCTGAATTGACAGCTGGAACCATATGGTACAAACATAACTGATCGCCTCGAATATTCCAACCTTCTTTGTTCTCTGGCATTTCTTCCATTGGAATGCGTTTGAAGTTTTGCTTGACCTGGACAAAAAGAATATGCAATAAAAGATCCGAATTATTGATAAATACAATTGTTACACACACAAGGAACACTTAAAAGAAATAATTCACTGAACTTACAGAATATTGCATGCAATTTCGAATGTCTGCTCCGATACTTTCTGGCCAGATCCCAGGTGTTGTTTGTTTGCTAATCAATAATCTCATAAGATCATTAAAAGGTAGCTTATTGAAATGAAAAAGACACACTAACCATTACAACGGTCTCTGCAAATGACGCTTTATAATCCTCGTTATAACTCCACATTTGTAGCCAGTATTGGTAGAAGTTCCATCACAGCTTATAGCAGTCAAATGATGCAAATTGAAATTTTCTTTACTCAAATATTCCACGATGCTCTTTTGGACTTCCAAAGCAATGCTGTCAGTTGGCGTAGTATAGCCGATGAATTTGGAATGTGGCTCTTTTACATTTTACAATGGTGATATGCTCTTCCATCACAACAATATTGCACGCCACATTTGCCTCTGTTATTCTTTTCAATGTTGGCTCTTTTTTGTCATCGAAAGATGACACATCTGGCTGTGACAACAGCTTCAATACGGAATTTAACATCCTTTCTGAATATTTTATTTTTGTCAATAATGAGCCCGTCAAAAAATTGGCTTATATTTTCTGCTGTTTCCGCGGATAACTCCTCCTTGGCTTTAGCAGTACTCGCTTATCGTAAATCTGTGATAAGCATTGTCGCAAGCAATGCACCCAATCGAACTGAGGCTACGCAACGAAATGTCCGCCACTTCAAGTTTTTGTTTAATCGTCTGTGATGAATCGCGAATATTTTCTTCAAATTCATTTTCTGCATCGGTGTCTGGTTCGTGTCTGGTTCGCTTTCGAATTCGCTTGTACCGTATTCGATGGTTCATCAACTGACGTCATTTGTACATCGTTGCGTTGGAACGCACTGATCGATGAACAATGCTTTCACAGCGTTTGGAATTTTATTAAAATCATTTTATTAAAATTTTATTTATTAAAATTTTATTAAAATTTGCATGGAATGTTTCTGTTATGCCGCACTTGCAACGTAAAATAAACAACAATCTATTCCACTGATTTATGTTGCGTCTTGATGGACTTTTAGCAATATTATAGTAAGCATTCACAAGTAAGCATTACAGTAATATATAGTAAGCATTCACAAGTAAGCATTATAGTTATATATAGTAAGCATTCACAAGCAACCCACCATAGCGAAAATACTATAAAAGCATTAATATGTGAGCTACAGAACTAAAAATTGAAATTTTTATAAATTTTTGTAAATTTTTCGTTTTAAAGTTAAGCGCACTAAAGTGATAAGTCCCCTTTTGACGAAAATAGGTTTACTGCATTTTTCAATCCATCAATATAATATTTACCTTATGGAAATTTATTGAAAGTGCATAGCCAATGAATGCGTGTCAGTACACACTTCAAATTAGTGTTTTGAATTGATATGTACATTTGAAATTTTTCACTTATCACTTTAGTAAGCTTAACCATCGATATGGTCTTCTTGTTTTTTGAAAAAGTAGTTTTAGGGTATTTCATAGTCGGGCTTGACCGACTTTAGACTTTCTTTACTTGTTAATAATACAAAATTATAAAATTTTTGGTTATCTAAGAGGAAAATGGATAAAAAGATGAAAAACACAAAACCTAAAAAAAAACGGAGATTTTTTCAAAAATTTTGGAGGACATTTTAGAGTACTACGAAATGAAGATAAATATGTTTATTCTCTCTTTAATGAGTGTTGTCACCACGGTTGCCACTTTGGTACATTGGTACATTCAGGGGCGCAACCAGGAATTTTTTTTGGGGCGGATTTTATCAAATGTAGAACTTATATATAAAAACGATTTTAGGTAATTATAGCGGCTGTGTTGTAACGGTTAGTACGTTCAATTTTTGTACTAATGGTTACTTGTTCAAACTTCAGGCATGGCCAGCAACATATTTTTTTCCACACAAAATGTAAAACGGTCACTGTCAGCACATTTTGTCCGAACAGCAGTTGTAGCGGTCGTTTTAAAATAAACTTTTTTCATCGTTGTTTAACCCTGGATCACTAACCTATGGCTGAGTTGCGTCACAACTAACTCTGGGTGTCTTCCATCCTCAAAATAAATTCTCAATAATTAGGACATAATTGCTTCAACCTAAGAAATGTGGTAGTTTTCAATATATTCCAGATTATTTTCACAATTTTAGAATGTTTTGCTATGAAAAGAATGCTTATTTCTATGTAAAACAAAAATTTAAAATTAGTTCATATTTTAATGTAAAAAAAAAAACCAAAAATACAATAGGTTTTGAAAAAAGCGTGTCATTTCTACAGTTTAAGAGCTGGTGAAATATGAAATATACGATTGTAAAGCTGAAGTTATACAAACAAAAACATTATATATATACTTTTTTCTCTTTAGAACAAATTTCCACCTCAAAAAGATCAGCTAAATTTATATAATTTTCGCAGTAATATTACGCTACTGGAAGAACTATCGCCTGTAGTTTTCCTATTTTTGCGAAGGCGTTGCGTTAAAGGACATACCGTTGTAAGTGCAAATTGGATATATGTGTCCTTATCAAATGTATTTATTACTGTTAGAGCACGTTGTCTTAGTTTTGCTACTAAGCTTTCTGGGTGTAATTCACCCAAAAAAAAAGTATTTTATAACTAACCTGGGTGTAAAGCACCCAAACAATTCTTATTTTAATCGCGCTGTCACGCTTTTATCTCGAAGACCACTAGAAACTGAAAATTATTGAATTGAAAATATTGAATAGAGATTAGATTTTGACTGTTAGTTCGTCACGCAAGTATTGCATTAGAAATCTTAGATAGAAAGTGTGACTGGGTGGATTCCACCCTAAGGTTAGTAATGGAGGGTTAAAGTCTGTACGGCCCAAAGGTCTTGCAAGTGCTAGTTATACGCCGTTTCACGGATTTTTTATTGTTGAACAGTTGTACGAAGATTGTTAGGTCCCAAAAATTAAATTTTTTCTCCCCACAGTGAAAATTGTTCATCCATACTGCACTTCGTTGTAAAAATAGCCAATTAGCCTTAAAATTCGTCCATTGGTGAGTACTAATTATGCTCAATTCCGAAAGTAAAAAACGCTAAATTGCTGACACCTTGGAATAAAAAATAAAAAGTCTGAATTTGAAAAAATCGCTCGTCACCAAAATAGTCGATGAAATTACCCCTTATATCGACTTTTATAGTCTTATTCATAATCTTCCATTGGATTTTCAAAATCAGTTTCATAAAAATCCCTAAAAATTGCGCAAATATTATCCGATTTTAATGAATGAGGGCTCTTTAGTGTAGTGCAGACAACTCACATTGTTCTAATATCGAACAGCTGATTTTGACATTTAGCTCAACTTCCTCTCCAATATGCGCCTACCTTGTTATTCTATCATGGGTTTAATATAAACTAAGTGCGACAGTTATATAAAATGAGAGAAATCGATATTCAAAAGCTCAATTATTATTTAATTGTTATACTTACTGTTCGATTTTGGCTAATCTTGGTGGGTATATATATATTGGTGGGAGTATATGAATTTTTAGTTACGCCAAATCGTATTCTGGTAACCAGTTATTAGTAAAATGTACGCCACATAACGCTAGAATACCAAAATTTATGATTTTCGAATATATATATTTTTCTTGAAACACCTATAAAAAACGCATTTTTCATAGTACATACTCAGTTTTGATTAAACCACACCATACGATACACCAAAAGAAAGAAGAGCTCAGGCATTTTTGTCAAATTTTGGCTTGTTTGGCCGTTGTACGAACGTCGTACGGCCTGAAGTAAGAAATTTTTATTTTTAGTTGGGAGTTCACGACTTTCACAAAAATCAAAACGTGGTGGCACTGTTGTAGAAATTCATTATTATTAAGTGATGTAAATTTGGAACTCATAATGAAAAAAGCAAGAGATTAAAATACGAAGTTATCAATTTTAATCGTAATGCCTACAGAAATTTTTTGAGATTGAAGGATGTTTTTGTTGTCTCTTAAGTAGAAAAATTTTTCGAAAGATTTTTGTATTCCCAAAGATTTAATTTAAATTTAAATATTATTTAAAAATTATTATTATTTAATATTGTTATAAATTTAAGTTATTGTACAATTTTTAAAAATAAATTTCTCAACCAATTCAGGTTAAGAAATTCAGGTAAGTTCGATTTTGTCTAGAAGATTTGTATAATATAGTGTCATAACAAATAACGGAATGTTATGTAGACTGGATTAGTGAAAATGTGTTGAAATGAATTGAATAAAGTTTTAAATAGAGTCTTTTCAGTAGCTCAGCAGAAATACTTTAAATAAAATTAAATACAGTATAAAATAATATCTGTGCAAAATAATATAAGCAAATGTAATTCAGTTAATTATTATTATAACAGCCCAATTCTGTGTACTTGGTAAATTCAACATATTGAATATTTATCAATAATTGAGTATTTATCAAGATTTTATATTCTGTTACAAAAAAAAAAGCTTTTTCATTGACAAAACTGTCAAGATATTATTTGCTATTGACAAACTGTTTTGCTTTATTATTTTTCAAATTTTTACAATTGTGGACGCTTATTTATACATTTTTTTAAAAAGGTGGTGACGTGCTTAAAGCCAGCTCTTAAATTCGGTCATCGGCTTAGCACATGGACCACCACCGGTAGTTCTCTGGCTCATTTTGAGGCGTCTTGCTCGTGTGCGTTGCTGGCTTTTCCAAACTCCTAAAGTCTGCAAAAAAAACATTTTCAATGCACAACACGAGTAAGATATATTGTTTGCTGCGTTTTTGCATACCACAACGGAAAAAATAAACAACACTAACCTCTTTCCACTTTGCTGCTGTCCGTGTTGGGCCTCGTAAGGCATTCAAACTATCCGCCAGCTCTTCCAGACCTCCTGCATTTGCCGCGGCGACTTTGGACTATTTTTTCCGCTCTGAAGTTGTGGGCGCTCAAGACAAAAAGCTACATAAAATTGTAGCTGCTCCACTGCAGCACGTCATAGTAAGGTCCTATAAATTTAAGCTATTATATTATTTAATTTTCTAATTAATCAAATAATCGAAAATACTTACTTAATTGGTGTATCCATATTTGTAAAATTTTTTAAAATAAATTTTTATGAAAATTATTTTATGAAAAATTAGCTGTCAAAACAAATTCACCTTTCTGGTGAATTTCGAAAGCTTTTAATTTATCAAGCCTGCTGCAGAATATTAATAAAGCTTTCACTTGATAAAAATCTTTATAAATTTTATTGATAAATTGCTTGTCAAGAAAACGCAGCATAGGGCTGTAAATGTTATAAAAATGTTGTATTAAAAAAATGTTGGCACATATTTTTTTCTATTTGGTACATTTTTTAAAAAAATTTGATCCGAAAAATATTGGGCGAGTGGCAACCGTTGTTGTCACACATTTGTATCTATACGCTACAATAAATTTTTGTTTTGGCATTGTGCTAATTATATTGGTACTTATCATACACCCAACAATTTTTTTCGACAACCAAAAATTTTTATTTAAGTTCGTTGTTTTGTTAAAATTATCCGTTTTAATTGTGAGTTATTCTTTTAGTTTAAAATTCTTGGCAACAATGGCAAATAAGCTTTATAAAGCTTAAACAATGCTGCCACTCATGATTGGTTACAATTTCAAGCATAAAAGCTTACTTAAGAACAAAAGCTTCTAAACGTTGAAATCTCGTTCACCAACCTTATTGTATAAAGTGAAGACCAGAACCAACTTTGATGAAGAAAATCAAGTTATGTGGTGAGTATTAATAGTATAATAGTAGTGATAAGTAGTGGTGAGTAAATTAGTTAATACATGGTGTTTGCAGGCATTGCAGTTCTTCTCAACCTTTTTCGGCACATAAGCCAGACAACTTTATTTCTTAATATTATAAATTTTTTCACGCATTGAATTTATAATTTGTAACGAAATTAATTGGCATGCACGAAGCCATTGTCTATAGGTTTGTAACTAATTTGTATAAATGAGAACTTACAATGTGATGCACATATCTTTTAGAATCAGTCACAAGTTTCAATAGAGAATTATTTATTAGTAACAGCTATGGCCATGTGATTAATCAAGTAATTAGTTTTTTGATTAATCAAATTTAAAATCAATTGATAAATCGATATATCAGTTTATGAGATTGATCAGTGTGTTGATAAATTGTCTAATCAGTTTCCTGATAAATCATATTCCCGATTAAATAGAATTTTTATACCCCCACGCGTACTGCGTAAGGGGTATATTAATTTTGTCACGACGTGTGTAACACCCAAAAGAAGGCGTGGTAGGTATGGAAAAGTATATATATTCTTGCTCAGCATCACCACCTAAGTTGATTTAGCCATGTCCGTCTGTATGTCCGTCTGTCCGTATGTCTGTCGACACGATTACAGCCGTAATTTTGAAGCTATCGTAATGAAATTCGATATTCAAGCTTTTTTAAAAAACCTAAGGTCAAGTTTGAGAATAGGCTAAATCGGATGAAAACCACGCCTACCTCCCATACAACCCCAAAATTGAAAACTCTACAAAGAAGCTAATATTAAAGCTACAATACTGAAATTTTGTATATGTGTACTCTATGTCAAAACTGAGATGTCTTAGAAAAATGGGCGTCATCCACTCACTAACACGCCCACCTTCCATACAACCCCAAAACTGAAAAATCTATAAAGAGGCTAATATTAAAGTTAGAAGACGGAAAGTCTGTATTTGTGTATTTAATGTCAAAACTAAGGTGTGTTATAAAAATGGGTGTCATCCACCCATTAACACGCCCACCTCCCATACAACCCCAAAATTGAAAAATCCATAAAGAGGCTAATATTAAAGTAAGAAGACGGAAAGTCGGTATTTGTATATTTAATGTCAAAACTAAGGTGTGTTATAAAAATGGGTGTCATCCACCCATTAACACGCCCACCTCCCATACAACCCCAAAATTGAAAAATCTATAAAGAGGCTAATATTAAAGTTACAAGATGGAAACTCAGTATTTGTGTATTTAATGTCAAAACTGAGGTGTGTTATAAAAATGGGCGTCATACACAATCTAACACGCCCACCTCCCATACAACCCCAAAATTTAAAACTTTATAAAAAGGCTTATATTTAAGCTGCAGGAAAACAATTTGATATGTATGTATTTTAGACATATAAAAATAATAAAATCTCTCAAAATCTCATACAAAAAGCTCTCCAGTTTAAGATTCTTCCGCCCTTAAGAATCGGACGTGGGGGTATTTTAACTTCGGCCAAGTCGAAGATATACCTTACTAGTTTTATTTGTTTTAAGTTCATACAAAAGTTTCAAATAAATTAGATAAATTTATTCATTTTTTGAATAAAAAAATTCTATGAGTTATAATGATAAGAATTGTATGTTTGCGCATATAATAAACACCTGCTTTCAAAAAAAAACCTTCTCCACACCTTCTTTGGTTAATATCAACAAAATGTTGGAACCTAGATGGACACGCGATAAAGAAGTAAACAAAAAGCGGAACAAGAAAAATCATTGCAGAAACAATGCAGTCAACTTTTTTGGAATTTTGCGACTAGCAAAAGAGTAGAAAAACACGCATGTGATAAAACTATACCCCATGTTTTTATTTAATATAGTTACATATAAACAAAATCCGTTATATTAGTGCTATATGTAGATTTAAGTCCTTGACTGCATATCTTTTAATTCGTACAAATATGAAATTTTCTTAGGAAAAAATAGGAATAAACCACTCATTTGAGTAACTTTAATCAAGACTTAATTGCAAGCTAAAACATTTTCATCAACTAAAATCATAATTTTTTGGCTTTACCCAGCAGAAACCCAAAAAGTTTTTATTCATTAATAAGTCATAAATGCGCTTTAATTTTATTTAACAACCTTATTCTAGAGAACTGATTTATTAATATACAGATTGAAAAATTCATGCCGACACGCATGCGTAACAACCAGTCTGGTTATACCTGTTGACAGCCTTAATTGTATGTTTACTTTGCCAAATGAACCAACTGGCTATGAATGTCAAGTTAACAAGCCAATAACTTAAAAATATTCTACAAATTGTTGTTGTTTCTACTTTAAAAGCAGTTTTGATATTATGATTATCAAAGCTGTTAGCTAAAGTCATGAATATGCTCCATATGGTATCACTTTGGAGCAAAGATTTAAGCAAAATTATTATAATTTTATTACTAAAAAATAAAAAAATTAAATTAAATATGAACACAAAAGCATCTTTGTTGCTACTACATTCTTACATATTTCATCAGCCTTTAGTTTTTACACACATTTTACAAATTTTTTATATTGCTTAGGTTTATTATTGAAAATATAAAATAAAACGGTCTCAACTCTTTTGCAACTAAATTCTTTTCATCTTAAAACAGCATCTAGTTTAAGATTCAACTTTAATCCACGATATCAATACAATTATAATGTATGTACTTTCATTCAATAAAGCATTGTTCAGTTAAAAATTCAAAAGAAACCAGTTTATGGTCCAAGTGAGGCTTTATTTGAACAAGTTTGAAGTACAGCTTCGTCGCTGTACCGTCTAATTTTCAGAATATCAAAAATATTTTTCGGTTTTGTCTTACTTTCATAATTTTTTGCCTTCTTTTAAACCATTTTTTGTCGAAAATAATTGAATAATAGAAGAAACGTGATTTTAACATTAAAGAGTTCGCCAACCTCTTAATTTCTTTTTTGTTTTTTTTTTACGATCGTGTATGGTCCGGCCCGCTTAGAGTGATTTCTGCGCTGCACTGAAGATAGTAGTGCGAGATTTTCAAACGCTGTCACGTTATGAATGCAAGACAATAACACTGACAGCCCTTTCTAAAATCTTTTTAGCCGGACTAAACATTCCTAAGCGTTCGTTTTTGGTAACCAATCTCAGAATTTCACCACAACAGGATTTCAAGATATCTGCATCGAAATATCTTTATTGAAAACAGTACACCAACATTTCTGTAAGATAGTCCCATCTGTGTGATAGTCATATTTAGCAGTGTCGTTTTTTTTGAAAAAGGCAAAAGTTAAGTTTTATTAAATTATTCTTTTTTGTTTAAATAATAACGCAAAAGAAAAATATTCAATAAAAAAAATTGCATATTCAAATACTTTGCATAGGGTAGTTATTAGTCGGGCTATGCCGATTATAGGGTTCCCTTACTTGTTTAAAAAAAAAACTATGTCAAAGTAAAATCCCTCAAGTATCAAGAAAAAGTTTTTTCTGACAGGCAGGATATGTCAGATGTGGAAAATCTGAAGAAAATTCCTGTTTCCCTCAAATTTGTAAAAAAAGCTTATAAATTGAAGTTAATGACAGATTAATACTTTTTTGAAAACCTTTAAAAGAAACATGGTGTCAATCCCTGAAGCAATCTTTATAAAATCTTTATAATTAAACCCGAAACCCTAAACCCTAAACCTGAAAGGCCAGGGTACATTAACTTTGTGCAAACGTTTGTAACACTTAAAAGTTAGCGAGTCCGGTATAGATATTTGTTATCAGAATCATCTCATGATTCGATTTAGCCCGGTCCGTCTGTCCGTCCGTCCGCCCGTACGTCTGTATGTTGCCCGCAAACACAGAATAAGAAGAAGGAGTTTAGGTAATTGCATGAAACTTAAGTACACATGTTCACATGATCCATCGTGTTTCAGATTCACGTTATACACTTTTTTTCAACGCATTTTTCAACAATTCCCATCGTAATGTTGAACGTGAGAAGAATTGATATATGTTTTCAATTATTCCAAAACATGTTACAACTGCTGGTTCTTGCTTAGCTGCAGTAACTCCTACTAAATTTAGTGAATGGTTATCACAATTAAGAAATATTGCATGTATTTCAATAAATCCCAAAAGAGATACTTTGATGCAAACACTTGTGTTGATAAAATCAATATCTACATACAGTGGTTCAAACGGCTAACTGGACAGCGCAGCGATCTACTTTAAAAGTAATTTTTTTAGGAAAAATACGTTATGCGTAATACAGAAATTTTTACAGAATGTTTTATTGTTGCTTTAAATATTGTTTGGTACAAATAATTTACCCAAAAATATACTCCTACTTCATTCAGTTAGCAATTATATAAAAATACGCCCCCTTTTTAATCGTCAAACGTCTAACCGGAAACACCCAAATTTTTGTTAAATTCATTATTTCAATACTTTGTTGAGGAACCTTTTGCATCAATTATGGCTTAAAAACGATTTTGTATGGAAGGGAACAAGTTTCTGCAAACATCTGTTGAATGCTGTTCCATTCCTTGATAAATTCCTCCTTGAACTGAGCTATGTTTCGAACGCTTGTGTTGTATAGCCTTTTACCCACTTCAGTCCATACATTTGCAACGACGTTGATGTCAGACGATGGGGAACCAGTTTTCAATAATTTGGGGCAGTTATGTACCATACAGCAGAATTGTGTTTTGGGTCATTCTCTTGATAAAAATTAAAGGTCTGTAATATACGAAGCTTTACGGCACTCTGCTTTAATTTGCCTTAATATGTTAAGGTATAGTATATATCCGTTTTACCATCGATAAACACAAGATTCCAGACACTTGCACTAGATAAACAGTCCCAAACCATCACAGAACCACTTCCATGTTTCATTGTAGTACAAGTATTTTTGCTTTTAAACTCGGTGTTTGGTTGTGGTCATACTTAAGCCCTACGTCTACACCGTCTAAATTGAATTTGCGTTGGTCAGTAGGGGAAGTAGGGGAAGAGTGGCATGAAAGAGCCAGTTTTAAAAAAGTTACAAAATATATGAAAATAATTAATAAAATTATAATTCTTGTATCAAAAGTATTTTCTCATTCATTTATGAACGTAATACCATGAAATATTTTTCAAAATCAACATTATTCTTGGACCTGTAGCCATTTATAAAAAACATGAAATTCGGCTCTTTCATAACACATGGGCATTGAAAGAGCCAACCAAAGTTTTGAAAGAGCCATCTTCTTATTACAAGACTTAACACGAAAAATAACGAATATTTTATTAAAAATATTAATTGTTATTATAAAAAGTATTGTTTTTACAAAAACAAATTAAATAAATACAAAAATTCAAAACTAAAAACAAAAAATAGTTAAAAAACTTAAAAATAATTTTAGCAAAAAAATTAAATCGCTTTGAAGAAAATCTATAATAATAAGACCTATTCCAAAAACAAAATAAGAGGTTTAAAACACTTAAAAACATTTTTGACAAAAATAACTTAAACTTCCTTTACGCTTCTTCATACCACCGCAACCCAGCTCTTTCAAAACATATTGTCCAAAGAAACATAACCTCAAAAATTAGTATGAAATCAAGATTTTTCCGGCAAAATAAATATGTTATTGGTAGGCCTAATATATCCATAAAATTATAGTATAATAATATTACTGTTAGTTTTAAAGGTGAAGACGTCACAAAACAAATAAAATATTCTGAAAAACTTACTTAATGATGAAGAAATCCAAAATACGATACACCATCGTCGTTTATTATCAGTGAACTGTCAAATGTTCGAGGGTGCCATATGGCGAGTATTGCTTCTTAAAAATTATAATTTAAGAAGCATTCGTATGAAAACTACCGCGTAAATCAAGATGGCTCTTTCAAAACTTGGCTCTTTCATGCCACTCTTCCCCTATATAATACCTTATATAAAACATACCACTTGCATTTAACCTAATTTTTTACATATTACCTTACTTACCGTATCCCAAAGAGCATAATTATTAAGCAAGTATTCTCCAGCAAACTGAAGTCATAGTCTTTTGTTTTTTGGGCTAATGGACAGCTTCTTTCGCACAATTCTTCCATGAAAATCATTGTTACGAAGTGTGTTACGAATAGTTTACACACATAAGTCCTTTTCTTAACTTCTTTTGCATAATTTTTCAGCTCGTTTGCAAATTGGAATTAATTTTTTTTTATTTGTAGGATAATTTGGCGCTCATCACGGTCGCCTAGTGTTTTACCTTGACCCTTCCGTCTTTTATTGAGGATTCGGAAGTCGTCATGATACTTTTTCAATAATATCGTGAACCATAGAATGGTTTCGAACAACGATATCACCGATTTAGCAAATAGTTTTACCTTCAAAGTATTGCCGTATAATAAGCGCCCAAATTTCGAATGTTGTGTGCGTGCGTTTTTGCAATATTGTAGAATTTGTTGTAGTAGCGATTACCGAAGACAAAAAACAATGAGCGAAATCAATACAAATTTGGTTTGAATTCTTTTTAACCGACTTCAAAAAGGAGGAGGTTCTCAAGTTGGTTGGTTTCTCTGTTTTTTTTTTTTTTTTTTTTTTGTGAATGTATGTACATCGATTACTCCTAAAGTACTTGCCCGAATGCCATAATTTTTTGTCAACATATAGAGACCATCAACGCGGAGATGCCCGTCCAAAGAGGGTGGTATTCGACAAAACGGCGTGTCGCTATAAGAAAAACACTGTAACTCAGTAAATATTGACACTAGGGTAATGAAATTCAAAGTAAAATTACGAGGGCAGGTACAAATATTAAAAATTACGAGCACTTAAGTGGGCGTTATTCGAAAAAAGGGTGTGGCAGTTATGTAAAAACTCTGTTTCTCAAATAAAATTGACACTAGAGTACTGAAATTAAGTACAGAGATAGGCACAGTTATCTAAAATTTCTATACAAAAAGTGGGCGTTATTTGACAAAGGGGTGTGGCAATATAAGACAATTACTGTATCACAAATAATATTGGCACTAGAGTGCAGAAATTTATTACAGCGGTAAGCACTATTTCTACAAATTTTTGTAAAACTAGTAAGGTATATCTTCGACTTGGCCGAAGTTAAAATACCCCCACGGCCGATTCTTAAAGGTAAAAGAATCTTAAATTGGAGAGCTTTTTTATGAGATTTTGAGAGATTTTATTATTTTTATGTGTCTAAAATACATACATATCAAATTGTTTTCCTGCAGCTTAAATATACGCCTTTTTATAAAGTTTTAAATTTTGGAGTTGTATGGGAGGTGGGCCTGTTAGATTGTGTATGACGCCCATTTTTCTAACACACCTCAGTTTTGTCATAGAATACATGAATATCGAGTTTCCGTTTTGTACTTTTAGTATTAGCCTCTTTATAGGGTTTTCAATTTTGGGGTTGTATGGGAGGGGGACGTGTTAGTAGGTGGATGACGCCCATTTTTCTAACGCACCTCAGTTTTAACATAAAATACTTAAATACCAAGTTTCCGTCTTGTAACTTTAATATAAGTCTCTTTATAGATTTTTCAATTTTGGGGTTGTATGGGAGGTGGGCGTGTTAGTGGGTGGATGTCTCTCATTTTTCTATCACACCTTATTTTTAACATAGAATACACAAATACCGAGTTTCAGTTTTGTATCTTTAATATTAGTCTCTTTATAGTTTTCAATTCTGCCAACATGAAAACCGAATATTTTAACTGTTAGCCGAATCAGATTAACGCGAACAATTTCTCTTATCTGTATTTTAATTTTTTCCGAATTTTTTTCCTCTTTCAATAAGGACTTTAAGCAAAAAATTCCATTTTGTTATATTTATAATAGTGTTTCACAACACCCCATAATTTTTTAAAATCAAAAATTCCAATCTTTTTTTCAGGCTTCAAGAAAATTCTTAAATGTTTTGAATTTCAAAAAAATGCCATCGCAGGTTGTTAGGTAATTGAATAAGCTATTCAAAAAATGTTTCCAGAAAAAAAAAATATTAACTTTTAAAGAAGTTATCGTCCAAAAACTAAACCTGTCTCACAACACCCCACTCTCCCTTACCATAAAAATCTTTAGTGTTTTGCGTATCTTGGGTATGCATTCTGAAGAAAAAAAAAGTTTATGCAAAAAAATTCGTTTTCTACATAAAAGACGTTCAGAAGAACCAAAACCGCTCCATGGGGATTTCTCCGATCCAAAAAAAATTATACAGAAATTGTTTTTAAGAGTCTCTCTCTAACTTTTAAGTCGGTGTCTAGTGAAATTTCAATTTCGATTCGGCTTACTACACATATTTAATTTTTGATATATTTCTGATCACTTGAGGGGTTGTTGGCAATACTTCGATTTGAGTAATCTTTTCAACTTCTAGCATGGAGCTCACTAAAGAAACTTGAAATATTTGGAAAAAAATTAATTCAATAGTAAAACAAAATAAAACAGCCTAAATTTGAGGAAAATCGCGTTATTTCCTATTAAATTATTATTTTTCGTCCTTTTTTTATAGTTTTTTTTTAGACATCGATAACACAAACTCTACAGAATTAAGTTTATAGTGACGTCATCTGATTCAATACAAAAATAATACATTACAAAACTTAATAAATAATAATAATTCAATCAAAATTTGTCTAAACTGTTAAATATTAAAAAAAACTGTTAAATAGTTTTTTTTTAAACATCGATAACACAAACTCTACAGAATTAAGTTTATAGTGACGTCATCTGATTCAATACAAACATAATTCATTACAAAACTTAATAAATAATAATAATTCAATCAAAATTTCTCTAAACTGTTAAATATTATCCGATATTAAGGAATTATGGCTTATAAGGTAAAAAGATGTTGGTTTGATTTTTCTTTTGACCGCCCATCTAGTGACATATTATAGTTATACGGTAATACTTATCCAATGAGCAAATGCTGAATTAAATCGAAATAATATATTCTTAACGATAGGTCTTTACTACACATTTTAACGATAAGTATTTTCTACACTTTTCCAAAATCGGATAATTTTTGCGCAATTTTGAGGGATTTTTATGAAACTGATTTTGAAAATCAAATGGAAGATTATGAATAAAGCTATATAAGTCGATATTAAAGGTAATTTCATCGGCTATTTTGGTGGCGAGGGACTCAAATGATTGTTTCAAATTCTGACTCTTTTTTTCATGCCAAGGTGTTAGAAATTAAACGTTATTTACTTTCGGAATTGAGCATAATTAGTCGAAAGTCCATAACTCTTCGCCATGTGGGAAGTATAATTAAACCGAACAGGTAGGCATCTACTCTAAACACTCGACTAATACTGAGCATAATTAGTACTCACTAAAGGACGAATTTTAAAGCTAGTGCCAGCTAATTGGGTATTTTTACAAGGAAGTGAAGTTTGGATGAAAATTTTTCATTGCACTCAGTAAAAATTTCTCGAAATAAGATACATAAGATAAAAAGTTATAGAGTTTGCTCCAGAGAATGCTTTTCTCTAAATGTGATAGTAAAAATTCCTTAAAAATGATAAAAACCTTCCATGAAAAAGAAAAATATGTAAAAATATGTCGTTTTTGAGAAAAGATTTCATTTTATTGAAGAAAATACTTCGCATAGTGAATTTTTTATCAAAATATAGGAAAAAATTTTAATTTTCCATAAATTTTTCTCTTTAAATGAGAAGTTTTTTTGCGAGAAAAAAAAACTTATTATTATTAGAGACATTGAAATATTTCCATTTCCCACAAGTGAAGAAATATTTCTTTGAAATTGTGAAAATTTATTCTAATTGCAGAAAATTTTATTTGAAAAAGAGAAAATTGCTATTATCGCAAATAGAGAAATTTTTTATCGGAGAAATATAGGTATTTTTTTCTTAAAGTGTGGGGGGGAGAAACAATTTAATTTTTGCTGACCCTATTGGGTCCCGAGTAAAAATGAAAATATTTTAGCCCAAGCCTTATAACCTTCGTACAACTGTCGAACAAGAAAAAAATCCGTAAAACGGATACAACTGGTGCTTGCAAAATATTTTGGCCAAACAGATAAACAACGTTGAAGCAAGTTTATTTTAAAACGACCGCGACCACTGCTGTTCAAATTCTGTATGGACAAAATGCACTGACAGTGACCGTTTTAATTTTTTTTTTTTTAATATGGTGCTGGCCATGCTTGAAGTTTGAACAAGGAACCATTAGTGCAAAAATTGAACGCACTAACCGCTACAACACAGCCGCTGTAATTACGTAAAATCGTTTTTATATATAAGTTCTACATTTGATAAAACCCCCCCAAAAAAAATTCCTGGTTGCGCCCCTGGTGAAAACACTATGTCAAAGTGGGCGACATTCGACAACGAGGCGTGTCACTATTAGAAAAAACACTATATCTCAGTCAATACTGACACTAGGGAAATCAATAAAAGAATAGGTAGAGTTATAACAAAACACAATAAAGGAAGTAGATTAGATTCAACAAAGAGGCGTGTCACAACTAGAAAAACACTGAATTTCAGTTAATATTGAAACGTGGGTACTAATATTTGGTAGGTGGGTAGGTAGAATAATTAAAAAGGTGGGATAGATTGTAAATAGCGTGAGGCACTTTGAGGAAACTACTGTAAATCGGTAAATACTGATGCTGGGGAATTGAAATTTGGTGCAGGACAAGGTTGAATTATTACAAAGTATGATCAATAAAGTACATAGTCGGGATTCAAAAAAGGGCATGACACTTTAATAAAAATTGTAAAGAGGCAGAAATGGAAAATAAGCATCAAACCATGAAATAGTAAAACTTAACTTTTAATAATAAAGTTTCATAAATCAAATTTTCCTAAATAATTCTTGCAAAAATTTAAAAAAAAATCAAAAGAGTAAAGAATAAGAAACGACAGAAAAAAATTTTTAAAAATATGAGCTTAAATAATTGTGCTTACGTAGCTTAAAAACTTTTTCTAATATTTATCATATTCTCTAAAAAAGCAAGAAATAAAAACTTTTTAACAAAAAAAAAAAATTTACTTCAAAATCACTACAAAGTAAGAAATAATTTTAAATTACTTTTCCTATTGATCGTGGTAAAATCTGATAGTTTATTTATATACATTATTAAATTGGAAATCTTATAATTTTAGTTTTTCTTGATTTGTTTTATTTTTATCAGAAATGAATTATTTTTTTATAATAATAAAAGTTTTTTAGTGGGCGCTACAAAGTCCTGGTGATGGTTAAAAAATAATTTTATTCACTTTTGCACTCTCTTGATATTCAAATATAAAACCGAAGTCATGGAGGTGTGTTCTTTATATTTAAAAAATCAAAAATTATGTGGTAAAAAGTTCTTTTGCGTGCACCCGGGGCGATCAAATAGCGAAAACTTAATAAAATAACATAATTGTTTAATCAATAAAGTTAAAAAAATTATTGTTTAAATTTTGTTTGTCTCCTCTGCGAGTGGCGCCCGGGCATGATAGAAACCCCCTCGCTATTCCACTGATCTGGACGTAAGGTGAAATGCAGGGAATCATTTCTATTTGCATAAGCATTTTCATCAATTGAAGTTGGTAAGTTAACAAAATTCCTGCTGAGATCATTCACGTCAGCATCACTTACAGCAGACAGGATTTTACCAACTCCAATATTTCGAATTTCTTTCCAAATATTTATACCCCCACGCGTACTGCGTAAGGGGTATATTAATTTTGTCACGACGTGTGTAACACCCAAAAGAAGGCGTGGTAGGTATGGAAAAGTATATATATTCTTGCTCAGCATCACCACCTAAGTTGATTTAGCCATGTCCGTCTGTCTGTCCGTCTGTCCGTCTGTCTGTCGACACGATTACAGCCGTAATTTTGAAGCTATCGTAATGAAATTCGATATTCAAGCTTTTCTTAAAAAACCTAAGGTCAAGTTCGAGAATGGGCTAAATCGGATGAAAACCACGCCTACCTCCCATACAACCCCAAAATTGAAAACTCTACAAAGAAGCTAATATTAAAGCTACAATACTGAAATTTTGTATATGTGTATTCTATGTCAAAACTGAGATGTCTTAGAAAAATGGGCGTCATCCACTTACTAACACGCCCACCTTCCATCAACCCCAAAATTGAAAAATCTATAAAGAGGCTAATATTAAAGTTAGAAGACGGAAACTCAGTATTTGTGTATTTAATGTCAAAACTGAGGTGTGTTATAAAAATGGGCGTCCTCCACCGATTAACACGCCCACCTCCCATACAACCCCAAAATTGAAAAATCTATATAGAGGCTAATATTCAAGTTACAAGACAGAAACTCGGTATTTGTGTATTTAATATAAAAACTGAGGTGTGTTATAAAAATGGGCGTCATACACAATCTAACACGCCCACCTCCCATACAACCCCAAAATTTAAAACTTTATAAAAAGGCTTATATTTAAGCTGCAGGAAAACAATTTGATATGTATGTATTTTAGACATATAAAAATAATAAAATCTCTCAAAATCTCATACAAAAAGCTCTCCAGTTTAAGATTCTTCCGCCCTTAAGAATCGGACGTGGGGGTATTTTAACTTCGGCCAAGTCGAAGATATACCTTACTAGTTTTTGAATAAATTACGTTTATGAATTTTCGCTATAAAAACTTCTCTTGGAATCAGATTTTATTATTCACCTTTTTTCTCAGTTCTTTAAATTTATTATACAACTCTTATATATGTTCTGAATTTTTGACATGTTTTTCGCGATGATAATGATTTATTGTTTGTTTGGAAGTTTATGGAAGTGCTTTTACGGCACTTAATATATTACCACTGTGTCTAATTTATATAAATTATATCACAACCAACATCTAATATCAAAATTAACGTACTTTCAGTGACGTCCTACCAACACTACATTTGAAATTGAAGCCTGCGCACTAATAAAATTCCGACCTTGTACAAAAGAAAATTAACAAAAAAGGACTAAAATACGAGCGATTCAATTAAAGCTCAGACGCATACCGAAGCGATACAGAACCAAACCAACACAAACTGAAAGGTTGAAAAACGTGGAGCCAACAACAACAACAATAGAGACAAGTTTGAATGGAACAGCAACAACGTCGCTGTTCTGCGACGACTTCGGAATTCCAACATGAGACTGCGTCTGCAAAGGAGGCAGCAAAGCATAAGAAAAAGCATCCTTAAATATTATGTACTCAAATCAACAGGGTTGAGAAGAAGGTAAAAACTCATAAATAATTGAATATAGCCTGTGAAGCCGCATACATACCTACTATATCGGGCGTATTAGTAGAGTATAGAAAAAAAACAGCTGCTTTTGAGCGTCCTTTAAGACGTAAGGACGAAATACGAGAACACACGACGGTCAATGGTACAAAAAATAAAATTTGTTATCAATTTGAAAAAGCTGTGGAATGCTGTATGAGATACTTTTTCATCTGAGAGATACAGCTCAGGCATTTACAGCGCTGCAAAGTAACTGCTTATCACAAAAAATTAACTCACATCCTCTGACACTGCTTCAGTTACATTTTTTCAATCGATGCGTTTGTTAGCGTTACTACACAGCAGCAACATAAAATTGCCTAAAAAAATACAAAATAACAGAATAAATTAATTTAAAAATGACCGTTGCAATGTATCTAAGAAATAAACAAAGTGAAAAATAAACCATTAAAAACACTCAGCATCGACAAAAAAAGTTCAACACGTTAAGAGATTCTTCGTAACGCTGCCAACAACTGTATCTGTAAGTGTTTGTTATACACCGTCTTAGTAAAAGATATTTTCAAATTATTTCTTATAAATTTAATTATTTGCCCTTCAAACCACAACTAAAGTCGAATGCTCATTAATTGAGCACATTAGCCTTCTTTGCAGGCGACACCAACAACAAAAGTGCCAACTTGTCTGCATGAACGTGCGTCTTGGAAATACCTATTTAATACGTCACACTTCAATGACCTTTAAAGTAAATACGTCACACTGCAAAAACAAAAAAAAAATCAATGCCTGTCGCAGAATGTTGCGCCCTACTCACGCCCTACCACACGCTTTTATGCCATCATGTTAGGGCTTTCTACTTAAAACGCTGTCAGATTAAATGTTGGGTTTTTTTTATATGTACTTTTCTCGTTCTTTAATACTAAGTTATAATATATTTTGTAAGTTGAATCGTTTTACGATATAATGTGTAATAATAGCATGTTGATGACTTGAAGTGCTCTTTGCATTTATATGCTTCAATCTCTAGATAGCTGATGAAACATCATAGCATTATTTCTAAAGATAAGCTTTATTCGCTTCAAATACCTTCAATGTGTTAATGTTGAAATTATCGTTAATTGTGTTGTGCAACAAATTTTAAGAGTTAAAATTTCTTAAAATTTTTTAAAGTTCTCAATACAAAAATTTTAGGATTATTAATTTTAAAAATTAATATCAAATAAATCAATAAAAAAAAACCTGACGCCAAACAAACCGCAGATGACAGACGATCTTTGAGTGTAGCGGCTGACGAAACAGCTGTCGGTACTGCAACCAGAATTTCATCACAAAACCACATAAATATTTTAATAAAAAATATGTCAAAGAACAGTTTCCACGCAAAATATAATAAGTAAGTGTGAAAGTGTTTTTAAATTTTTATTTATTGTTTTATATACCAACTAGCTTATAATACCCGACGCAGCTCGATTCTTGTGGTGCTTTTTACGTGTTGCTTATGAGATATGATACGTTAAAATAGTTGGCATTTTTAGCATATTTTTCTTTAAAAGTTTCTGGTAAAATTTACTTTATTGGTTAATAATTTTAAAACTTTGATTTTCATAAACCTATATTCTGTTCAAATATTAACTTTTACCCAATTTTCCTATACAAATACTTGAAAAAAATACTAGATGAAAATTCATATTTGTGGTGAAGTCTGATTAAAATTAAAAAAAATTCGTTGACATAATTAAAAGTTTTTGTAAAAATCGACAACTGCGCCACCTATCGGTTCGAAAACTATCGTTCAAGCTCACATCACTCTCATACATTCACTAAGTTTCTTTTAAATCGGATGTGTGGTTTCGGATATTATCGAAAACCAACATAGTGACATGTGATTTTTATATATAATCATAAAATATGCAAAGCAAGTCTAAAGTCGGTCTAGTCCGACCAGGAAATACCCTATGAAATATGAACTTTGAAATACCCTAACATTTATATATTTATTAAAATACTAAAACAAAAAGACGTGACTTCCTATAAAAATCCATGCATTATTTGTACCTATAGAAGTAATACAGTTTTAACCAGAGTCATAACTGTTATAATAAATATCTTTAAAAATTAGACCATAACAGTTATATTGTAAGAAAAAAAATATTTATCAATAATAACTATTATTATAAAAAAAAAAAATTTTCTCTGAAATAAGAGTTATGAATGAAGAAAATATTTTTTTGTTGCTGATAACGTTTATTTTCAATTTTTAATTTTTAAGGTTGCCTCATAACTGTTAAAGACGAGAAAAATTTTTTACGTTGCTCATAATTTGTATGAAATAAAAAAATCTTTGTTACTTTTTTGCTTCAACATGTGTGAGATTATCAATTGTAATTTGTTTTCTTGCTCTCAGTAAGAGAATAAGGAGTTTTTACAAAATTAGGCATTCATAAAAAATGCAGTTGTGAATGCAACTCTTAAATGTACTCTTAAATCGTATTTTAGGGCAAAGCAGTACATAAGTATGAGAACGCAAAGAAGAAATTGATATTTCATTAAAAAAATCATTAATTTCAGTAATTTCACATGTCATTTCAGCGAGTAAACCCGGATTTCACAATTTTGTATAAACGTATTTAAATTGTTTGTTAGTTAGAGAAAGAGAAGCACAAGTGCACTTGGACTAGACTCCTGAATAGAATAAAATTTTTGTTTAGGCGAACAATAGTATAATTTCAGTTGCTGTACTTCTTTTTCTGATTTTTCTTAACCATAGAAGTAAAAAATTCAAATTATGTATAAAACTTTATCACACGAAGAACCAACTACTCATTTTAAGAAAGAACAAAAATACAGTAAAAACAAGCAACTAAAAACATGCAAATGGAAGATTTTTATTGGATAGTGACAATAAGGGCGGTGCCATGCCCCCTTTCCAAAGATTGCTGAAATTTATCAGCCGAAGGACACGACTCAATAGTTAGTTCTAGGTCAGTTATAGGTCAAAACTTGTGTTTACCGAAAATTTGTGTTCTTAGAAAATGCAACGCTACTAGCGGGTAGGAGGGTGAAAACAAACTTTACGACCTATTCTCATACCTACCAAATATATAAAAAAATTTCTACTACAAAGACTATTATTTTTATATATTAGAAATAATGTAAAAATTTGTTTCTCTACAATAACTCTTACCAGGCAACTTAAAAAAAATTTTTTTGAAAATAAAAGTTATGAGCAACGTAAAAAATTTTTTCTCGTTTATAACTATTATGAGGCAACAGTTGAAAAATATAAATTCAAAATAACTGCTATGAAGCAACGTATAAAATATTTTTCAAAATATCAACAACTTTTTCGACCTAAAAAAATAAATAACTGTTATTTTGGGTCTCTGGTTTTAACTAAAGTGGTTTGTGTGGTAGGTGGGCGTGTTGGTACGCGGATGACGTCCATTTTTTGTACACACCGCAGTTTTGATATTAAATGTTCCCACACGAAGTTTCATCTATCAAATATGAACATTTAATAGTGTTTTTAATATTGTGGATTGTATGGGAGGTGGACCTGTCCATGAGCGGATGACGCTCATTTTGTAAACACATCTTACTTTTGATACAATAACCTCACATATCTAGATTTATCTTTGTAGCTCATATATAAACCTCTTAAGAGAGTTTTTACCATAGTAGGTTATGTGGGAGGTGGGCGTGTTGGTGGGCAAATGACGCCCATTTTTTGTGCACACCTTAGTTTTGATATAAAATGCTTCTATGCGAAGATTCATCTGTCAAAGTCAAATATGAACCTTTTAATATTGTGGGTTGTATGGGATGTGGGCATGTTCATGGGCGGATCACGCCCATTTTATACTTATTTATACCGGAATCGCTTCGTACTAGGTGTAACCAACGCTTGCACAAAGATAATATACCGTTGACCTTACAGGTTTAGTGTATAAAAAACCCTCTGAATCATAACAAAATGCTCCCAAATTTTCACGCAATTGTTTTAAAATTTTGTGCTCTTTTATGTTCAAAAATCCAAAACAATTTGGCCATTTCAGCCCTTGAAAGGACATTATTAGAGCTTCTTATGAGCTATTCTGCTGTGCGTTTTATTACATTTTGTAAAAATGGATCAAAAACTGTATCTACTTGTTTTATACCGAATGCGACCGGCTAAACAGCATGTTTTCAAGAAGCTTTTCATGGAATTTATAATTCTCTGGGGTATGTCATTATTTGCAGAGGGGGAATCAAGGCACTTCGACGCCAAAGCCACACACAGTTTGTACCTCAACAGCCACGTTTTTATATATTACCTTTTATACCCAAATTTTTGACATTTTTTGGCATCGTCAAACATACTAAGGTCCTCATCCAATTCGGATCCATCCAACACCTTAAATATGAAGGTAAATAATTTGCCTTGCAAGAATTTTCAAAGATATGTTATTGCAATTTGGTAGTTGCATACCTTTGTGGTAAGTAACATTCTTGGCTTAGAAGTATTTTATTAGACAAAATTTCGTTTTCTATAAGAACGCACAAGTTTCTTAAATTTCCAAAAAAATTGACTCCATAAAAACTTACGTACCTAAAATACACAAAAATTTTTTAGTACTTATTTTATTTTCTGTTGAAATAGAAAAAAAAAATCAATCAATAATGAAAGTGCTGACTTTGAAAATGAATAACTCGGTCATTTTACAAAGGATTCATTAATTTCTTTTTTTTTAAATTTTGACTAATTTTCGTTTTCCTTCTAATTTTTATAATTTTTCAAAAAAAACCTTGGCGAATTTCTTTATTTCGCAAAAAACTTTGTTAAAATAATTTTTGTACAAAAAATATTTAAAACCAAAAATGGCATTTTTAATGTTTTTTAATTTGGTATGCATAAATATAGGAGTACTTTAAAGTTTCTATCATAAAAATTTAAACACGGTTTATACGATTAACTATCATAAAAATTTAAGTTTTTTTGTTTGTTTTCTTTTTATTAGTTTTGTATTTTTGTAATTTTGTATGCACAAAAATTAATGGTGTAGTGAAAGAATCATGACAATTTTTCAATTCGTTTCTGAGTTATAATCCCAAATACCCCTTTAAACACTCCCACAGCAATAACAACGCCAACTACCGGGTGGTGTTATATTGCTGTGGAACACCAAAAATATAACTACAAAAACTCAAATGATTTCTGATAGCCCTTGGTTCGTATAACATATCGTTCAAAGGATTTTTCTGGGTTAGCTCAAATAAATAACAGATTCACAGATTCTATAAAGAGGCTAATATTCAAAAAATATTGGGTGTGGGTGTAATTTATACCTAAACTAAGGTGTGTTAGAAAAATGGGAGTCATTGGCTCACAAACACATCCACCTTCTATACAACTCCAAAAATGAATACTATGTACTAAAGAGGCTTATCTTTTAGATACAGAAAAAAAATTGGTACGTTTGTATATTACATCAAAACTAAATTGTATCCTTCATGCGATTGCTAGAAGTGATCAATGTAGTAAAATCCTTAAAAATGTCATAAAAAATTAGCCATAATTTTAGATTTTTACCCTAAGAAATCGGCCGTGGAAGTATTTTCCGGCCAAGCAGAAGATATACCTTCTCATAGAACAGTCAACCATAGTCAGGTTATCCAATCTCTGGTCTTTCCAACAAAGATGCGGACCTAGCCAGTGAAAACCCTCAATTTTAATACGCTTGCTATACTGATATGGTGACCGTGGCATGCAGGTTAAATGTGTGGCTTAGCATGCTCGGAGCACGGGTTCGATCCCCAGCCGCGGCGAAAAGTTTTTTCAATAAAAAAATTTTTCTGATCGGTCACCACCTCTCTGCAGACAATGGCAAACCTATGCAGAGAGTAAATAACGCCATGTAAAGCTTCTTGAGAACATGAGCCGTTCGGAGTCGGCATAAAACATGTAGATCCAGTTCTCGGTCAATTGTATGCAAAAATTTAATAACACACACAACACAATTGATCATAAGAAGCTCGGTCAAAGTCCTTTCAAGGGCTGAAATGGCCAATTTGTTTTTTTTTTTTTCTATACTGATGTCGGCACTTAACTTATACAGCTCATGGTACCATCGTATTCAGTACAAGCTATTGACGAACGCTCATTAAGTCTTTTCATCAGTGCTACTCAACGTCCATACTTGTGATGCGTTAAGTAGGATGGAAAATGATTATGGATTTATAGAGTGTCAGTTATGTTTGTCGAGAGAGAGAGCTCTGCTTCTCAATTACCTACTGGTCCAAAGTAACACCTGTGGTAAGAGTTATTCTTCGTTTAATCTCAATACTGATATCATTGGAGAAGTTAATGCTGGATCCTAGGTAAATGAAGTCCTTCACAACCTCAAAATAGGTATTATTAACAGTGACGTGATTTCCAAGGCCCTGGCACAGTTTGTTTGTTGACATAAGATACTTCGTTGTATCTGCGTTCACTACAAGACCAATTTAAATCTACTGAATGATTCTTAGATTAATTAATTAATCTAGAGAATGCTGCACTGACTCTGCCCGCATTATGGCCAATAATGTCAATATCAACAGCAGACGCAAGCAGCATAACAATTCTTATATAAAATTGTGCCTCTGCGTCTCAGATCAGCAGCTCGGATGATCTTCTCTACGGCTATATTAAAAAAGACGCATGATAAGGAATCATCTTGTCTGAAACCTCGTTTGGTATCGCACGGAGGGGAGAGGTCTTTCCCGATTTTCACTGCACTGCTGGTGTTGCTCAGTGGTGTTTTCGCTGCGCTCCTGGTGTTGCTCAGTGGTGTTGTTTCTCTAGAATCTTCTCCAAGATTTGTCGTAGGGTAAATATCTGGTCGATGGTGGACTTTCCAGGTCTGAAGCCACACTGATAAGCTTCAATCAGTTGATTAACGATGGGCTTCAGTCTTTCTTATAATACGCTCGACAGTACCTTATATGAGATATTAAGAAGGCTTATCTCACGGTAGTTGGTTTAAATGATAGAATTGCCTTTCTTGTGAATTGGACAGACCAAACTAAAGTTTCAATCATCTGGAATGCATCCTTCCGACCATATTCTACATAAAAGCTTGTGAATGCAGAAGAACTGCGGCTTCGTTCTTGAAAAGTTCAGCTGGGAGACTATCAGCTCCTGCGGCTTTGTTGTTTTTATGCCAAGCTTCAACTATAAAGAACTCTGGGATATCATCTGTATTGGCAGGATTGTTGTCAGCGTTGCTATTTATAAGACTAGAGAAGTGCTCCTTCCAAGATATAATGCGACACGAAAAATGTTCGAGTGGTCTTCAAAGCGCTCGAAGAAACTTTTTTTAGTCTCGTCATCTAGTTTTTCTGTCGGAGGGTGTGCATACATTAGGCTGTTGTGCGTTCGTTCATAGATTTGAATCACTGGGCCTGATGCCTTTGGCAACTACGAATCCGTATCCAAGCTCGTGCTTCTCCGCATGGGCGCTGTAGTAGATATCAAAGGATGCTTGCCGTAAGCAGCCCTGTCCCTTCCATCGCATTTCTTGGATTGCAGTGATATCAACTTTATTTCATTCCAAGATATTAATCAGTTGGATAGGGACACCATCCCAATTTCGGGTTCGGACATTCCAGGTGCATACCGTAAGTCATTATCAGTTTCTCATTTGCGGCAGTCGTCATCATATTTTGGGATCATCATTTTATTTATTCTTATACGTTTCATTTAAATTGCTTTTACGTGGTGGTTTCCGATATATGTGTAGTTTTTGTTTTTTTTATCTGCCAAAATTTTTTGTTTTAGTATAAATTTATCAAAGCCCTTAATTGTGTTTTTTTCCCAACTATTTCCTTTCATATGAATTTTGTTGAACAAATTCACAAAATAGAGAAATTCGCAACTTAAAGTAAGCAAGTTAAATTCTACATAGGATTATTATCAGCATTAAAACTGCCTTTACTTTTTTTTCGAAATATCCATTTATTAAAAATAACTCTTAACCAAGCCTCTCTCATATAAGCTGTACCATTGTGTGTCGTCAGATCTTAAATAATGTTGGAGGGTGTGCCTGCATCACATGCGTGCAAAATCTAATTTAACACCAAACCAACATCATTAGTTAAAGAAATTAAAATTTGAGAATCCGAATTCAGTTTGTTATGCTGCAAATTTTTAAAGCTGTTAATAATTTATTTTCAATAATCATGAAATATTTAAGTAACTACGATAAATAAAATGCGTTCATAAACTGATCAGACATGGATTAAACACACTAATACTCATACTATTAAAATATTAAAAGAAATTTATGACTGCATATAAATTTAAAATGTCATAGTTTGATGAAGTAACCACAATTTTAATCTTAAAACCAAACAGCTGTATTAAAAAAAAAACACGTCAAAATACTTAATGACCTTGCTTAAAATCTGCGTTGACATTGAAAAAAAAGTGATATTTCTTTTCTGTGTTTTAAAAACACCCAAAATTGACAAAAAACAAAAAAAAATGTTTATGCAGTGTTGCGGTCTTTTTATCATGTCTCTTATCATACCCAGTGAACCGCTGTTATCTTTTCTAAAATCATTTATGTACATTTTCGAGTAGTTTTTGACAATCGAAGAGTCAACGCGAAAAACATTGTAAGCAACAATTCACGCATCAAATTAGAGTGTTCACTATTTTAATTTTTATAAGTTCCATTCAAAATTTTTCCACTGACTGAAACTTTCAACTTTCTTTTTAAATGTCTACACTTATAATTTTCATTCAATTTAATTTTTTATACCCAAATCGAAAAATTATAACGTTAATTCTCGAAAAAATGATTTGCCAATAAAAAAACGCTATTCGCGTCGACTCTTCAAAAAGTGAAGAAAATCAGTGAGTTCCGAGACCATGTTAATTGGGGGGTATTTTGGTATTTTGCCGACTGAATATCTTCAAGTCCCGACTTCTTTATTAATACAACATATTTAAATTAACCAAAATTACTCATCCGTTTGATCAATATAAATAAATCTCTAAGACATTTTTCACATCGTGCCGTCTTCAAATGAAAAAAAAAAATAAAAGTATTTCAACAATATCGAATTAACATGTAAAAATTTAGTTTCGTTTTTTCTTAATAATTCGTAGTTTATGCATCTTTTTTTTTCTTTAATATTTCAATTAATAATAAAACAAATTTCTCATTTCCTGCAACTGTAACTGGTGCTCCACACAGCAAACGAAACATTTTGTTAACCGCAGGAAGGGATTTTTTATTACTTCCACAAACATTAGCTGCACCCGATAGAGATTCAACGCCTTCGAATAGATCTTAGAATACTACAAATTTCGCTTTCAATTGAAGTGAGTCCACCAAACAATTTGTAAGTAACAATTTTATGGATTCTAGAATTCGCTTTTGGGTCAAGTAAGTTGAAGAAAGAATTGGATTAAAGAGTACATGCAAAAGCTTAATAGCTTCCAACCAACTGCTTAAATTAGCTTAAATTCGCCCTTACATCTACGCCCTAATAAAGTTTTTAACGATTCTCTGAAAAAATTAACTTCATACATATTATGAATAGTTTTTTTTCGGCTGAAAATTTGATTTGAGAAAGATTATTCCACAATTTTACTGAGCGACTGAAGAACGAATCGTCTCGGTAATGCGATGGTCTATTGGGCATCGAAGCAAAGGTATAAGGATGGGCTTAGAGAGCTGCCCAAGTGGACCTAGAAAACTCACGAGGTGGTGGCGTTAGGTAATGTATTTCCCTTGAACACTTTCCATGGTAGAAACTATATGGAAGGCTCAGGCAACCAAGATTGCGTCGATGTCTGAGAAGAAGAAATGGTTTCATACCCTATCAGATATATCGCACGACGTTGAATTCTGCCCAGGAGTTCCAAATGTGGGCGCATTTCGTATCAGCGCCCAAAAAACCTTTTAAAGGTATTCATTAAATCAACGACCCAGAAAAGGATAGCCTTATTTAACGGCTTTTTTATAATTTCACCACGATATGACCTTAAGAGGGGGTCGATATGATACGTTTGGGGTCGAATCGAGTTTAAATTGAGCAAAGACTGTTAAAAAACATTTATTGTGGAATTTTGTGTTTTTTGTTTATGGTTGACAACGCCAGTTAACTCCATGTTCCAATTCAATAATTTACTTTAGAAAAGATATCTATCCAAAAACATTCGATAAACTCTAATTTACTTCAAACATTCGTTTGTTGCTTACTGGGTAGCTTATTCATCTATCTGTGTATCTTGCAATTCGTGCAAATATAATTTTGCAAAAACATGCTTATGGCACTCCTAGATAGATACATATATTTAACAAACATTTATGTACAACAAACATTCTTACATTTACTCGCATAGATAGATATTCATAACTATCTTTAATTGAGTGCATCCTCTGTTATAATCATTTCAACTGAAACTGAACGCAACACATTTTGTGCGTCTTCTTTCAATTACTTGATTAGTTTATTCAAGTTTTGTATGCTTTCGCAATACACGGAAAAATAAACGTATTCATAAGATGCGTCTTTCAAAAGTTGCAAGAATTTATGCGCTGATTTGTTTAGTTAAAACGTTTGCAAGTGGTATTGCTTCATTTTCAATTTAAGTATTTTTTTTACTGATATCGCAAAGCTATTGTTAAGAAGTTGATGAATTGTTGGAGTGAAATTTACACTCTGAATGAGCGTTATAAATATATTCGAACTTTTGTCTGTAAGCAAATCGGATGTGTCGAATAACTGGTAGGTACATTGCTGTAGGCGAGAAATGTTTCAGTCAATTTTGATTGATCTCTTTGCTTCAATGACAAACTTCACATTTCAAAGTAAACAGTTAAATGGGTTTTGTACTTAGCTATACAGCTGCTTGTGCTTATTTACATATTTATAACGATTAATTTTTTTTGATAAGAGATTTTTTTCTGTTTCTGACTTACTAATTATTCTTATTCGTTATACTTTACGTGTTTGATTTTATATACTCAACGGTGAAAAAACTTATTTTTTTAATTTAAATTTTTATTTTTATATGTACTCTTATTTGTTTTTATTTTTAATATAATTTTTTATTTTATTAGTGTTTTTATTTTTGTATATATTTTAATTTTTATCTTATTTTTATTTTTATTTCAAGTTTTAGTCTATTTTTATTGATATTTTTAATTAAATTTTTATTTGTATGTTAATTTTTAATTTTTATTTTTATTTTTATTTGCTTTTATGTTTTACATAATTTTTATTTTTGTAAGTGTTTTTTTTTTTATATATATTTTAAATTTATGTATATTTTAATTTTTATTTTATTTGTATTTTACTTATTATTTTTATTTTTATTTCTATTTTTATTTTTATTTTTATTTTTATTTTTGTTTTTATTTATATTATTATTTTTATTTTTATTTTTATATGTATTTTTAGTGTTATTTTTATTTTTTTTTTATTTTTATTTGTATTTTTAGTTTTATGTTTATTCTTATTTTTATTTTTATATTTATATTTATTTTTATATTTATATTTATTTTTTTTTATTTTTATTTTTATTTTTATATTTATACTTATATTTATTTTTATTTTTATTTTTATTTTTATTTTTATTTTTATTTTTATTTTTATTTTTATTTTTATTTTTATTTTTATTTTTATTTTTATTTTTTATTTTTATTTTTATTTTTATTTTTATTTTTATTTTTATTGTTATTTTTATTTTTATTTTTATTTTTATTTTTGTTTTTATTTTATTTATATTTTTATTTTTATTTTTATTTTTATTTTTATTTTTATTTATATTTTTATTTTTATTTTTATTTTTATTTTTATTTTTATTTTCATATTCATATTCATATTTATTTTTTATTAATTTTATTGTTATTTTTTTATTTTTTGTTTTTTCTTCTTCTTTTTCTTTTTCTTTTTCTTTTTCTTTCTTTTTCATCTTCTTTGTCCTTTTTATTTTTATTTTTATTATATTTACATTTTTATTTTCATTTATATTTTTATTTTTATTTTTATTTTTATTTTTATTTTTATTTTTATTTTTATTTTTATTTTTATTATTATTTTTATATTTATTTTTATTTTTATTTTTATTTTTATTTTTATTTTTATTTTTATTTTTATTTTTATTTTTATTTTTATTTTTATTTTTATTTTTATTTTTATTTTTATTTTTATTTTTATTTTTATTTTTATTTTTATTTTTATTTTTATTTTTATTTTTATTTTAATTTTAATTTTAATTTTAATTTTTATTTTTATTTTTATTTTTATTTTTATTTTATTTTTATTTTTAGTTTTATTTTTATTTTTATTTTTATTTTTATTTTTATTTTTATTTTTATTTTTATTTTATTTTTATTTTTATTTATATTTTTATTTTTATTTTTATTTTTATTTTATTTTTATTTTTATTTTTATTTTTATTTTTATTTTTATTTTATTTATATTTTTATTTTTATTGATATTTTTATTTTTATTTTTATAATAGTTTTTTTTTTGTATTTGTATTCTTAGTTTTTATTTTTATACCCTAAACCTGAAAGGTCAGGGTATATTAACTTTGTACAAACGTTTGTAACGCACAGAAATAAGCGAGTCCGGTATAGAATAGTATATATATTTGCTTGATCAGAGTCATCTTGCGAGTCGAGCTATCCATATCCGTCTGTACGTCTATGTGTTGTCCGTTAACGCAGGATAAGAAGAACGAGCTGAGAAATTGAATGAAACTACGTACACATGGTCACATAAACCCAAGGATCTGCACTATTAAATATTTTCGGAATCCGCCCACGGACTCGCCTACCTCCCATATAAAGCAAAAAGTAAAAACTGCATAAATAAGTTCATAATTAATTTACAACAATAAAATTTGGTAAGTATGTAGTCTATATTAAAACAAAAATGTTTTCGAAAAATGGATGTTATCCGCTTACGGTCACGCACACCTCCCATACAACCAAAACATTGAAATCGCAATAAATAAGCTAATGCTCAAATCAAAATATTTAATTTGGTACATATGTTTCTTATAACAAACCAAATAAGTTTTTTAAAAATGGGCGTTATCCGCCCACGGACACGCCCACCTCCTGTATAAAGAAAAAATTGAAAACTGCATAAATAAGCTCATAATTAACCTACAGCGAAAAAATTTAGTACGTATGTATTTTATATCAAAACAATGATGTTTTCGAAAAATATATGTCATCCGCCAACGGCCACGCCCACCTCCAATACAACCCAAAAATTACTAACGCAATCAATAAGCTTATGTTTAACCTGCAAAGATAAAATTTGGTACGTATGTTTTTTATAACAAACCGAAGACGTTTCTGAAAAAATTGACGTTATCCGCCCACGGACACGCCGACCTCTCATGCTACGCAAAAATTGAAAACTGCATAAGTAATCTTATGTTTGTCTTACAGAGATAAAATATGGTATGTATGTTTTTTATATCAAAACGAAGATGTTTTAAAAAATGTTTTAAAACGCCTACCTCCGATACTAAACAAAAACTTGAAAACTCCATAAATAAGTCTATGTTTAACCAACAGAGAAAAAATTTTGTATGTATGTATTTTGTTCCAAAACTAAGATGTGTTCAAAAACTGGGCGTAGTTCGTCCACGAACACGCACACCTCCCATACAACCTACAAAAGCGTAAATACCATATCGGCATTTATATGTGAGCTACAGGAATAAAACTTGGCATGTGTAAATTTTTCATCAAAATTGAAATGCAAATAAAATATGGTCTTCATCCGCCCACGTATATGCCCATTTCCAATGCTATTACTGTATTTTGAAAAAATACTTCGAAAAAACCGTTCATTTAAAAATTAAAAAAGAGAAAAAAAACTCGAAACCGGTTATTCAATTCGACTATCCATCCCTTGAAAGCAACTGATGATTGATTTTCTTGTATGAACACATGAATTTTTTCTTCTTATATTTTACTATTTTGTGACTTCAATATAATAGTAACAAAATCCAAAATTAAATATTCATTCAGCGCAGGATATATCTGATATTTTAGTATATATATTATCTTTGAACGATAAGTATTAAAAGCTGTAGGTATACCCTAAAGTATTTGCCAAAAAAGTTGCATGACCTTCAAAAAATCTGTTAAAACGACCACATACAAACCGCACTGTAAGACGTAATTCTACGTCAAAACAAGTTCATGGTAAAGAGGACAAAAGAAGTCTCTACATGCCATGGATTGAAAAAGTTGATGATGAAAGAAAGAAAGAAATTGTACAAAAAATTGTATGCGAAAAAAATTGTCGCAAAGAAACCCTTTATTATGGAAGTAGTGATGTGAATTATGTAGCGGCTTTAAAAATTTAAGTCTTTTAAAAATTTTAAAATATTTGGATTTAGAAAAAGGTAAGTAACCACTCCTAAGGTACCAGCAAAAGGTAGGTAGGGACCACTCCGAAATTGGTACATTTTTTTCAAATAGTGGTAAATTCCAGTTCGTCTCTGTAGCAACACTGGCAACAACTAAGTTTAACTTTGATTAAGACTTGAATTAGTGATGTCATAACTTGCATACATTGACAACTACATCGACGTGGTCCATAATTTAAAACTTCGAATTTTTTTAAAGTGTAACTTATTTTCAAGTAACGGCAGATTTGACGATTTTCTTCTGCATTTTTGTTCAGATAAACCGGCAATTTGAGGAAAATCCTTTTTTACGGTATAATTGTTGCGAAATACGTTAATCCTAGGCTAAAAGAACCCTACAATTTTGGTGGTCATATCATTCAAAATGTCCACTGCAAGAAGCATTTAAGAAAAAACGTTTTACACTTTTTCGTTTTCGACTTTTCACGTTTTAATATTATTATATGTATGAAACTATTACTGTAACTGTTACGGTCTGGTTGTATTTATTTTTACGAACACGACCGTATGTCAGCAATTAAATCTACTTGTTTTGCCTGAAAACAACGTCTGTGCGTTAGGTTGACTATTAAACTGCTTGACCGACCGCCTATTTATTTATAATTTTTAAGTATTTGCAAAAAAATAAGAGTTCATTTAAGTCTAACGACTGTCTGTGTGGCAATTAATGTCGGCTATTATCACTATTTTTAGCTGCAATCATTTAAATTGTTCACAGAAAATATGCAAATAATTATTATTATTATTATTATATCTATAAGTGTGCATGTAAAAATTATTGTATAAAAATTAATCAAATGTCTGTTACGTCAGAAAGGTATGGCGCGTTATAACAAATTTTCGAATGTTCATTTAAAGTTCATTTATCTTAACTTTTAAAGTTGAGATAAATAAATTACGAGTAAGACTTCACAACAATGAAAATTGATGATGTTGATATTTTACAAATTTTTTTATATTAAACTATTAATGATATATCTTCGGCTTGGCCGAAGTTAAAACAACCCCACACCTCTTTAAATTTTTCAATTTTGGGTTTGTATTGGAGATGGGCGTGTTCATCGGCCATTTTCAAAACCATTTTTCGAACACGTCTTAGTTTTGATATAGAATACATACGTACCAAATTCAATTTCAATTTTTAGCTTAAAAATTAGCATCTTTGAAAATATTTGGGGGTATACCGCCCCCTTCCGGCGCGCCACTGTTATTAACCTTTATCAAAGTTCAATACAAAAGAAATATGTTAAATATATATTTGTGGTACATGGAAGGAGAACGAATTTAAAAATATTTTTTGCTGTGATCTTCTTAAGCCAAGGCTATGACAAATTTTCTATTAAAAATAGTTGTTGATACATGACCACTGTGCGACGTCAACAACTTAATTGATGACGAACAGAAATCCCCGCCTTCCATAAACAACATTTACATACTTGGTTGTTTTTATATTTTCGCACCTGAGATTTCAATGAATTCAATGAAAAATAAAAATAAAAATAAAAACTGTGTAAATATCTTTATGTACCTATTTTTTTTTTTTTGTTTATACATACATATATTTATGTAGGTTTGTGCTCGCAATAAAAAGCGGCATGTATGCCACACATAGTTTATATTCATTCATTTCAAACACGTGCTTTTAAGTCTGCAAGCTAGACTCGCCTCAGATGAGGTAGATATGTCGTATGGTTCTTAGATACTTTCTTATTGTTTACCTGAGGATGCTGTATTATGTATCTAAGAAGTTAAAAGATAAACAGTTATATAATTTTTATATGCGCAAAGCAAAAATGCTGTGTTATCTAGCATAAGACTAACGGTATGTAAAAAGATATCAAGTTTTTTTCTTTTTTCAGTAAATATTTGTACGTAGAAATAATGTTAAATAAAAATTTCGTTTTGTTGTTTCCTCATATTTCCGGCTTTAAATAAGAATAATTGTTCAAACATTTCACGTGGTTGTCGAACAACTTTTAGCAAAAAACTTTTATTTAGCCATATATTATGCGACAAAAAAAAAATGGTTTAAAAAAAACCAATAACTAAAATATCTTTAAGTGTGCCCGAAGACAAGCATCTTCAGTTCAAGTTAAAAACATAAAAAAAATATAGTTGTTTTTAACTCAACATTAGCTTAAATTCAAAATTTAATAAAATTCAAGTTCTGCGCAATGCCGGTCGGTGTATCTGTTAGATACCTCGCAAAAAACTTGTTCTGCACAACAATTATCAAGCACAATAACAACAACAACAACAACAGCAGCACCAGTAGCATCAGCAACAACCTCAGATGAACTAACTTACAGAACGTTTTAAGCTTCGAACATCGAACATGTGCGTTGTACCTAAAGCTTCTAACTATCCATGAAGTACGTACGTACGAACGGTACGTACGTTGATATAGAGGTACTCCACATCAACCATAGCAAGCATGCCCCCATAGATACTTTTGTGCATCCAACGAATACTTGCTTGACTTCAGTTCGCATTTGTTGTTTGATTGCGCGTACGATTATCTTGGTTGGTTTTACGAATATTTTTTTCTTGACAGGGATTTCAATTTCAGTAGCTTATTTCTTGGCTTCAGTGTGTTAAATCCGTTGAATACGTCGGTCGCATCGGTTCGGTTTGGTTCGTTTGGTCCATTGGCTAATTGTTTGTTAGCCGTTAAGCAACAGTTGCAGTAAATGTACTTTTGATATGTTTCTAAAAGTGTTCTAAAGTGCGTGCTTTGAATTGTTGTCATTGTTGTTGTCGTTGTTAGCCATAAAAACTGTACTGTATGTATTTGGCGCGAAATTGAATTTGAAATTGAAATCTTAAAGAAATTTCTTAAATTTTTGTCAATAAAGAACAACAGATATTCTTAGTTAGCTTTAAGTGCTAAAGTTGTGCTCATTAAAAGGCTGATATAAAAACAATACAATACTTATAAATAAAAAAAAATAAAAAAAAATAAAAAAAAAAAAACAAAAATTTTAAATTTTTATAAACAAACAAAGTAAGTTATTTTTAGAAGCTTCTTCACAAAATACAAAGTCATTGCTTATTAAATTTATAAGAAAAATTTTAATCAAAAATTTAGCGCAAATCGCTAATAAGGTTTAATAACAACATCAAATATACACTAAGGGAAAAAGTTATGTAGTCAGTACAGAGACAGCTATGTAAAATCTATGCACTTCAACTTGTATGAGAACGAAACAAGAGCAGTATTTACTGAGTAAAGGGAGCGTGTACTGACTACATATCAATTTATTCACTTTTTAAAATGAATAAAAAATGTATTCAATACATCATGTTATGTGTTGAGTACATAGCAGACTTCAATAGATACAAGCAACGTGTACTCAATCAACGTGTTATGTAATTTTTTACAAAAACTTTACTCAATACATAAAATATAGACTCAGTACACGTCCCCTTATACGATTGAAGTGACACATTTATTCAGTACATAACATATGGACTCAGTACACGTATCTCTTGCACAACGGCACACGATTTTGCTGTTTTATGTCATTCGTTTCTTGATTTTCAAATAAGCAACACCTCTAAAGCCTCTAGAAAATCAGAGCAGGAATGAGTTTATCCCCTGTACTCTAGAACAAAAGCGGTGAGTGGATAAGAATTAAATGGCTGGGTTTCTATAAGTAATTGCCAATTATTTTGTGAAATCTAGTCATTTCTTTATAAAATTATTTATTGCATTTGTTGAGAGGGTGCTTTAGGCAGAGGCATGAATTGTGTATATATTCAATACATGGAATTATGAACAAAAAATATATAATGAATACATTATGCATGTACTCATTGCATAAAATTATGTTTTTAACATATGTAATGAGTAAATGATGTATGTACTCATTATATAAATGTATGCACTAAAAATATGTAATGAGTAAATTATGTATGTACTCATTACATAAAATTATGCATTTAAAATATGTAATGAGTAAATAATGTTTGTACTCATTGCATAAAATTATGTACTCCAAATATGGAATGAGTAAATTATGTATGTACTGAGTCAATAATTTATGTAATACGTACATAAGATCTTTACTCATTACATAAAATTATTTGTAACAGTTTGCGTTGAGTACATAAAATCTTTATTGACTACATAACCGCTTGAAAGCATTATGTAGTCAATAAAGATTTCAACATGTACTCAATACATGAAAAATGTAAAATTTTTGTGTGCAGAAAACTATGCGATGAGTACATAAATTTATGTATTGAGTCCATAGGTTTTTCCCTCTGTGTATGTTTAACTAAACTAAGTGGTTTTTAAGATATTTCTAAACGGCCATTATTTCATTATTGAAATTCTTAAAAACTTCCCTCGTTGAAATTGTTTGTTTTGAAGGAAAAAATTTGTTCTAATTTATTCGGAAAAATTAAACATCAAGATTTTATTGATTTTTCGTAACATCTCAAGTAATAAAAAATTATGAAAATATATACCAAAAAAAAAATTCCCAAATAAAACTTAGTTCAAGGTTAGTAAACTTCAGGTCCATAGCCAAGGGAGGTTTACGGCGTTCAAGCGCCGCTCATAGAAACCAAAGAGTAGGCAAAAAATCAATTGAACTATCTTTCATAAAAAAATGTATGTAAAAATTAAACATTTCAATGTTTAAGGCCTGATTCCAGCACCCAAATAAATCATTCTTTTATACAAAAAACTGAAAAGTAATCTAAAAGTTTTTTTTGTCAAAATAACTTAAAAGAGAATCCAGCTCGTAAGAAAAAAATTTTCTGTTTTGCTACTTTTTTCAATAAAAAGTAACATCATCGACGCTACAAATTTATACTTTCACACACTTAAGAAATATAAAATCTTTTTCTTGAGTTATTACTTTAGAGCTGGAAAGAGACCTTTAAAAGTAAAATTCAATTTTTTAAATTAAAAAAATTTGAAATAAAGTCTTAATAGGTAAGAAAGTTCTTATAAGGTTATAAAGTTATTGTGTATGAAGTCACGAAAATTGATTGCTTCTATCACTATGAGCCGATCTAATCCTTGAAAAACTGTTTCAAGATTGAGTATCATTGGTAAAGTAGTTTCGTTGATATTTCAGATATTTTTTAAAACCTGGATGCAGAAAATGAGATTCAAGTTTAAAGTTCAAATTTTTATATCTTTGATATCATTTTAAAAATTATTCGATAGGCATTCGTCTTAACTTAATAATTTTGACCAATTTTTGAGTTAAGCTGCTAGTGATGACTTCCATGACTTTAACATGGAAAAAAAACACATTTATATAATATGCGTCTAACAAAAGTTTACTGAATAAAAATCTAAAGTCAGATTTCAAAAAAACAAGAAGTATACCAAATATGACAGACGAATATGAAAAGTTTTATATATTACTAGCGGATAGCGGTAACTCGGTATAACTCGGGGTTGTTTTTCGAGCACAGAAAGAGGACGATTTTCAAAACTGCTCTCATTTTAACGTTTTTAAAATTATCAATTCAATTTTAAAATTTTTTAAATTATCGTTTTTTGGGGTTTTGCCCCCTCCTTCCGTCGAAAGTTTTTAGTCAAATTTCCGTAAAACTGTACCTGCCAGACATGGTTAAAACAAAAATAACATCTTCAACGTCTTGATCTGACGTCTGGTTTCTGAAGAAAATGGACACCCGCACTCAGAAAAAAAAACACAAATCTTCCTCCGGTGAAAAATTTCTCTATTTTCGGTAAAAGCAATTTTCTCTTTTTAAATAAAATTTTCTTCAATTAGAATAAATTTTCACATTTTCGAAGAAATATTTCTTCACTTCTAGGAAATGAAAATTATCAATGTCACTTATAAATGACAAATATATTTCTCGCACAAAAAAATGCTCATTTATACAGAAAAATGTTTCCTATATTTTGATAAAAAATTCACTATGAGATGTATTTTATTCAATAAAAACAAATTTTTTCTGAAAAATAAAGAGTCTTTTTCTCTAAAATCGAATTATTTTTATGTATTTCTCTTTTTTATAGAAGGATTTTATCATTTTTAGGATCGCATTTAGAGAAAAGTATTCTCTTGAGCAAGGTTAATACCATTTTTCAGTATATATGATGCCATTTATCATATTCCGAGAAACTTTTTTCTGAGTTCAGTTTGAAAAGTCATTTCGAGAAAAATTCGTTTAAAGTTTTTCTTAGCATGCATTTAATATGCAATTTTTTCTCAAATAAATTCCAATTTTAAAAAATCCTATAAGCATCGATTCGATTTTTGGATTGTATTCGTTCAACTTAGGTTTTGGTCGATACTGTTCGGTTAAGTTTTTTTTCATCTTTATATAGCTTCTGCTGGTATTCGTTAAACTTCTTTTTTTTTCGTTCGTCTTTGGTTCTTGACTTCGTTTGCCTTCGGCTCAATCCTTGATTTTTGTCGAAAGAACTTTTAAAAGCATAGGATCTATTTCAGTAACAGATACAAATGCTTGCCAAGTTTCATCAAAATCGGTTCATCCGTTTTGACATGAATGAGCCGAACATAGTTGATTGAATAAAGCGCCCTCTCACGAAAGTTTTCTGAAATTAAAATGGCCTTAGGCCCGTTAACTGATCTCAATTTTAAACAAAGTTTAGCTTAAACAAAGTTTAAAATTCCTTAACCTCAGTTTAAATTTTAACGCCGATACCTCATCTCAAAAAATCTAAGTTTAACTTGGTGAGGCAAGTTTAAATTTAAACACAGAAATTCGAGGTTTAAAAAATTTAAACTTAGATTTTGTCAAAAATTCTCTGAGAACATTGGAAATATTGTCAATCATAAACAAAAAATAAAAAATAAAAAAATCATACTTCAAAAAAATCAAAACAATAAACAAACAACAAACATATTTTAAGTTTTGAACAAAGAAGTAAAATATAAGGAAGTGCTGTAGTTGAACAAAAGTGCGGCACCTCTCATATTTGTGTTGGTTCTACAAATACATTAACATTCACAAAGGGTCGTATTTGGTGGCATCGTTAAAAAAGGGCCAAACTATCGGATTTCGGAAACTTGAACAACGTGACTGTTCAATATGTGATCAAGTTTAAAGCAATCGCTATCTTATTTGTTTTGTTCAATAAAATACGATATTGTACTACTTTACTATTTCCACACCACCCTTTAGGTACACAATTTGGTGCGTTACCGATTTTTTTCTGGGTGTTCGGTTCGGTTTCACTCTAAAGCTGAGAATAAAATTAGCAAATAATATAAAAAGTTATTAATTTTCAAAAAATAAAATTTGTTTATGCACTTGGTTTATATTCAATCATTCATTCATTTAAAAAACGCGCCCTAAAAATGTGTTAAATTATGGAAAATGAATGCACCTATGGAGAAATGATTGTACTTTGACAATTCGATATCCAATGTTGGGATATCGAATTGTCAAAAACACCCTTCGTCTCGCTCATCACATGCCGCATCACACGTACACTGTATGTGAGAAGAACACCATTTCCTTATATTTTACTTCTTTGGTTTTGAAAAAAAATATTCCAATGAAACTGACAATTTGCATTATTTTATCAAAAATTTTTGAAATATTTTGATGTTCTACGTCGAAGTTGTAGAATTTTTACTGCAGTGCCGCTCAAATATGTTTTTTAATCTCAGTTTAAATTTTTAAACAGAGTTTAAGAAAACTGCCGATAAAAATGAGATAAGTTACGAAAATAATTTTAACTGAGTTTAAAATTTAAACTCTGTTTACGAAATCTGAGATTAAGGAATTTAAACTTCGGAGATCAGTTAACGGGCCTTAATTCTGTTGCAGAGTCAGTGTTATTTCACATACCAAATTTTAGTAAAATTGATCAAGTCATTTAGGAGTTATTGAATCTTAACAATGCATTTCTTAAAGCGCCCTCTTTCGGAAGTCTTTGGAATTTTTTTTATATTTTATGTTTTATCTTGGGTGCAGTTGAACGTTCATACAAAATTTCATAGAAATCGGTCTAGGCGTTTTGGAGTTATCGAGTCTTTAAAACGCACTACTTAAAGCGCCCCCTTACGGAAGTTTTTGGAAATTTTATAGCCTATATTATCTAGGGCGCAGTCGAACCTTCATTCCAAATTTAATTGAAATCGGTCCAGGTGCTTAGGAGTTATTATAGAGTGCCACGCCCACATACTTCCGGCCAATTTTTTCCCCGATGCTTTATCTTGGGTGCAGTTAAACCTTCATACCAAATTTCATTGAAATCGGTCCAGGAGCTTAGGAGTTATTAAGTCTTAAAAACGCACTACTTAAAGCGCACTCTTGCGGAAGTCTTTGGAATTTTTTATGGCTTATGTTTTATTTATGTTTTATACCAAATTTCATTGAAATCGGTCCAGGCGTTTAGAAGTTATTATAGATTGCCACGCCCACATACTTCTGCCCACTTTTTTACACCACCTATGTTCTTTCTCACTATGAAAGGTACTCAGTGTCCAAATTTCAGCTCAATCGGATAAACAGTGCGCGAGCCTATACGGAACAGACAGACAGACAGACAAACATTTGATTTTATATATTAGAAGAAGATTAAAACTTTCATGTTCAAGAAAAACTTTTCTAGATATAGATATTTTTAATTTTTCACCTTTCCAAATAGATAAGTTTAAAGTCCTTTTCCTGGCTGATCTCACATTTTGAGATATGACTTAAAGCTCATAACCACCGCAAATTGCTCAAACCTACCGACAAAAATAAATTAAATAATTATCTTTAACACTAAAAAAATGAAAATACAGTTGTATAGAATATTTTTTTCAAAACCTTTGTATTTTAGGAAAAACTAATTTTAACCTTTTTCGTTTAAAAGTTCATAATTTTATGTAAAATTTCTAGAATTAATGCATGAAGATATTGGATTGTCATATTGAATCCATCTTCTTGAATTTCTTAAATCTTAGTCTAGATTCGTAAGCTGTGACCAATAAAATTTTTCTGAAGACATTTTAAAAGGAATAAAATAAAATTGAAAAAATATTTGTTTTTTAATTTATGTAGATTCTGTTCTTTTTTGTTCAAAATAATTGTTGTTTTTAAAAATATCTGCATTTACTTAGCTTATCGTTTTAACTTTTATCTAATTATGCAACTCAAATTAAATACTTCGAATTTTATGTTATTTTTAATGGTCAAAATAATATTTTATCATTAATAACACTTATTTTGTTTTTTAATCCTTCAAAATTTAAAAGAAAAATTTGCATAATAGGGGTATTCACACTGACTTGGGTAGTTGGGTACGGCTAGATTGAGTAATTTTGATTACTGCGAGCACCCTTAACAGCAATTGAGTACTTTGTAGAATAACAGCTGATAAGAGATTAGAGATGAGTGAGAGCTAGAAAAGAGTTGCCACCATATTATTCATGTCATTTTATGAGCGCAAAGTTAAGGCCATTTTACGGGCGTAAAAAAGTTATTTTATATAGGAGTAATTTTTAACGTGAACTTTGCGGCATTTAATAATTTTTATCTAAAAAGTTATTAAATGTTAAAATTAAATTAAATTATTACATGTTGTTAAGATTTTAACACCTTGTTCTATATTATTCAGTTATAATTTGTTTACTTTGTTTTAGTTTTTTGTCAATTCAATTATTGCCTTCTCTGGAAAAGGTGGTAGCCATGAAAAAAGTACTGAATTTTAAAAGAAATCAATCTACCCAAACAAGTCAGGGGGTCAGCTATAGTAGATTGGGAGATGGGTACTTGGGATACAATGACACTTTTACAAAAACAAAATGTATGGCATTTGCCGATCCACCCAACTACCCAAGCCAGTGTGAATACCCCTAATAAGTATTTTTATTCACCCAAAATAAAAACTTTTTTAAAAATTTCAATTCCAATAAAATTGTATTTAAGCACATGTTCAAAAATATCTTTTTAAATATCGAAGGCATGCCCCAAGAGCATGGTTTCACCATATTTCAGATATGGGAAAAAGAACTGCATCATTAGTTTTTGAAGTTTTCGGTACGCCTTATACAAAATTTTTTTTCGAAAATTTTGCCGCCAAAAAATATTTTTTCTGCTAATGTTCCATTGTTTTATGGTTGGCTTAATCGACAAGATTTGTGCAGAAAAGTTTTTGAGAATCTCTCTGGCTTTACATTTTGTTAACATACCAAATACTAAAAAAAAAATTGGTCTTGGGTTACTCTAGTTCAAAATTCAGACTACAAGCCAATACAACTGGCCAAACCAAAAAAAAAAATAAGTACAAAAAATTGTTTGGACCCTTGAGGTCCAAAGGTTGAGGTTGTGCATATATTCATCGCACAATCGCATGCGGATTTTGGTTGCAACAAAATAGTGGTCTGAGTCAATGTTGATCCCCCCGAAATGTGCGCACATCCAGTACGCTTGAAGCGTGCCTTCCGTCGATCATAACATGATCAATCTGTTTTCGCGTTTTTTGATCCGGGGTCATTCAGGTAACTTTGTGGATGTCGAGGTGTTCGAATCTGATGCTACTTTAAGTCGATCTTAAACCATTATTCAAAGTGGTCTCGTGGTGATTGTACTGACCGACATTGGAGCCAAAAATTCCTTCTTTTCCGACGCGTTGAAATCGCTGAGGACTATTTTTACGCCATTGGCCGGGCAGCATAATTCTTTTTTTCCGTCGGGCCGTGTGCCCAAATTAGGCTGATCTGCCAGAGTTTCGCCTCCATGCGGATTGTCGGCAGCCTTTCATCGCAGGTGTGAATCGGAAAACAAGATGGCGTAGTTTCCAGCTTACGACGAATCCGCATCCGAATTCGTTCTTCGTATGGCAGCTATAGTATTGGAAACTTAATTCCTGCGGGTTTTTTTTGGCTATTTGCGTTTCGGATTGTCGTAATAGATCCCTTTTTCATCCCCAGTCACGATCCGATGCAAAACTTACTTTTATTTGAAGCACTCAAGCAGTATTTCGGACATGCAAAATCGTCTTTCCACATCTCTCGGCTTCATATCATATGGAATCCAATTTCCTTGCTTTTGAATGTATCCGGCTGCGTTTAAATGTTTTGAAATGGCTGCTTCAGTGGCTCTCAGCGTTCGGTTTAAATTACTGACGATTTGGACGTGGCCTACACTCAAAACCGAATTTTTGAAATACTCGAGCTCGTCAGATTTTTCTGCTGTGGGTTCATTTCGATGTCTGAGTCACCCTAAATGATAATCTAACAATTATGTAGAGGCGTATTCTTAATCTGACAATTAGAAAAATTTTTAATGTCACAGTTTTTGAATAAAACAAATTTTACATTCTGTTTATTAATGGACGTAATAAAAACTAGTAAGTTTTTAGATAGAATACACGAATACCGAGTTTCCGTTTTGTACCTTTAATATTAGTCTCTTTATAGGGCTTTCAATTTTAGGGTTGTATGGGAGGTGGGCGTGTTAGTAGATGGATGACGCCCATTTTTCTAACACACCTCATTTTTGACATAGAACACACAAATACCGAGTTTTCGCATTGTAACTTTAATATTAGCTTCTTTATAGATTTTTCAATTTTGGGGTTGTATGGGAGGTGGGCGTGTTAGTGGGTGGATGACGCCAATTTTTCTTACACACCTTATCTTTGACACAGAATACACAAATACCGAGTTTCAGTTTTCTATCTTTAATATTAGCCTCTTTAGAGAATTTTAAATTTTGCGGTTGTATGGGAGGTGGGCGTGTTAGTGGGTGAATGACGCCCATTTTTCTAACATATCTAAGTTTTGACATAGAACACACAAATACCGAATTTCAGTATTGTATTAGTTTCTTTATGGAGTTTTCAATGTTGGGGTTGTAGGTAGGCGTGGTTTTCATCCGATTTATTTAGTCCATTATCGAACTTGATCTTAGTTTTTTAAAAAAAAGATTAAATATCGAATTTCATAACGATAGCTTGAAAATTACGGCTGTAATCGTGTTGACAGACAGACGGACAGACAGACGGACATGGCTAAATCAACTCATGTGGTAATGCTGATCAAGAATATATATACTTTTCTATACCTACCACGCCTCCTTTTGGGTGTTACACACGTCATGACAAAATTAATATACCCCTTACGCAGTACGCGTGGGGGTATAAAAATTTGTACATACATACATATATCATTAATATAATAGAAGATAAAAAGTATTATTAAAGAAAAAAAAAATTTTTGGTTCGGAGAAATCCATGAGTAATGCATGTAAATACCATGGAAAATTCATATTTTATAGGTGTTTAAAAACACCCCTGCAAACATTTTCTTCCGGGAATCGCCGAATGTAAGCAGCATAGACCATAAAAGCGATTCGCCGGGAAGATTCGCTGGCGAATCGCCAAGAGGAGTCTTAAGCGATTCTCCTGGAAGGTTCGCCGACGAATCACCGAGAGGAGTGTTAAGCGATTCGCCTGGAAGATTCGCCGACGAATCGCCGAGAGGAGTGTTAAGCGATTCGCCTGGAAGATTCGCCAATGAATCACCGAGAAGAGTCTTAGGCGATTCGCCAAGAAGAGTCGCGAACGATTCGCTGAGAGGAGAATTAAGCGATTCGCCAACGTATCGACAGAAGGGGTTTTGTTTGTTGCAGAGCATCGTTGTTGAATGTTACAAGTTGTTGCATGTTTGAACTAGCGGGCTCTTCAGACGTTGTTTTATCCCAGTTTCATGAAGTTTTTTAAAAGTAAAATTTTTTGATTAATTTAAACTATTTTTCAGAGCTTGCTTCATATTACAATGATAGATTTTGAAAGCTTTTTAAAAATCAATCTTCCAACGAACGCCGGAATGAGCGAAGGAAGATTTTGAACATTTTTTGTCAATCGCGCATTCATCGCTTCGGCGATCGAAAAGCGACCCATCTTCCAACGATCGCCGGAATGAGCGAAGGAAGATTTTTAAATTTTTTGAGAATCGTGCATTCATCGCATCGGCGATCAAAAAGCGATCAATCTTCCAAAGAACCCTTAGGCGAATCGCTAACGCGTCGCCAAATGATGTAATCTTCCAATCGTCTTCCAAATGTTTGCAGGGACATATTTTCGAAAATGACGGAATATTGATTTTTTGGGGTTTCAAAAAAGTTTGCAAAGGCAATAAATTTCAAAATTTTTTTAAACGCTGTTTGTGTACCATAAAAATCTTTACTTTTTGCTTATCTTGGGTATGCATTGTTATTATTATTATTATAATTATACTTTTTGGCCAAAAAAAAAGGGTTCAGTAGAAGTCTCCATGGGGATTTCTCCGATCCAAAAAAAAATTATGCAGAAATAGTTTTTAAGAATCCCTCTAACCTTTGAGTCGGTGTCCAGCAGACTTTTTTTCTCCACACAAAATCGATCCGGCTTAGTGTACATGTGACAATTTACTGTCTAATGGAATGTTCAGGCCTGTTTTAGCTACATCGCCCCATGAAAACCGTCAGATTATATTTTTGCGTAATCCTGATTGAATTCCCTTCAAAACAAAAAAAAAATTTAATCGCGCTCAAGTATTTCGAGGTTACGGTTTAACGGATTCACAAAGAAACCCCCATTTCCTTATGCCACGTTTAAATTGTCAGATTATTGAAATATACACATTCATGGATATACTTAACTTACCTGTTCTTAATTTGACGCGCTCTAGTATTTCTGAGGATCGACTTTTTTACTAATCTGACGGGCTGCCCTCAACGCACGCCACTATATTAAGGGTTCATATTTGGTAGAAGTAAATTACAGGTTGCAAGGTTTCACCCCATATGATTTTCTGACCCGCTCGAGTAACGCGTAAAATCCCCGCTTGGGCTCCCCTACCATAAGTTATTTTAAAATAAGCTTTTTTCACAAAATTCTCATGGGACTCATGTATTCCATTGTATCAATTGTAATACATAAAATATGCAAAAATGTGTAGAAATTTTTTATTAAACATAACTTGATTATTTTTTTTTTAAAAAAAAAACCTCCAAATCAGCCAACCACGTTAAAATTAGTCAGCATAGCTAATTAACTTGATTTGCTTGGTTCTTTTTTTAGCTTAGCTCAACTTCAAATAACTAGCTACATAAAGTGTTTTTTTATGGCGGAATACATAAACAAGCCTTCAAATTTAAGTATATACTTTGTAAATCTGTTTGTATTTTTTTTTCCAAATTAGTTTCTTTGGCAATATCTCTTTGTGTTTTTGTTGTTTTTTTTTTTTACCTTATTATAAACAAAAAGTTTTTTGCTACCTTAATAAGTGAGTGAATGGTACATTTTTGTTACTGCTGGAATATATTTTAAATAAGCTTTTTTAATGATGCGAAAATAATTGATTTTGAAAATTGATTTAATGAAATTACATTTTTGCAATAACTTTGTTGTTAAGAAACGTGACTCAACTTTTTAGCGTGCTGTTGTGGCCTTAACACTTTTATAAAATTAGTTAATGCATTAAATTTTTTTTTTTTTAACTCTTAAAACAACCTAGGCGTGCTTTTGTTTTTTTTTTGCTATGCTGAACTGTGACTTTCACTAGAAATGTGGGCAAATATTTGAAGAGCTGAAATCGCACACTAAACCTTGGACGCTGATACGGTCGCTTATAGCGGCATTTTAGACAAACAATTGACGCAAATAGTTCTGTTGGATCTAACATTGTTCATCATATTATTTATTTTTATTTGATATGTTTGTTTGTCAAACATACATTAGCTATAATTACTATGGCACAACTCATAATCGCTGAAATTATTTTTACATTGAGACATAATAGAACCTTTTGGGTATAAAAAAAAAAAAAAACAAAACAAAAATGGTTTTTTGTGTATGCTTTAGCTATTGTTGTTTCTCTTATTGAACTTCAACATTTTCGTGGTTTTGTTAACGCATTTGACCTAATTTTTGTGGTTATTGTGTTATTTTGGTCTAAAAACATGTACATCAGTGAGCACATGACCTGTGGCACCGATAGATACAGTTATTATGTTATTTATGGTTTGTATTATACAAACCATACTCCATCCAAGCACTATAATTATTGATTATAGCAAAAAGTAATGTTTTCCTAAAGCTTATTCTAGGAAAAAATAATTTTTAAAGGAAGTACATAGGCAAATAAAAAAATTAATTTTAACAAGGTTCAACACAATTGGCTGCTCATAACACAGGGAAAGTCTATTTTTATTGAAAGTCTATTTTTTCATTCGTATTTTTAATTGCGTAGATACTTTATTAACACGCTTTGCAATCAGTTCGCAAAATTCATGAGTTCACCTGCTTGTCATTCACGTAGCGATGTTAAGATTGATAGCGATGTAAAGTTTCTCGGATAGATTTATTGGCTTAAGTTGTTTCTTCCCAATGTTCCCCTTTTTTGTTTATGAATCTTGCATGCACTCTTAAATCAGCGGTAAAAATAACAGAAATGAACAGAATAACACTTTGTAAAGCATATTCAATACACATAACTAGACAAATTTTTGGCGCAGTATTAAAAAATTGTGTCTATTTTCGCTATAAGCTCCTGTTAAGGCTCGTTTAAGGTGGCGATCAGACCCACTTAAACCAAAGGATTGGTGCATTGTGGTACCATAATGATCTTCCCTACAACTTCCAAGAGTCCATGTTCATGAAAATTATCTAGAACTTGCTACAAAACTTAGTAAACGCTTTCGATATCCCCTAGAATCATTTAAAGAGTGGCTTTCCAAATGCTTTTGTCTTTTACGGGAGAGAGCTGGACACGAGCAAACAAGTTGCGATACCGACTCATCCACTTTCTCATATCTGCAGCCCCTACAGAAAGAATTCGCATGAACCTCCATACTAACAACATGCCTACCAATAAGATATATAGCGAGATCATTCATCGCCAAAACAATAAGCTTTTTTTTTTGCGTTTAGGTACCTCCTTTAGGGAATTTTAAGGTCACCTTTTATGGTGAATTTATGCAAATTTATGAAAAACTTTTATGAAAGTTTCAAGCACATCTAATAAGTAGTTTTTTTTTTGGCGAATTTTTTTATGTAGGCAAGTCAGGCACAAAATCACCTCATATGCACATATTTGGTGATATACCTTTTTTCATACATTGTTATGTATTCTTGCAAGCAAAGTACTACTGCAATGTTGTTTTTGTGTTTTTTCTCAAAATTTTGTTTTTGTTTTTCAAATATACATACAGTTGGGAGCTATTATTACTCATTATCTATCGTTGAAGGTTGTCTGTACTGTTCTGAAGCAGGAGATATTATGTTACATAACTTCAAAAACCTACCATCACCCTACCACCCTATTTGCAAAAAAAAAAAAAAATAAAACAAGAATTAATGAAATATATTTTATTTGGCAAAAATATGCTTATATCAAACAAATCTTACCATAGAATTATTTTAATACTTTTTGAATACCATGTCTTCGGGCACTTTCCACCTCATTTATCGAAAACCAATGTTCCGATTTGGATGAATCTTTTTGTTTTTTATAGTCAACACTGAAATGCATCGGAAAAATCTGTAAAACCTATCGTTTTTTTATTAGTTTATTATTGAAAACACAAATCACCATTTTAAATGCGATTATCTCGAAACCACTTTTTCGCGATTGGTTGTAATAAAAAGTTATTGAAAAAATTGTTCGAGTTAAATATTTTTTGCACCATATATTAAGAACAGCAGTCATTCGCAGTTGTCGGTACCAGAATCATGAAGGTAGCTTTAAAAACAACGGAATTAGACCAATTTTAAACCCTTAAAAATACTCGTTTTTTGCAAATTTTGACTTTTGGATGCTATAATTCCGATATTTGTTGAACGAACCTCTATATTTTGGTACCGACAATAACGGCATTCATTCTTTACATATCGCTGTTTTATTTTGAATGAAGCACAACAATTTGTTGATAACAACCAGCGGGGTTCCTTTTCGTTTGTTGGTCTACTTTGACATGACGTACAAAAACAACAACTACAAGAACAACAACAATATTAATTTTAAAATTACGTTTGATATTTCCTAGTCAATATAAAACACCGTTTGTCGATATCTTTAAATTCTTTTGTTAAATTTAATTTTCAGCGAGGCACATTACATTTTGTGTCGCCAAGGTAAAATTCCTCGCTGAAAAACGCTGCAGTGCAAATGCAAAAAAATGTTTGGCAGTCTAAAAGAGATTATAATATTTAGATCCCTGGAAGAGACGCCCAACCTTGTCGTCGAGTTTTAAGCCGTTAGTAAAAAGATGAGCGCCAATATAGCTTAGAGGTATTAAACTGTCCCATTCCTCTTTGTTTGGGGTCATGTAATGAAAGCCTACCGAGAATAGAATAGTGACCTGTGGGAGTATAAAACCACTGTGAGATAGCACAAAGATAAATGGACGTTTCCTGTGGCACCTTTTTTACTAGTATATCAAGGGTAAAACAAAAAAAAAAAATTGGCCATTTCATCACAAACACACACCATATAGTAAGATAGTAAGATAGGCCCTACTAGAGCCTTACTAAAGCCTTACAGGAGTTCATTCACGACCAAGATCCATAGCAAAGAATATAGAACACGCCTCTTGACGAGTGCCACTTCTTATGAACCTTCTATTTTTTGTGTTCTTAAGAGATGTACTACACACAGTCAGTACCGACCGAAACCATTTTTTATGGCTAAGAGATTTCTATATATAGCTTACTAGAAAGTTCAGTGTTTACTGACTTGCTACAACGAATTTGTATATCTTTCATTCTTACTAAGGTCTTAAGCAGGAGGCATGATCAACTTATAGATCTAAGAATGTTGGACCAGATTGCAAGCTCTTACCCACTTTCGGAATCAAAACTACCCTAACCTAATTATATTGGGATGAAGGTTCTGCATTCTTTAAAAATGACTTGAAGCCAAGAAAGGATAGAAGTCAACAACTGCTACAAAGCGGAGAGAATAACACCTCCAGCAGATTTGTATGCATGCTTAAATCTATTCAGAGCCTAGTTGATTCTGCGATCAGATATATTATTTAGATTGTTCTTCACCAGAAACTCCTCAACCTAATGTAAAACGGTTCTACGGAGTAATCTGAAAAATGGATGCTCAGAAAAAGATCTAGTTCAATAGTTAGAAGAAAAAAAAATTGCAAAAACAATTCTTCTTCCAGTAATAGGACAATTGCGTACGTAGATCAGTCATGGGCACACACATACTATCATATTCTTTGATTGTTTGTACAGCAAAAAAAACCAAGATCAATTTTACATATTTTCTCGATATATTTTAAAAAAAATTGCGCAAAGAGATGTTATGTCAACAAATGCTGAAAAGCAACTGACTTGATTTGCTGCCAAAATATATACAAAGCAACAGCCGAATGCACACTATCGCAAGCTACACGAAGTAGTTTACAGTAAGCTTGTGTCGATGTCGACCAAACAGCATTTTGTTTCCAAACACGTGTGCTTGGGAATTGAAATTGTGCACTTCCCTGCTCTAGATGGATTGACTATTACCAAACAAAAATAAGTCAAAATTCTCAAGGGTTTTCGTATTCAAATTCTTAAAAATAATTCTGTTAACCTTAAATTAGGGAAATTAGGTTTTTTCGCACAAGTAAGAACGTGGGGTGACCGTGGCATGCAGGTTAAGTGTGTGGCATAGCATGCTCGGAGCCCGGGTTCGATCCCCAGCCGCGGCGAAAAGTTTTTTCAATTGAACATTTTTCTGATCGGTCACCACCTCTCTGCAGACAATGGCAAACCTCAGAGAGTAAATAATAAATAAGTAAAGCGTCTTGAGAACATGAACTTTAGCAGTTCGGAGTCGGCATAAAACATGTAGGTCCAGTTCTCAGTCAATTGTGTGCAAACATTTAATAACACACACAACACAATTGATCATAAGAAGCTCGGTCAAAGTCCTTTCAAGGGCTGAAATAGCCAATTTGTTTTTTTGTTTTTAATTATGGATCATTTCCATGTGATTCTCGGAAATCGCGAATATGTAGAGGCCTCTGTGACCTCACGCCCATGCTTAAAGGTTAAAAAACAAACTGTTAAGAAGCAAATCGGCTTCTTAGCGGATTCTTGTCATCGAGACAAGGAATCGAAACCTGGCAAAGGCAAAATTTCAATTAATATGTATTTTATCTGAAAATCAGATGATATAACACCCAGTTGAGAACGCGGTCGTATAGCTACGGGGATACTGGTACCTCATTGGTGGAATTTTATAAAACTAATGATGCTATCTGAAAGATTTAAAAAAAATCAAACAAGGTCAGTTGGTGCCATTATATAAGTAATTGCCTTGTTTGGCCAAATGAATAAATAAATAAAAAAAGGTCAGTGACAGAAAATTTTTTATTAATCCTTTTCAGAAATTTGTCATGCACAATTTGCTCTTTTGTAATTTCTTAAAACTAAATATATCGATTGAAAGATATGAAAAAGTTCAACAAAAGTCAGTTATATTATTTATTGATCAGTGATAAAAAATTTCGTATGAATTTTTTAAGAAAATTTCAAGGTCACAATTTGCCCCATTGTGGAGCTCACAAGTAGAATTGAAACAAAATAGAAAGGTACGAAAAATTTGGACAACGTTGGACTCTTTTTTAAAATTTTATTAAGTTTTTCATATTTTAATAATTGAATCCCATTGTGCCCTGATTCTGTAGTGAATTTTACCCCGTGCAACTTAACTCTTAAAGACCCCAATGAGTCACTTGAATTTGCATTAATATATTTGGCCATTTCACACCATAATGCCATAATGACATAAAGTCGTGTTTGGCTTCATGCTCTTCGATTTGTTTGAAATTTGGCTAAGGTTCCTCTTTCAAAGTTATGGAGATACTTATTTTTGATAAAAGTAAACATCTTGAAAATGGAGTCATTTCCAATAAATCATACCGTCATCTGTCACCCTTTTTCCGTAAATGATGTTCATTAGAAAGCTATTGAAAAGCGTTTTTGAAAAATAACTAAATATTTTTGGAATTTTTATGCTAGAGTTGCCAACTTTTTGAAAATAATTTATTTTGCTCATATCTCCAAAAGTGAATTTTTTGTTTTTTTTTTAATTTTAAAAACATTTTCAAGATTTTCAACAAAAATCTTTGCCTTTTTAGTGTCAATAATTGTTTTTTTACAATAATAACCTCACGCGTGACCTTAGCACAAAAACAGGAAAAACCTGAAAACATGGTGCATTTCAATTTGTTTCACTTTTTTTTAGTAAGATTACAAAATTGTAAACGCCATATTAATGTTTTAAGGCAGTTGGAAAAAAATATTGAACTATGTATTTTGCTTTTAGACCAATTTCATAAATTTAAGGAGTAAAAATGATCACAATTTAATGAGTTGCTTTTTTATGGCTTTAAAATTTTGAAAACTTCGAAAACGAAAAAATTCATATTTTTTGATTTTGTTCAGGTGTTTTCCTGTTTTATGGGCCATTGTCACGTGTGAGGTCATTTTATATATAAAACAAGCAAAGAAAGTCCAAAGTAGGCCTAGCCCGACTATGAAATACCCTAAACCTACTGTTTCAAAATACAATAATAGTTTTGAAAATGGGCGGGTTCGTGAGCGGATGAAGCCCATATTTTATTTGCATTTAAATTTTGATGAAAAATTTACAAAAATTTATAAAAATTTCAAGTTTTATTCCTATAGCTCGCATGTTAATGCCTTTATAGTAATTTCGCTATTGTGGTTTGTATGGGAGGTGGGCGTGTTCGTGGACAGATTATGCCCAATTTGCAAAAGTGCATCTTAGTTTTGGTATAAAATACACAGAAAAATCTTCTAAAAGTAATATTTCTGTGTTTGTTCATCTCCACGTGTCTTCGAAATTTTTTATGATTAATGTCTGTTGCAAAAGCAAACCTCTGTCAAGCCATAACCAATAATCCATCTTGTTTTAATTTTTTATCACTACAGATCAAGTTGTTTGATAATAATAACAAATATTTTAATATACAAACAATGTTGTATAAAAACTTTTGCACACCTTTTTTTTACTAACCTGCGAAACCGCTTAAACCTTGATGAATGCAAATTCATGCCAGATAAACAATAAACATGCCATATTTTATATTTACAAACATATAAAAACCTGATGATTATTAAATTAAGTGCAAAATAAATTGTTACGTTTTAAAATTTGTATCTCATGATTGTTTCAAAAACTGCAAAATGAGCAACATTTACCTGAATTTCAATAAAAACATATAATTGATTTAATTTATTAACTGTTTAGATTCGAATAAAATTCATTAAAAATAAAAAAGCAGCAAATAAATTTGAATAAATATTAAAAGCCAAGCCAATGCAGCCTTATCACACATAGCGCAAAGTCAATGACCAAAATATATTCTGTTTTACCCCCAAAAATTACTTCCTGATAATTGCGGTATCATGTCATAACACGTGAGAAATTTAAAATTTGACATGCGTCATGCTTTTTTTTGTTTGTTTATTTTTGTGTTTTGATTAAAATTAATATTTTTATCAATTTCAACAAGTGAAAATTGTATAAAAACACAAAATGAAATGGACAACAGTAGGCCTTGTTTATTGACAGACGGTATTTGTCAGCATAGTGCTGACTTACCAAAACGTGTTTCAATTAAATTATATTTATTTGTTTTTGCATTGTACAGTTATTTGATTAATCACATAATTGCCTGTTTTAATTAATCAAATTATCATGTGTGATGTATGCCGGAGGTGAAACTTACAGAGCTCACAGTAGAGTAGCGACACAAATGAAAAATGCGGAATTTACTTAACTAGTCTTTAAGGATGCATGAATTGTTCTTTGAAAAGAAAACAAAAAAAAAATATGTCAACATTCTCATATGATTGAAAAGACACATTACTTAAAAGCAAGAAAGAAACTATTCTTATCACACAAATATTTCATACATGATCAAATCATCAACTATTTTATACATTCTTAAGAAATGTAAAGGCATGGGTTCAAGACAATCACCGAGGATAAGCATTCTAAAACACATTCCCATACATGAACGCCTCATGCTAAGGTGGCTATACTACAAACTTTAATTTGGAATAAAAATTTTCATTTTGAAAAATGAACTGAATTAAATTTTGTTTTTTAGCTTTGTCAACTTTTGAAAGCAGACCATAGGAGGTAAATTTGAAACAATAGTGATAGTACCTTTAAAAAAATTTTTATTTGACTTAGTCGTTAAATATAATTCTTATCAAATAACTTTTTCACTACAGATTGCAACGAAAGACAACAATTTTTTAAGTTGTTCAAAAATTTTGCTTTTTCAGCTCTTTTAAGTAAGAATCTGATAACAACTTGGAACATCAAAATTTTTACTGATTATAAGAGTCTAAAATAAAAAAAATCATGATGCTATTTTACAAAAAAAAAATATCACAACAATGCTTTTAACGAAAATTTCAAAATACGTTTAACGAAAACAATTTTATATTTTTAACATCTCAGACACATTAATCTTGAAATTTAATTTAATTTTTATAAAGTGTCAAGAAACTTTTAGAAAAAGTTTGTTTATTTTGATGTATTGTTAAACGATTACTCAGTGATTTAAAAATCGTTTTAAAAACATGCTGTAAATCATATAAAAATAACCGGTTCTATTGCGTAAACATGTTCAATGCGCCGCGGGATAGTGAAGCGTTTATTTCTTAACAGCTTCATCAAGTTTTCCGATAAGCAGAAAAATTTTGTTTTAGAACTATAAAAATAAAAAGTATTTTCAAGCAAGTTAGTAATTTTAGTAAATGTTTATATACATTTATCAAGACTAGTATCGCCTGAGGTCGAAATTGGACCAATTATTTGATTGCATATTTATTATTATATGCGAGACGGTTGAATTAAGTTCGAGGCCATCACTTTTAATTGATTGGAAATTTTAAGCTATTTCCTTCAAAAAACATATTTTTTATTTAATATTTTTTTCAAAAACAGAAAAACAACATTTTAAAAAAGCATTAAATTTTGTCAAAGAAATCATAGGGGGTAGCCTTGATTTTTTGATGGCACGGACAGTTTATTAATTTAGTGTCAAGACAATATAAACTCATTTAAAATCCGGTATGGATTTTGAAAGAAAATAAAAAATGCAATTTTGAGTTTTTATTTTTTTACAACAAAAATCATTTTTACCCCATATTTTGAGAATAAATAAAATTTTGTGGTCTCTTTTTTAAAGGAACAATTTAAATATAAACAAAAAAAACGGTATTATTTTCATAAGTTTTTTAAGTTAACTTATAAGACTTAAAAACAAAAAAAAATAAATGAAATATATTCACATATGGCGAAGATATTAGCTACCCAATTTAAAACATTCAATTTGAGACAGTTTTTTTCTCTCTCTGGCATTTGGTTGAAACACATGCTAAATAACTAACGACAATATTAAGAAAATTTATTAAAAATACTTTTAGTTAGAACTTTTCTAAAATTTTTATCACATTTAAAAGAAAATTTAACAAACTTCAGAAATAATTAGAAAAATTGCAAAAACGTTAAAATTAAACCAAGCAATTGACATGAAAAGTTGAATTTTTGAATTCAAAACACATTTTTTTACAAATTTAACAATTGACAAATAAAACTAGATTTTTTTAAGAAATTGTTACTTTTGAAACAAATTAAAATTTGACCAATTCAAGAACTCTCTCCCAACCAAATTTCATATTAATCAAAGAGCGAAATTTTTCTCAACAATTTAATTTCTCTCTTAGAAGGTTGGGAACCCCCTCTATCAGATATATCATTTATATATACATTCTGCACATCTGGGCAACATAACCTTTCGAATGATATAAGTTTCATTTATTTTGAGTTTTAATTAATACCAAAAAAGCGTACGATAAACTTTAATGTTCACGTATTAATATATAAGAAGATAAGACAAGGGGGCGATAGCAACGTGTCGGACTGCCTCAACTTGGTGAGGTCAGCATTATCCATTATGGTGGGTCAAAAAATTTTGTTTTTCCAAATCCATTTGTAAAAGTGAAAATATGTTGTTTTTTTAGGTTGATAACGGAGGCATAGAATTTTAAGCTGGCAACACTATTTTAACTAGCGGCCATTTTGGCGGTTGTCAAGTTATTTTTGTTTACTTTGGTTCGACATTTCAACATGAATAGACATGAAAAGGCCTAAGCAAAAAAAAAAAAAAAAAAAACAAATTGGCCATTTCAGCCCTTGAAAGGACTTTGACCGAGCTTCTTATGATCAATTGTGTTGTGTGTGTTATTAAATGTTTGCACACAATTAACCGAGAACTGGACCTACATGTTTTATGCCGACTCCGAACGGCTCATGTTCTCAAGAAGCTTTACATGGCATTATTTACTCTCTGAGGTTTGCCATTGTCTGCAGAGAGGTGGTGACCGATCAGGTAAATTTTTTATTGAAAAAAACTTTTCGCCGCGGCTGAGGATCGAACCCGGGCTCCGAGCATGCTAAGCCACACACTTAACCTGCATGCCACGGTCACCAGGCCTAAGCAACGCTTTCAAATTTTGTAAATTCACTTTGAAAATAATGGTTCTGTTCGAAACTACGGCCATTTTACGGTCAACATAATCGTCCATCAGAGCAATTAATTCAACTAACTATGAACTGTTTTCGCACCACGCTTACTTTAAATGATAATACGCATTCACAGAGACGTCGTACAGTGCGTACAGAAGAAGGCAATGTTGCTGTAGAGCGTAACGAAGAGGAAGACCCGAATCAGTCTATCTGCCATCGTGCACAAGAATTGGATATGTGTCCATCCACTTTATGGAAGATTTTGCAGAAAGATCTTAGTTTGCGTGCTTAAAAAATCATACTCGTGCAAGAATTGATGCCACACAATCACCTAGCAAGGCGTAGATTCGGTGAATGCGGCCAAAACAAGATAGCCGTTGATCCTGATTTTCAAAAGAGCATGGGTTGCGTCAATAAAAAAAACTGTCGTATTTGTAGTGAAGATAATCCTCAAGTGTATGTTGAGATACCGTTACATCCAGAAAAATTAACTGTTTGGTGTGCTTTGTGGTCTGGTGGAATCATTTTTTCGTACTTCTTTAAAAACGATGCTGGCCAGAATGTTATGCTATGTCTACACAGAGAGTTAAGTTAATTTTAACTAACATTTAACCGAAGTTGTTCACACAGAGATACCGTAGCAGAATAGAGTTAAATTTGCCGACAATGCTGCTGGTGTCTCTGCGTACACATGCGTTTTTTTCTTATTTGGATGAAAACTACTTTCCCCACTATTGCCCAAATCCTTTTCGAAGTTCTTTTACTCATTTTTTAAAGAAATTAACAACATATAGTTAAAAAAATAAATTGTATAATTAACGAATCAGCTGTTCTATTTTGACAGTTCTTGTAAAAAAAAGTTTCTTTCATGAAAAATACCACTGAATATTAGAGTGTATCGAAAATCTGACCCCCAATTCCGGTACCAAAATTAAATAGTACATGAAAAATCCTGTCGAGTTGTATACTTTGTTTTTATTTGAACTTATTTTGGCGTCCCCCGAAATGCATTTTTGTGCATTTTTTATCAACTTTTGTACTGGAGACCCATTAATGGTTGATTTAAAAAGAAAATCAAGCTTATCAATTAATTCCTTTCATATAAAAACACAGAACTGAAAATTTTCATCCCTGTTGACAAATGCTCTGACGAGATAGAAGAGTTTTTTTCAACGTGAATCTACTTGTTATTTAATATTTGATATGTTTTTATTGATTGTATGAAAGTATTTTTTTTAACTTTTAGCAAGTTATAGCCATGACAGAATAATAAGGTAGGCTCATATTTTTACGGCTACTCAAATGTCTAATTTTACACTAACAAAGCTGTGAGGTGCTATAAACGTCAAGCGAAAAGGCAACAACAACAATTAGAAAACTTAAATTCGAACAGCTGCGTTTTGACATCTAGCGCACTTTCTCTCCAATATGCGCCTACCTTGTTATTCTATCATGGTTATAGCATATTAAGCTCGTCACAGAGACGTCAGTGGCTGCTGCTTCTGCAGAACGAAGTAAAGGAATATTGTTTTCTATGTTGGAGGGCCGTTCAAAAAGGCTGAAATTAGAAACCAAAAGGAATTTTTAGTCCTTTACAGGATTAAAAACAATGTTTGTTATTATTTGGTTAACTGTAATAGTTTAAAAAAACGTTACTTTTGCATTAAGCAATCAAAAAAAAAATAAAGTTTAAAAATACTTTCATACAATCAATAAAAACATATCAAATATTAAATAACAAGTAGATTCACTTTGAAAAGAACTGTTATATCTCATCAGCGCATTTGTCAACAGGGATGAAAATTTGCAGTTCTGTGTTTTTATATGAAAGGAATTAATTGATAAACTTGATTTTCTTTTTAAATCAACCATTAATGGGTCTCCAGTACAAAAGTTGATGAAAAATGCACAAAAATGCATTTCGGGGGACGCCAAAATTAATTCAAATAAAAACAAAGTATATCGATCGACAAGATTTTTCATGTACTATTTAATTTTGGTACCGGAATTGGGGGTAAGATTTTTCCCATACAAGTCGATACACTCTACTGAATATACACATTTATATTATTTTGTAGTGTACTTTTAGGCACTTTTTACATTGAGTCATAAAAACTTAGAATATATAATGAGTTAAGTTGAGTTAAATCGTACATTTTTGTACTGGTAACGCAAGAGTTTATTTCTCGTTAAATGGGAAAACTCAGCTTTGTACTGGTAACTCAAACTTAACTCTCTGTGTAGACGTAGCATAACAGTCAATGGTGACCGCTATAGAGTCATGATTACTGACTTTTTTGTTCCTCAATTGAACAACCATGAAGTGCAGGAGCTGTGGTTTCAACGAGATGGCGCAGTATGTCACACAGCTCGTGCCACAATTAATTTACTGAAGAAAGAATTTCTTTACTGAATTTAATACTGAAGGACCCGTGAATTAGCCTCTAAATTAGTGCGATTCAACGCCGCTAGATTATTTTCTTTGGGGATATGTGAAGTCGCTAGTCTACGTCGATAAGGCCGAAACTAGCGACCACTAGGATGGCAACATTCTCCACGTTATTGCCGACATATGGCCACAAATGTTGGAAAAAATGGTTGAAAATTTTACCTTCAGATTATATTACGTCCGAGCCAGCCGTGGCGGTCTTATGCCACAAATATTATATTATATTACTATAACATAGTTCCGTAAAATGTGAGTGCGGAATACTAATTTTTTTTTTTAAATTTCATAGCATATTTTTAGGCATTTTTGTTTTGTCATTTATTGAAACTTGAAAAACTTTTTATATTTTGTCATTTTGGAATTTTCAGTTTTACAAAAAAATTTTAAACTTTTTTCGTCGTACCTTCTATGGTTTCCGTTTTTACCTAATGGTATTTTATAAATATTTGGAACTTAAAATTGTTATTTTTCACAATTTAAAATCAAATATGTGACATTCACTGATTTCTAATTCAGCCTCAAGAAAGTCAACATTACATGTTTTCTTTATTAAAAGCGGGCGAACCGGGAAAACATTTCATGTTTTCTTTATTTCCCGTCAAAAATTTATTTTCTTTATTAATTTTCGACCCCCAGCCGCGGAGAAAAGTTTTTTCAATAAAAAATTTTTCTGATCGGTCACCATCTCTCTACAGACAATGGCAAACCTCAGAGAGTAAATAATGCCATGTAAAGCTTCTTGAGAACATGAGCCGTTCGGAGTCGGCATAAAACATGTAGGTCCACTTCTCGGTCAATTGTGTGCAAACATTTAATAACACACACAACACAATTGATCATTAGAAGCTCGGTTAAAGTCCTTTTAAGGGCTGAAATGGCCAATTTGTTTTTTTTTTTTTGTATTTTGAAAAAGTAGGTTTAGGATATATCATAGTCGGTCTAGACCGACTTAAGACTTTCTTTACTGGTTTTTAAATTTCAATTTGCTTACTGTTCAGTCTATTTTACCAAGGCTATACCTGTGGGGAAGTATTTGAAGTATAAATCCTATGGCAGGGAATATGTTACACTTCAAAGCGTTTGATGCTCACTGTGAATCATGTATTTTTAATTCAATTCAATCAAATGTAAATGATGACTTACCCCCAATAAATCTTGATATCAGCATCTATATTAAATTTTTTAGTCAAGAGATGAATTTGGTTTTATCTTGTCTACAGTTGTTATAACTGGCTTTTTTTCTTTGTTTCGACATTCTGCTGATATGATGCTATTAAAATTTCATAAGACATGGCTTATAGGTATTTGTTTTATGTTAGGTAAACATTCTGGCTGTTAAAGTGAACTTTTGAGAACCTTTTCATACTTTCACTGCCGGGGAATTTTGTTTTCTTTTTATGTGTTAAGCCAATATTTACGACAATAACATGAGTTATTGCACTAAATGATAAGCATGCTCTTAACATTTTTACGAGTTATCACTTTAAATATTGACAAAGTTTTTATGCTAAAAAAAAACAACCAATGATTATAAAGATAAGAAAGAATGTTTATTATAAAGTTGATAGAAAAAAGCAAAAAGCATAGTTGATAAAAGTATTATCATAAGTGATTTTGTTATGGTTGGTGACATTGTTCTAGGTACATCCAATTAGCTCTATTAAGCAGTTTTGATGAGCAAAAGTGATAGTTAAGGTCCAGATCAAAATTTAATTTCATTTTTTTAAATGTATGTCATAAATTTATATGCTTCAATCGCTGTTTCAATATAACAGTTCAATGAAATTCGCTAGAGCTGTTGACAAAAGCAAACAAAATGTAGCTCTTTTAATCGATTGTTTGATCTATACAAAAGACCTCAATAATAATGATTGTCACAAAGTATTCAATGTCAAAGCCATCTCTGATTTGTTTTTTTTTTTAAATATTTTTTTCAAAATCTAAAATTTCTGATAAGCCAACAACTGTTCAGTTTTTTTTTTATATATATATTTTTTATTCGTAAGGCGTGGCATAACTTGAAAACAAAAATAAATCAATCACATTTTAATTGACGGATTCTGTTTATTTCGTGGAAAATTTAAAAATTATTAAGAACTGGAACGCGATAAGAATTTTACACGCTTGACCTGCGACTTGCTTCCTGTATTTATGTAAATGACATAAATTCATTTCAACGATTTTACATTAAATCAAACTGAAAAACATTTTGTAATTAAGTTCAGACAACACAGTTCAACATATGAAATTAATTTGTTTATTAAAAATTTAAGAAAACAAACCTATAGTTTATTTTAAAAAGAACATTTTTTAAAATATTTAAAAACCTCCAGCGCCCTCTTAATGGAACTTTTTTAACTCTTTGAATGAAGTTCCTGAAAGTACTCAATGAGTGTTTATTTCAGGTGATAGATGATAAATATTTCCTCCGATGATAGTAACTTTTCCAAAATTATATTAAAAGTTTGTATATTTCACTAAAAAAATAATACATGATAAAATTTAGCCCAAAGTCAGTTTTAGAATAATTTCTAAGAACATGTACATTAAGCCGGATCGATTTTGTATGGAGAAAAAAAAAGTCACCTGGACACCGACTCAAAAGTTAGAGGGACTCTTAAAAACTATTTCTGCATCATTTTTTTTTTGGATCGAAGAAATCCCCATGGAGCGGTTTTGGTTCTTCTGAACCCTTTTTTTGGCCAAAAAATCAAGTTTTTTGCCTATAACTTTTTTTTTTCTTCAGAATGCATACCTAAGATAAGCAAAAAAGTAAAGATTGTGGTAGTACACATATATTGGTTAAAAATAATTTTGTAATTTTTTGTTCTTACAAACTCTTATGAGACCCACAAAAATCGATATTTCATCATTTTCGAAAAGGTGTTTTTTTTTAAACACCTATAATATATACATTTTTTGTGGTATTCATATGCATTTAAGCTTATTGGTAAAGTATTGAGCTATTCTTTCCATTGGTATAACGTATGGAGTGGTTTTATCAAAAGTGAGTTCCTTGAAAAATACGTACCTATATTGTAGGCGTTAAAAAAAAATATTTTCGAAATCCAAGCATTTTGTACTGGAGCGCCATCTGGCGTATACTTTTCAAAAAAATGGTTGTCAGAATTCAATTTAGCGTACCTAAAAACTCAAACATACCAAGATTTGTCAAAATCTAACGGTAATTAAGACAATTATTACTATAACATAATTCCGTAAAATGTGAGTGCGGAACTCTTGATTTTTTTGAAAAATTTCATAGCATATTTTTAGGCATTTTTTGTTTTATAGTTTATTGAAACTTCAAAAACTTTATATTTTTTTTCATTTTGAAAGTTTCTATTTTACAAAAAATTTTTAAACATATTTCGTCGCACCTACTATGGTGTCCATTTTTACTTTGAGGTATTTCATAAGTATTTGGAACTAAAAATTATTATTTGAATAATTTAAAATCGAATAAATGGAAACGGACCCGTCATTTTTGACGGGAAAGAACTAGTTAAATAATAATTAAGCTGAAGAATCCTTCTGAATATCAATTTCTCATGTTTTATATAATTGTGGCACTTAGTTTTGGTTAAACTACACCATAAGATATATCAATGGAAAGAAGAGCTCAAAGTCTTTTCACAAGCATAAATGAAAAATAAATATTTTATAGATGTTTAAAAGAAACATCTTTTCGAAAATGATGAAAAATCGACTTTTTGGTGCATCAAATTGTCCAGGCCCTTGTTTTAACTAACATTAGTTTTTTGCTAGTTTTACTTAAGTATTTTTCTCGTTGTACGGCTACTTTTAATAGTATTTCTTAACTGTTTTTGAGAATGTTTAAATTTAATCCAAAAACAGTTTGCTAGAGGTTCATAATATTTAATTAAAATATTTCCCATCAAAGTCTTCTATAGGTCAAACAGTTGAGTCAGTTTATTTTAGAAAAATTTAAAACACATGTTGAATATTACTCATAGGCTGAATAATAACAAGTAAAGAAAGTCTAAAGTCGGTCTAGGCTGACTATGAAATAACCTTAACGTACTTTTTCAAAACACAATCATAGTATTGCAAGTGGGCATGTCCGTGAGTGGATGAAGCCCATATTTAATATGCATTTAAATTTTGATTAAAACCTTACAAACATTTATAAAAATTTCAAATTTTATTCCTGTACCTCACATCTTATAGCCTTTATAGTATTTTCGCTATTGTGGGTTGTTTGGGAGGTGGGCGTGTTCGTGGATTTGAATGCATCTTAGTTTTGGTATAAAATACATACATACCAAATTTAATCTCTGTAGATTAAACATAAGCTTATTTATCGCTTATTTTAAGCTTATTTATCTTATTTTCAATTTTAGTGTTGTAGTGTAGGTAAGCGTGGCCGTTGTTGGATGACATCCATTTTTCAAAACCATCTTCGTTTTGTTATAAAATACAACCGTACCCAATTTTATATCTGTACGTTAAACATAATCTTATAAATTCCGTTTTCACTTTTTGGGATGTATGGGAAGTGGGCATGTCCGTGGGCAAAAAGTGTCCATTTTTCAAAATCATCTTTGTTTTTTTATAAAAAATATACCTTTCAGCTTTTATCTCTGTAGATTAAACATGAGCTTATTTATTGATTTTTCATTTTTTGGATTATATGGGAGCTGAGCCTGGCCGTAGGTGGATGAGGTCCATTTTTCGAAAACGTCTTTATTTTGATATATAATACATTTGATCCAAATTTTGTCTCTATAGGTTAAACATGAGCTTATTTATCGAGTTTTAAGTTTTTGGGTTGTATGGGAGGTTGGCGTGGCCATGGGCGAATGACATACATTTTTCTAAGGCATTTGTGTTTTGGTATGAAATACATACATACCTAATTTTATTGTTTTTAGGTTAGTTATGAGCTCATTTATGCAGTTTTCAATTTTTACGTTGTATGATAGGTAGGCGTGTCCGTGAGCGGATTCCAAAAATATTCAATAGTGCAGATCCTTGGGTTCATGTGACCATGTGTACCGAGTTTCATTTAATTATTTCAGAATATATATACTTTTCTATACCGGACTCGCTTCGTTCTATGCGTTACAAACGTTTGCACAAAGTTAATATACCCTGACCTTTCAGGTTTAGGGTGTAAAAACACGATTTACGTGTAATTTTTATTTTTTTCCAACAAAACCATTAAAATAATTTTAAAAAAGTTCGAAACTTTCGCACTGTTCAAAATAAAAACCAAAATGAGTTGTATACTTTCGCTTTTTTAAGAACTCACCACACTGAACTTTATCTAATCTAAATTTATTTTTTAAATTCTTTTCTATTTTCTTGCAGCAACATAAACATCGAACTCTACATAACGCCGCAATAACTGAGCTTTTATCGCTCCTCGCAGCTAGCTAAGAAAACCGCCCACTACACCGCTAATAGCTGACGCAGTACACAGAAAAAATATCATCATCACCAGAAACAACAACATCATCATCATCATCATCAAACGCTTCTCCAGCCCAACCACTCAAAGATGGAGAGCGAATCATTAAATCGTAAAAATTCCTCACGCAAAAATTCAGTTATCAACGGTAATGGCGAAACACCCGCCAAAGTGGCTGCGGACGATGGCGGCGGAGAGGTAACGCTGAAGGCCAAGATGAGCCTGCTTAACGGTTGCACCGTCATTGTCGGCTCCATTATTGGTTCTGGTATATTTGTTTCACCCACTGGTGTGCTCATGAATACGGGCAGCGTGAACTTGGCTCTGATTGTTTGGGTCATCTCGGGTCTCTTTTCAATGGTGAGTTATGAATAATGTGCTGTGTTTTTTAATAATTATTCTATTATTGTTATTTGTTTTTTTTGCGAAACACACGTGTACGATTAATATAAGCCGCAATAAATATTATATGGTAATAACGCTGTTCTAACATCTGGTACTATATTTTACATACTGGAGCTGTTAGTCTCTTATCAGTGCGACTCAGAGCAGTTCGAATAAATCATAGCTTAGTTGAATCAAAGATCATACAATATATATTATATGATCTTTGGTTGAATAATGACTGAATGATTTTGATTTGCATTTTATAAAAAAGTGTACTATTGAGTACAAGCTTAGAGGATTATACAAATATCTATTGTTTTAAGGGGGTCCTCTGGTAATCTATGCCAAATTTTAGCCTTTTTTCAAAATATTGTGGAAAGAGAACGAGTAAAGATATTTTAGTTCCGTTTTTTGATTTGGGTAGCTTAATTTATTGAAAAAAATACAAAATTTTGAAAAAGTGAATTTATGGACCGTTCAGAAAGTTCTCGGCCTGGTAACGAGGTTCTCCGGAAAAAAGGTGGGTCCAAATTGCGCACGATTCCAAGAGTAAACATCGTCTGAAAAAAAAAAAAAATATTCAGTTACTTAGAATGAATGTTCCTATAGCCCCTACCTCGGAAACAAAAATCGAAATTTTTTTAGGGGGGGAGCCGCCACTTTGAAAATGAAAAATCGAATTTCGACCTTTTTTTTTGTAGTCTAGTGTAGAAAAAAAATAGTAAACATTATTTTTTCGGCAAGTTTGAGGTAGGGGCTAAAGCGGCGTAAATTTTGCGTCGTTTCATGTCTCATATATCAAAATCGGTCAAAAACTGTTTGAGTTATCGTGCGCAAAGTTTTGAAAAACATGGTTTCGAGAAAAACGCGTTTAAAGTTTTTTTGAATCTCGTTCGTTTGCTTCTTTCATGTGAACACCTTGGCTTAAAATCATTTCAACCCCTAAATCAAAACATACATGTATACTAGACCGTACCACCTCCTATGCAAAAAAAAAAAAAGTGCGCCGTAAACCAGCGAATATGACGCATTTGTGCAAGACAATTACGAAAAAAAAATTTTTTTTTTTTTTTACCGAACGTAGGGGTCGCGCATTGACATATTTCTTCATATCTCTGGTGTTTACAGTCGGATTTTAAAGTTTTGTACAACAATGTGTTTTTCTCAAGAAGATCAATATGACCTTTTTAGAAGTCATTAACCTCAGGTGTACAGTTCTAGTACTTACCCTCCAGATCTCAGTTGCTACCATCCTAATGCACCATCCTTATATCAAAAAAATAAAGCTCTTAAAATATCATTAATCTTTTGCCCAGAAAGTATATCGAAATTTCTAGCAGAACTATTTTTAAAAAATATTTGAAATTTTTTTGCCGAACGTAGGGCTCCCTTTTTTTATTTTCATCATATCTTCGGTATTTAAAGTCTGATCATATTGAATGACATATCGATGTTTTTGTTTAAAAGAGACCAATTATTTTTTTCCAAAATAAAAAAAAATATTCCTACAAGTCCTTGAAATGCCTCGAATTGATTTTGAGGAACTTTGAAGCTCGTAAAAGAATAAAAAATAATGCCAATGCTAACAGAGGTATCAACACTATTTTTGTAGTGATTTTCTAAATATACAATGTATAATTACTTTCACAGCCACATTAAAAATAGCAATTTCAAACACTGGCTATTGCAATTCGTTTTTCCCCGTGAAAAAACAGTTAAAAATTGCGTCCGTGTAATATTTATTTCAAACGAGAGTTTTATAGAGTTTTGATCTTTTTCAATGAAAATTGGCCAAAAAACATTTAAAAAAATGTGTTTTATTGCGAATGACTTAAATAATACCAAATTACCAACGGAGTATGATGTTACAAATTTTTTATTGTATCTGCGGCATAACAGTGATAAAAGTCGAAAGTTAAACAATAAGCCATAAGATATTCAACTGGCCGTTCGTCCTTTTATAAAAAACAATGCGTACTTCTAGCACCCGGAGAATATTTTGTTAAGACCAGCAAGAATCATTGCAATATTCAAACGAATTAATCAAATTACCAGGTTCGCACAATGAAAATTACTTAATTTGATTAATTTTTATAGTAAACCTATATAACTTCACAGCTTATCCATGCCATTCTCAAAACACCGAGCGTTTTGTTCATGTAGTAAATGAATGTGCTTTGGCGGTCACCGATGAACAACGCATGGGCCACATTTCATCACTTAATCACGTTAATCACTTAATCACATTTATCATTTTAATCACGTCAAAATTTGATGAATTTTTAAAACAAATCGAAATTTTAAACAATTTATTCCAATCATTCAGGGTATATCTCAATCGATTTTTAGAAATTGTATAATAGGTATTCACAAGTATATCAACACGTTTCCGAACCGCCGTTAGGATTATAATTGGTATGCCGGCGCGTTGCCACAAAACGATTACATTTCTAACAGCTTCTTATTTAAAAACATCCAACTTACGACTTTTATCACTGTTATGCCGCAGATACAATAAAAAATTTATAGCATCATTCTCCGTTAGAAATTTGGTATTATTTAAGTCACTCGCAATAAAAGACATTTGTTTTTAAATGTTTTTTGTTCGATTTTTATTGAAAATGATCAAAACTCTATAAAACTCTCGTTTGAAATAAATATTAGACAGACGCAATTTTCAACTGTTTTTTCACGGGGAAAAACGAATTGCAATAGCCAGTGTTTGAAATTGATATTTTCGATGTGGCTGTGAAAATAATAATACATTGTACATTTAGAAAATCACAACAAAAATAGTGTTGAAACCTTTTTTAGAGCTCTTTACGAGCTTTAAAGTTCCTCAAAATCAATTAAAGACCTTCCAAGGACTTGTAGGAATATTTTTTTTTTATTTTGGAATAAAAATAATTGGTCTCTTTTAAACAAAAACATCGATATGTCATTCAATATGATCAGACTTTTAATACCAAAGATATGATGAAAATGAAAAAAGGGAGCCCTACGTTCGGCAAAAAATTTTCAAAAATTTTTTAAAAATAGTTCTGCTTGAAATTTCGATATACTTCCAGGGCAAAAGATTAATGATATTTTAAGAGCTTTATTTTTTTGATATAAGGATGGTACATTAGGATGGTAGCAACTGAGATCTGGAGGGTAAGTACTAGAACGGTACACCTGAGGTCAATGACTTCTAAAAAGGTCATATTGATCTTCTTGAGAAAAACACAGGTTACCACACCTAATACGATGTTAGTCAAAATTTAGCAAAAAATCGATTATTAGATAGATCGGAAGGGAGGTAGAACTTTTAAAGGAATTTATTATAGTATTAACATAAACATTTATCTGTTTAAGTAAGGCGGTAACATTTATATAGTTTATTTTTTTCATGTATAGTGTTGCAGCTAAATATTCATATCATAATCAGTTTTTTCGTCTCCTGCAATGTCTTACGTGGTATTCTATCGAGGATATCTTCAGAATTACATATCAATGCTACACAGACTTACGCTATTGCCATCAGATACAAAGTACAAGCCTTTCAGAATTGATGTTATAACAAGAGTATTAAAAATAAAATATGGGAGCATTTTTTAAGCGTTTCGTTTTTGAGAATAGAACTAAAACACAAAAATTTGTTTGCGAAAAATTAATAGCACGGTTACTTGCTCCATTGACTGTAACGCTGCGATTTTCATTATTTTTAAAAAAGAACGCTCCAATGATGTCGCCGGCCCACAAACCGCACCAAACATTGCATTTTTCTGGGTGCATTGGCAGCTCATGAACTGCCTTTGGCTGCTTTTCATACCAAATTCAGCAATTTTGTTTGTTGGCGTCCCCATTTATGACTTCGCTACTGAGGACAATTTATCCATAAACTAGTAAGGTATATCTTCGAATCGGCCGAAGTAAAAATACCCCCACGGGCGATTCGTAATGGTGCAAAATCTTAAATTAAAGCCTTTTTTGTATGAGATTTAAAAAAGTTTTACTATTTTGACGACTTCTAAAATACATTTATATCAAATTGTTTTCCTGCAAAGTAAGACAAGCCTATTTATAAAGTTTTCAATAAGGGTTGTATAGTAAGTGGGCGTGTTCTTGAGTGGTTGATACCAATTTTTTAACACGCCTCAGCTTTGATATAAAATTCACAAATACCCAATTTCAGGTCTGTAGCTCATATATAAGCCTATTTATAGAGTTTTCACTTTTATGGGTTGTATGGGTGGTGGGATTGTTCGTATGCGGATGACGCCCACGTTTCTTCCACGATTTAGTTTTGATATAAAATACAAACATCAAATTTTTTCCTGTAACTTAAAGAGAAGCCTTTTTATAGAGTTTTCAATTTTGGGGTTGTTTGGGAGGTGGGCGTGTTCGTGGGTGGATGACGCCCATTTTTCTATCATGTCTTAATTTTTGTATAAAACGCATAAATATCCAGTTTTACTTTTGTAGCTTCGACACAAGCCTCTATATAGAGTTTTCAATATTAGAGTTGTATGGGAGGTGGGCGTGTAAGTAAGTGGATGACGTCCATTTTTCTAACACACCTTACTTTTGACAAAGAATACTCAAATACCGAGTTTTAGTATTGTAACTTTAATATTAGCCTTTTTTTAGAGTTTTAAATTTTGGGGTTGTATGGGAGGTAGGCGTGGTTTTCATCCGATTTAGCCCATTCTCAAACTTGATCTTAGTTTTAAAAAAAAAAAGCTTAAATATTGAATTTCAGCACAATAGCTTCAAAATTACGGCCGCAATCGTGTCCACAGACAGACGGACAGACAGACAGACGGACAGACGGACAGACAGACGGACATGGCTTAATCAACTCAGGTGGTGATGCTGAGCAAGAATATATATACTTTTCTATACCTACCACGCCTCCTTATGGGCGTTACACACGTCGTGACAAAATTAATTTACCCCTTACGCAGTACGCGTGGGGGTATAAAAAAGTGAATCTTCATGCAATTATTCTATGGCCCATTCAGCAAACAAACGACATTGTGGTATGTCAACCGGCTTCAGTTCTTGCACCACCTGTATTTTCTATGCTTTCATAGCGAGGTACGGTACGATCTCGCTCAACGCAACCCTCGTTACACGCAACTCCTCGAAAATTGCAACACCCAAATTATTAACATTGCAGACTCTGCTAACGCAACTTAAAAAAAAGTTACCTCAGTTAACGCAACCTTCTAAGGAAATCGTATGTTAGAGTTTGTTTTGCACTTTTCTTTCGTTCTTTTGTTCATTCGTCTCTATAGAAAAAATATATAAATAAACAAGTAAAGAAGGTCTAAAGTCGGTCTAGGACGACTATGAAATACCGTAAACCTACTTTTCCAAAAAAAAAAGTAATATTATTGAAATGGGCGTGTCCGTGGGCGGATGAAGCCCATATTTTATATGCATTTAAATGTTGATGATAAATTTACACATACCAAGTTTTATTCCTGTAGCTCACAGTTAATGCCTTTATTATGCTTTCGCTATGGGAGGTGGGCGTGTTCATGGCCGGATTACTCCCAATTTTTTAACACACCTTAGTTTTGGTATTAAATACATACATACCAAATTTAATCTCTCTATGACGAACATAATCTTACTTATTCATTTTTAAACTTTTTGGATTGTGTGGGAGGTAGGCGTGTCCGTTAGCGGATGACACCCATTTTTCGAAAACATATTTTTGTTGATACAAAACACATACACAACAATTTTATTGAGGTAGGTTAATTATGAGCTTTTTTATGCAGTTTTCAATTTTTGCGTTGTATGGGAGGTAGGCGTGTCCGTGGGCAGATGACGTCCATTTGCCAAAACATCTTTGTTTTGTCATAAAAAACATTCGTGCCAAATTTTATCTATGTAGGTTAAACAGAGGCTTATTAATTTCGTTTTCAATTTTTGGGTTGTATGGGAGGTGGGCGTGTCCGTAAGTGGATGACACCCATTTTTCGAAGACATTTTGTGTTAAAACAGAACACATATACACCAAATTTTATTGTTGTAGGTTAATTATGAGCTTATTTATGCAGTTTTCAATTTTTGCGTTCTATGGAAGGTAGGTGAGTCCGTGGGCGGATTCCAAAAATATTCAATAGTGCAGATCATTGGGTCCATGTGACCATGTGTGCCAAGTTTCAACCAATTATCTCAACTCATTCTTCTTATCCTGTGTTTACGGACAACACACAGACGAACATACAGACACACGGACGGACGGACATGAGTAGTTCGACTCGTGAGGTGAAGTTGATCAAGAATATATATACTCTTCTATACCGGACTCGCTTCGTTCTATGCGTTATAAACGTTTGCACAAAGTTAATATACCCTGACCTTTCAGGTTTAGGGTATAAAAATATAAATATAAAATTGGGATTCCCATGTATGATGCATGTGTGTATGAATGTTTCCTAAACGGACTCACTTCGATAGAATTTATATCGCGATCAGTCGATTTACTCGTGCTGCATACAAAATGTCAGTAGTTAAAAATGACAATAAACTTACAATAGCACAAAAATGTAAAATCCTGGAAAAAGTGCTGTGCTATTAAATCAATATGCAATGAATATAAAGTGCGAAAATCAACAATAAAAAGGATTAAGCGTAACGAAACTGTGCTGAGAAAAATCGTCACAAATGCGGAATCCGCACCAGCGAGTGGCAATAAGAGGCTGCGTATATGTCAAAATGGAGAAGGCATTGTACAGATGGTTTCACAAGCAAAGGGAGCAAAATATGCCTATATCTATAGAAATTGTAAAGGCAAAGGCTCGCCAGTTGCATTGCAGACTTGAAGACAATTCTAGCATTCAACGCGAGACACCGCTGGTTTTCAAATTTTAAAAAACGTCACGGCATTCACATGCTAAAAGTTTGCCATGAGAAATTTTCAAATAAGCCAATGCTTGTCGAGCCATTTCTAAAGGATTTCAGAGAGAAAGTCAAGGAGCTCGATTTAACTTCAGATCAGATATATAACGCTGATAAATTCGCATTGTTTTATAATGTTGATGAAATCGAAAACGCTGACGAAATCACCGTTGATATTTTTCTGGATTCACCGAACAATAAATTGGAAACTATAATTAATTCTTTTAACACTTTTATTGAATGGTATGAAAAGAAGGAACTTTCATTAAATGACATTTTGAAACTTCGCGAACTTCACGAAACTGCTGTGCAGCAAAATATAAATTTTAACGAAGTGCAGACAAAAATTTTCCAATTTTTCAAAAAATAAATTAAATAAAATGATATTTTGTTTCTGAACATAGATTAAATGTGATTAATGTGTAGAAAATATTTTTTTAAAAAATATCATATTCCGGCATATTTTTTAAAAATAGGTCTGTTGGCCAGTAGAAAATTTTTCCTCAGTTTTTGCAGCAACCTGAGTTTTCGCAATTAGCCTGAATTTAATTGGTTGCGTTGAACGAGGTCGTACTGTACTTATGTTTAATGTTCCAAGTGTTCCAAGTGAGCGACGAATTGACATATCGCGATAATTAGTGGATTTCTGTTGGAAGCCTAAGATATAAATAATTATTTTATAATATAGGTTTTACTGTTTGCTTCTGGTATTATTTTCTTTTGTTAACATTATTTGTCTAAGTCTATGAAAAACTTGTGGTGACCGTGGCATGCAGGTTAAGTGTGTGGCTTAACATGCTCGGAGCCCGGGTTCGATCCCCAGCCGCGGCGAAAAGTTTTTTCAATATAAAAATTTTCTGATCGGTCACCACCTCTCTGCAGACAATGGCAAACCTCAGAGAGTAAATAATGCCATGTAAAGCTTCTTGAGAACATGAGCCGTTCGGAGTCGGCATAAAACATGTAGGTCCAGTTCTCGGTCAATTGTGTGCAAACATTTAATAACACACACAACACAATTGATCATAAGAAGCTCGGTCAAAGTCCTTTCAAGGGCTGAAATGGCCAATTTGTTTTTTTTTTGTTTTCTATGAAAAACTTTCGTGGAATTTCAGTGAAGCTCAATTCTACACCTAAGGAAAGAATTCTAATTTTCTTCTCTAACAATGACTTCCATGACGAAGACTTTCGCAACTACCAAGTTTTTATGCGTTCGTTGTATTGTGTAACAAAAAACGTGCTTAAAATAAAAGCGAATTTAATTAATTTAAATACCGTAATTTTGTTATGATTTCTAATTTGTATGCAAGACTTAACGCTGAATATGTCATGTTTTTAGTTCTCTTTCTAAGAAGCAACCAGTTCCACTTTGGTAATGCTTGATATTATTTTGTTCTTAGCATATTTTCAGCACTTATTTATACCAAAACAATGATGTTTTTTTTTTGCAAAATGCGGAAATGTGAAAATATGCAGGTTCTACAAGCACACACACATACACGCACTCTTATATATAAGGATAAATTCAATAGAAATGGAAAAATTCCTTAATGAAATTACTTTCATGGTACGAAGTCAGCATTTCATAGAGATTGACAGGAACTCCTATTGTCTGACTGTCTGTCTGTTAGTCTTTGAGTGTCTCTTGGCTGTTATGCGCATTCCTTGAAGTTTCGAGATACCCATGCAAACCGAAGAGTTGACTATATTAATAAATTCTTGTGAATCTACAGCTATCGAATGGCAACCACTTCGAGTCGATGATGACACAAACATCATAGTTCACTTGAAGTTATACGAGTAGCTTGAAGTTAACAGCAATAAAAAACGTTAATTGAGTTTATGTAACGATGTGCGCCATATTTACTCGATTTAATGTTCGTCGGATAGCTGTAAATTGCATTAAATCGATTAAAATTATTTAAGGTGAGGGAAATGTTTATAAAAAACATACCCAGCAGTAGTAGTAGGCGGTATAGTGTATTTAGATTTAGACTCAAATTTAACAAACAGGTTTTCATTTTTAAATAACAGTAAAGGAATGTATTTTGAAATGACATACCCTTGAGTTTTTCATTGAGAGTGTGAGCAGCTCTTACACAGCAGCTTTAAAATATTTAATAACAATAACACTTTGCGACAATTTCAGTGCCATTTAAAATAAGTACAAGAACTAAAATGGTTTCTGACAGCCATTGGCCCATAGAACATATCGCACACTAAATACAAAACAGTCACAACTCAAAATTTTTTTTTATCGAATTTTGTTATAAATCAATTCACAAAACACATATCTCACTATTTTTTTCAATTTTTTTTTTTTCATTGACTGGAAGAATGAAGTTTGTGTTCTTAAATAAAAATAGTTTTTCTTCTGCAGTTACAACCAAAGAGTTTCATTTTTCGCTTCTCCTGAAAAGTCATGTTTTTTGAGTTGTGACTGTTTTGTATTTAGTGTGCGATATCATCCAAAGGATTTTCCTGGGCTGGCTCAAATAACCGATTTTTTCAAGATCGTATTTTATGCTATGGTCGGTAAAAATTTTAATTTTTTCTTTGTATACATTTTGTTATTAGCAAGTTTACAAAATTTTAAACGCTATATTAAAACTCGGAAAATTTTGATTAACTTTTACTTAAGAATTTTTGAAATCTGTCTTAAAACAAAAAAAAAGAAACACTTTCGATAGTATCGTCAGTGTAGACGTAGAATTCCGTTTAAGTTGTAACCTCTTCTACTTTGTCTATTTGGTCCGATTGTTTTGTCCGTGTTTTGCGCGTATTTTTTTTATTGATATTCCGAATATTAACAAATTTATTAATAACACTCAATTATGGACTTCTTATCGAGACAAAAACAAAGAAAACGTTAAAAGTAAGCATGATAAAATGAGCAAGCAAAAAGAAACAAGCAAAATATTAAATTTTTTCGTTCACTTCCTTAAATTTGACAGGTTGAGTTCATTGACTTAGTTGAAAAGAAGACTAAGCAAATGCACTTTCCATTGGTGCCACTTTCATCATTACTGTAACTTTAACTACTAATTTCAAATTAAAATTAAGACCCCGATTTTTAAAAAATTGTATAGTAACTATATTTCACGCTGAGCACATGTTCTTGCCATTAGTGCCATTCTCGTCTCTGTCTGATATTTAGTTTGCGAGCTACACTTTCGTCTCTGTTCGATGTATAATTTATGAACTACACTCGCTAGTGCTAGTGGCATGTGGAATCCAAATTAATTTGCATTAAAAACAAGAATTAAAATTTGACGCCATCTATTGGGTAAAAGCATAAATCGAAATATTATCCAACTCGTTTTTTCATAAGAGTTAAATTTAACCGGATCACAGACCCATTTCGTTAAGTTTGACAGTTTGAGTTCATTGTGTGAGTTGAAAAGAGGTTCATGACCTCTGGTGTCAAAATAGAGCACTTAGTTTACTAGAACAGTAGTGCATACATAAACCCAATGCGAACCAATGCTTACAATGCTACCAATACGAACGAATCAGTTCGTGAAAAAAAAGCAATGCAAGCATTAACAACGACACAAAAACAAAGAAAGCAGCAGGCACATTAGAAGCAGCTGTTGATCGACTTTCTTATATAAAAATATGCATTTTTCTTCTTATATTTTACTATTTTGTGACTTTAATATAATAGTGATACTCATTCAAAATAAGATACTCATTCAGCGCAGAATATTTCTGATATTTTAGTATATATATTATCTTTGAACGATAAGTATTAAAGACTGTAGGTATACCCTTAAGTATTAGTTAAAAAAGTTGCATGACCTTGAAAAAATCTGTTAAAACGAGCCCATACAAATCGCGCTGAAAGCCGTTATTCTTCGTCAAAATATTTGAAAAATGCACGTTTTGTGATATGAGCAAATTAAAAGTGTTTAAAAAAGTGGCAACTCTAGCATTAGAAAAAAATCATTGAATTTTCAAAAATTCAAAATTGGTATCTTGATAACTAAAAACTTATATTCTTATAAGCAGAAAAGGAACCTTTAGCCAAAATTTCAAGCAAATCGAACAGCATGAGGTCAATTTTTGCAAAAAAAAAAACTTGCACTAGGCTTGGAATGGCCGATCATTGGCATTGTTGACAATGTGTAGATAATATTGACAAAATTAACATTGTTGATAATGTATAGACGATGTAAACAAGATCGACTAAGAATACAATGTCAACAATATAGTCAATGTTGACATTGTAGACAATCAGAAATATGATCTCTCCGTTATATTTGATAACGTCTTTCAGACGCTTGGCATATAATTTTTCAATATATAATAATTAGGTATGGAATAAATTTCTGCCACTTTTCTTGAAATGCCTCATTTAGCTCCCTTGATTCTTAAATTGACGGCCATCATTGAATATTTGGATTGATAGTATTTTAAATTCTTAATAGCCCAGAATTGGTGTTTCTTTCTCCAAGAGGTCTGTAGTTTTTCAAGAATTGTTACATTTTTCTGTTTGTAAATTTCTTCAATTGGTGCAGCAGTTGTATTTAATACTCCAAATCCAAGCTCATGGTGCTAATGAAGTAAATGGGAGTTGCTTCTTATAGTCCATACTTCCAAATTTAGCCGCCACAGAAGTTTTGATTTGAAACAACAATATTAGTCAGATCCGTCCGGTTCGTGCATATTAAACTTCAACAAAATATATAACTGTCTTCAAATTCCTCATTGGACTATGGTATGCTTCATGGTATTTCCTGAAAGTTTTCTTAACTGAGAGTAAAACTACCACAAAACCCAAAAAATTTGACCTCTAGATATTGCGCAACTTGTCTAATGGTAATTTAGCAGAATATGGGACCAAAACCGATTGGAATAAGAGGTGTCGAAAGCAAAATGCATATTTAACATATTTTGATAGATAGTCATTTAAAATAAAACAAGCTTTTTTTAAGCTTTTTAGCGGTTAAACATATTGTTAATATTTAAGAACATAAAATACAAAAAATAAAACTGCTACAAAAACTTTGTATTTCTCATAAATATATTTTAAAAACATAATTTCTTGTAATGTAATATATCAACAGTTTTTTAAACGAATATTGGAGGTAGGAGTTCTCATTGGGGTTGATAGTTTTTTTTATGTGATAGTAATACCGCTAGAAAGCTAATGCTAATAAGCACAAAAATACAAAACTAACAACATAAAGTTATGGGAACAAAAAAAGTCACATTTTATGAGAAAAAAATATAATATTTTCTAAAAGTAAAATTGCATGTTCCAAATTTCGCCAAAAATTACCACAGAATGTCTTTAAAAACTTTAAAAATTTAGATCGTTATACACTGAGAAAAAAACAAATACCTTGCTCCGGTAAAAAATTTCTCTATTTTTGATAATAGCAATTTTCTCTTTTTCAAATAAAATTTTCTTCAATTTTATAATAAGAATAAATTTTCACATTTTCGAAGAAATATTTCTTTACGATATATTTCATGGAAGCTTTTTATCATTTTAAGAGAATTTTTAGTACCGCAATTAGAGAATAGCATTCTCTGGAGCAAAGTCTATACCATTTTTCTCTAAATATGATGCCTTTTTTATCAAATTCCGAGACACTTTTTTCTGAGTGTAGAGAGAAGAAAATTTGTTGGTTAAAAGCCTAAAAATATCCTTAAATTGATATGATACAAAAGTTAAATATTTTTTTATTATTTTGAAATTTGATTAAATTTTAAATTACAATTTTTTACGAAAGTATGAACGTAACTTTAATGCCATTATCAACCGAAATGCAGTAATTGAGTTTTATTAAGCTTATATTAAACATTTTGTACATGTTTTTTCTTTGTTTGTTTGTTAGGTTGGCGCCTATTGTTATGCCGAGTTGGGAACAATGATCACAAAGTCTGGCGCTGATTATGCCTATATCATGGAAACATTCGGTCCATTCATGGCATTCATACGTCTTTGGATTGAATGCATGATTGTGCGTCCATGTTCGCAGGCCATTGTTGCACTAACGTTCAGCGTGTATGTTCTAAAGCCATTCTTTCCGGAATGTCAACCACCTGAGGACTCAGCGCGTCTGTTGGCCGTATGTTGCATATGTAAGTAAAAACAAAATAATAACAAAATAATAATAAAAGCTTAAATATTTCATTTAGATAGCTTTAAAATTCTGCTGTAATCGTGTCGACAGACAGACATGGCTAATGGTTAAGATCTAATTTCGCCCATATGCACCGCGACCAAATATTTCTTTTGTGCTGGACTTTTCATAATTTTTCAGATGTAGGTTCTGTATGAATTTTAGCACTTTTTCTGGATTGGTAGACCTTTGATGGTCGAACCAATGCCGCATCAAAGTAGAGAAGTCTAAGTTTACAGATTGCAGGAAATTCGCAGAGGATGTGTTCTGCAGTCTCTTCCTACTCATCGCAGAGTCTGCAGACATTTTATTCAGATAGACTTACTTATCCCAGAGCACAGTGACCTATTAAATTACCTATTAGAAATACTAAGATTGAATCTAGTTACCTTAAGCAGGATCTTTGATTTAGATCTACTGATCTACTCTGTCAATTACTATTTGTTCAGTGGCACTTTTTGTATTTCCAGGTCCTAACCTTTTCGGTAAGGTTGCCTTTTGACAGGTTTCAAAATGATTCAGGACCAATGAGCGACCGAGAAGCTTTTCTATTGGCAAGGCAGTCTGCGTTTTCGTTGCCATCATACTCTTCCGCTATAATCTTATATATATATACGTGAACATTAAACTTTGTCTTACGCTTTTTTGGTATTAATTGGAACTTCAAACTGTTACACAGATGTGCAAAATGTTTATATAAATGATATATCTGATGGAGGGGGGGCACCCAAAATTAAAGGGTGTTTTTTATGAGGTTTTTTTCAATATGGATTACTCAATTGTCTGACAGTTGTTTTGACAGTTTAAAGTGACATCTCTACTCAGTATTGTTTGGCAAATCATCATGAATAGGTTAACTGCAGAACAACGCTTCCACATCGTGGAAATTTATTTTCAAAAACAGTGTTCAACTAAAACTATTTATAGAGCACATCGTGAATTTTATGGTGCACATAATCGTCCGTCCGAGACCACCATAAAGAACGTAATTACCAAATTTCGGTCTACATGCACTCTTTTGTAAGCCAATCCACCGAGAAGAATGAGAAGAGTGCGTACAGAAGAAAATATTAGTGTCGTTGAGGCCAGTGTCGAAGAAAACGATAATTTATAGATTCGTCGTCGTGCGCAAGAAGTTGGACTTTGTCCATAGATTTTGTGGAAAATTTTGCGTAAGGATTTGGGTTTAGTACCATACAAAATTCAAATCGTGCAACCATTAAAGCCACACGATCATCAAATGCACCGTGAATTCAGTAATTGGTCGCTTAATCAATTAGACGAAGATCCATTTTTTAACCGCAAAATTCTCTTCAGTGATGAGGCGCATTATTGGTTGAATGGATATGTCAACAAGCAAAATTGCCGTATTTGGAGCAAAGATAATTCACACGCCAATCAAGAAATACCAATGCATCCCGATAATTGCATTGATGCGGTATATGGGCTGGTGGAATCATCAGTCCTTATTTTTTTAAAAATGAGGAAGGACGACGTGTTACCGTGAATGGAAATCGATACAGAACCATGATCAATGAATTTTTTTTGCCAAATCTTCAAGATATGGATGTGGACGAAATGTGGTTTCAACAGGATGGTGCAACTTATCATACTGCGGGCGAAAAAATCGACTTATTGAAAGAACATTTCAACGACAACATTATTTCGAGAAATGAACCGGTGAATTGGCTTCCGCGTTCGTGTGATTTGACGCCACTTGATTATTTTTTGTGGGGATATGTGAAGTCATTGCTTTAGGTGGATAAGCCAGCAACGAATGATGCTTTGGAAACCAATATTCAACGTGTCATTGCTGAACCAAAAAATGCAAAATGGACCTTCAGAATGACCTTGGCAAAATAGTCATGGAGGCCATATGCCAGAAATTATATTCAAATGCTAAATGCCAAGAAACTATCTACCAAATAAAAATTTTTTTTTGGAAATTTCATAATTTGGCATGTGTTTTATATAAATTTCAAATCAGCAAGCTCTTAAAATCAATATCTCTCTTTGATCAATATAAAATTTAGTGGTGAGAGAACTCTTGAGTTGATCAAATTTGATTTTTTCTCAAAAGTAAAAATTTCCCCAAAAAAATTTAGTTTTATTCATTCATCAATTGTAAAATTTATGAAAAAATATGTTTCGAATTCAAAAATTCGACTTTCCATGTCAATATCTTGATCGAACTTTACCGGTATTTCAACTTTTTTAATTATTTCTAAAGGTTTGTTCAATTCTCTTTTAAATGTGATAACAATCACCGAAAAAATCTATCTTAAAGTATTTTGACGTAGAATAACGTATTACAGCGCGGTTTGTATGGGGTAGTATCGGAAACTCGGTACACATAGTTGCATGGACCCAAGGATCTGCACTAATGAATATTTTTGGAATCTGCCCACGGACACGCCTACCTCCCATACAACGCAAAAATTGAAAACGCAATAAATGAGCTCATGTTTAGCGTACAGAGATAAAATTTGGAATGTATGTATTTTCTATCAAAACAAAGACTTTTCGAAAAATAGATGTCATCCGCCCATGGCCACGATCACCTCCCATACAATCCAAAAATTGAAAACTCAATAAATAAGCTCATGTTTCACCTACAAAGATAAAATTTGGAATGTATGTATTTAATATCAAAACAAAAATGTCGTCGAAAAATTAATGTCATCCGCACACGAACACGCCCACTTCCCATACAAGCCAAAAATTTAAAATACAATTAATAAGATTATGTTTATTGTACAGAAATAAAATTTGGTACGTTTGTTTTTTTATAACAAACTGAAGATGGTTTTTAAAAATTGATGTCATCCAGACACTGAAACGCCCACCTCCCATACAACCCAAAAATTAAAAACTCAATAAATAAGCTTATTTTTAACCTACAGAGATAAAAATATGTATTTTTCTAAGATGCATTCAAAACTTGGGCGTAATCTGTCACGAACACGCCCACCGCCCATACAACCCACAATAGCGAAAATACTACAAAGGCATTAACCTGTGAGCTACAGGAACAAAACTTGAAATTTTTATAAATTGTTCATCATAATTGAAATGCATATAAAACATGGGCTTCATCCGCTCACGGACACGCCCATTGTATTTTCAAAAAGTAGGTTAAAAATATTTTATAGTCGGGCAAGACCGACTTTAGACTTTCTTTACTTGTTTTTTTCTCTTTTTCAGAGTAAAGTTAACAGCAAAAAGATTGCAAAACTTGAACAAAAATTTTATACAAGTTTTTAAAAACAGTAAAACGGGACATTTTCGGGACAAAATGGTTTATATTCTCCCACGTCCCATTTTAAAAAATAATTCACCTGGTCATTTTGCTAGAACACGGGACAGCCCCGAGATATACGGAATGAATGGTCACCGTAACTATAAGCTACCACAATTAGGAGAAACTATCACAGGACTCTGAAATCGGAAGTCTTACCCCACCTGTTGTATTGTTCAGACATTGCCCCTTTTGACTATTATTTGTTTTCGTCGATGACACATACCCTTAAAGATCACCACTTTCGCTATTTTAAAGAACTCCAAAATTAGATCGATTCGTCGTGGATGGCAGCAGTAGACGCATCGTATTTTCGAGATGGTATTCCGCAAATTGTCAGAAAGATGAGCAAAGAAATAGCTGGCGATGGCCAATACTTTGAAAAATTAATTTGTAACAAATATTCACAATAAAGCATCAAACTTGGAAAAAAACCTTTAAAACTTTTTTGTACACCTCTTGGTTAATATAAAATTACTCGAATAAATTTTTTGGATAGAGAAAACACATCCTTTAATATTAAATATTTAACTCTGCCCAAAAATAATAACAATATTCAATACGCAAACTTGAATTTTGAGTTAAGAATCATAATCATCACATTTAAGAAACTGTCTGAAAGGAATATCGTTTTAATATACGTTAATATAAGTTTATGTCTCCACTGAGAAAACATATATAATGTATATTTTAAAAATATTCTACGACATGCAAAAATTCATACTTTAAAATACAAAAGAAAAATTAAACGTTTTAAAAAAAGAAACGAACATTTTACAGTAATATAGTTAGGTAAAATGAATATTTTCAAAAACATTCTCCACCATACACTTGGAGAATGTATTAAAATGAAAATACATTTTTTCAAATACAAAAGTAAAACGGAGCGTTTTAGAAACAACAACGAACGTTTAATAAGGATAAAGTAGGCTAAAATTCAATATTTTCAATATTTTCAATATTTTCAAAAACATTCTACGCCACTTAAAAATAAAAACGCACATTTTAAGATACAAAAGTCATACGAAATGTTATAGAAACAGCAATGAACGTTTTAACATATTAACATGACTGAAAACGGTTTTACAAGATGAGCAGTCTTAAATTTGTTTTGCTACATTTAACTTATCGTTATCAATAGCTCAGTGGAAGTGTGCCAGACTGGCATGTAGAGGACGTATGTTCGCATCCTGACTGTGCATCGTTATCAATAGCTCAGTGGAAGTGTGCCAGACTGGCATGTAGAGGACGTATGTTCGCATCCTGACTGTGCAACGTATGTTCGCATCCTGACTGTGCAAGTATCAAAAGCATTAATTTAGCAATTTAAATTATAATCCTAATTGCTTCATTACCTCTTTGATCAGAAAACCCTCAAAATAAGTTCGCGCTTACAATCTTAAAAACAATCTATCAAAAATAAATGTGTTTTAAATAAAAAAACAAACAGTTTCAATAGGATCGTAAGTGTAGACGTAGAATTCCGTTTAAGTTGTAACCTCTTCTACTTTGTCTCTTTGGTCCGATTGTTTTGTCCATTTTGTACGTATTTTTTTTTTTTGATCTTCCGAAAATTAACTAATAAATTAATAATACTCAATTATAGACTACTTATCCAGGCCAGAACAAAGAAAAAGTTAAAAGTAAGCATGATAAATGAACAAGCAAAAATAAACAAGCAAAATGCGAAATTTTTTCGATAATTTCGTTAAGTTTGACAGCTTGAGTTCATTGACTTAGTTGAAAAGAAGACTAAGCAAATGCACTTTCCATTGGTGCCACTTTCGTCTCTGTCCGATATGTAGTTTGCGAGCCACAGTCAGTTTAACTCCTAATTTCAAATTAAAATTAAGATGCCGATTTTTAAAAAATCGTATGGTGGCTATATTTCACGCTGAGCACATGTCCTTTCCATTAGTGCCATTCTCGTCTCTGTCTGATATTTAGTTTGCGACCTACACTTAGACCTACACTTTCGTCTCTGTTCGATGTATAGTTTACGAACTACACTCGCTAGTGCTAGTGGCTTGTGGAATCCAAATTAATTTGCATTAAAAAAAAAATTAAAATTTTACGCCATCTATTGGGTAGAAACATAAAACGAAATATGATACAACTCGTTTTTTTTTATATGAGTTAAATCTAACCGGATCATAGACCCATTTCGTTAAATTTGACAGTTTGAGTTCATTGACTGAGTTGAAGAGAGGTTCATGACCTCTGGTATCAAAATAGAGCACTTAGTTAACTAGAACAATAGTGCATACATAAACCCAATGCGAACCAATGCTTACAATGCTACCAATACCAACCAATCAGTTCGTATAAAACAAAAACAATACAAGCAAAAACAACGAAACAAAAACAAAGAAAGCAGCAGGCACAGCATAAGCAGCTGATGATTGATTTTCTTAAAACATGCATTTTTTTTTCTTATATTTTAGTATTTTGTGACTTTAATCTAACTGTGACAAAATCCAAAATTAGATATTCATTCAGCGCAGGATATATCTGATATTTTAGTATATATATTATCTTTGAACGATAAGTATTAAAGGCTGTAGGTATACCCTAAAGTATTAGCCAAAAAAGTTGCATGACCTTGAAAAAATTTGTTAAAACAACCTCATACAAAAACCGCGCTATACGACGTAGTTCTACGTCAAAAATTCTTGCAGGTTCCGTCAGGTACCTGTTTTGAAAATTTTGTTTTCTCAGTGTATAGCCTTAGCAACAATCTCTTCCGCTTAAATAATTTTAATCCCACATTCTACCGTCTACCGCAACAAGAAATTCCCTTTAAATAAATAGTCTTATCTTAAGCTCAAATCATTCAACCTCATTGATTAATAAAATACACTTTATACGAAAAAAAAAAATTAAAACTGAACACCCAGTCCCTTCACTTGTTCTTGACCTATTGATTAATGAGCTAAACTATTGCTTGTACACTCAATGAACTACAGCTTGAAGGTTTATCAGACCTGCAACAGAGCTGAAAAGTAGTAGAAGAAACTATTTCAACAAAATAATATTAATATGCATGTATGTAGGTAGAAACAATAACAATAGCATCGTGTTTGAGCGTGTAAGCAAAAAAAATAATTATTTTTACTTTTAATCTACGCAAGTTTTTGCTTCGCATGTTTATTTTGTTATTTGTTGTTATTTATTTGTACTCCAAAAGTTCAGAATGGCGTAAAAATTAAATATTATTGCATCATGCATTTCGAAGACATGACAGCCTTGTAATAAATCTTCTTTCAAAAAGCGGTGACCAATTGTTTTATGCCGTTGAATAAGCTAAGCTTAGTCGTGACACATAATAAAATCGTTAATAAAATCGTTAGTTATGAAGACTAGATTAGTAACTAGCTTGGCGATTTAGTAGGAAATGTATCATAAACTATTCGTATTTGATGCGGACATTGAGCTTACTTTTGAAATATTGAGCAGTGTTCATTATTATTTATGTATGAATTAATTACTTGTTATTTAATTTATATAATTATTAAAAAATTAAAATATTGTTGACATATCAACTTTTACCTGCTGAGTTAGTTTAAAGAGGTTGTGGAATTTAAGAGATTATGAAAAGGTTTCATATTCCAAGCTTAACTCAGTAAGGTTGCGGTTATAGTGAACGCCGAGTCAGACAGGCAGGCAATGTGAACAAACGAGATAGATAGCTATCTGCATCTCGTTTTTTGCACACAGATTTCAGCCTGCCTGCCTGTCTGAATCGCGTTCACTATAATCGCAGCCTAACTCTCTATTAGTCTTCATGCAATTTGTCATACAGGCAATCAATCAACACACTGAAGTACTCTCAAGTACTTTTGTTCGTTCGCATAAACTGCAAAGCTCTTGTCACAAGATCGCTGTTAATTAACAGAAACTAAAATACTTCAACTTTTATTGATTAAGCTTAAGTAAGTGCTTTGTTGTGCTTTGCAGTATGCTCAATTAAAGCTATCAAGCTAACTTCTTAAAAAAAAAATTTCTATACGCTGAGAAGAGCTTCACTTTAGGTCAGTATTGCCAGAGAGATGAACTGAAATTTACCACTATTTGAAAAAAAATTACCACTTTCGAAGAAATTGAAATTATAAATTGAGAGTGGGTGTAATACTGTAACATTTGCCTTTTTTTACATTTTTCTCTGCTATTTTTTGCTGTTGTTGTTATGATAATCTTCAAACCGGTTTGGGAGAAAGAGGACAAGTGTACCAATAATGTTATAAAATAAAACTGTGCAATAGTTTGCGAGCTACACTCAAATGAATAAATTTGACTACTTTTTAAAAATCGTGTGATAACTATATCTCAAGCTTAGCGAATGCCATTTCCATTGGTACCCCGTTCATCTCTGTCCGGTTTAGAGCTAAACTCAAATGAGTGGACCAACAACCTAAGCAAAAACAAAGAACGCAGCAGACACAACATAAACAGTTAATGATTTATATTTTTGTATAAAAATATAAATTTTTCTTCTTAGATTTTGCTTTCTTGTGACTTTAATATAATAGTGACAAAGTCCAAAGTTATATATTCGTTCAGAGCACGATATATCTGATATTAACGTATATATATTATCTTTGAACGATGAGTATTAAAGGCTGTAGGTATACCCTAAAGTATTGGTCAGAAACGTTTCATGGCCTTAAAATAAATTTTAAGTTTTTTTTTTTAAAACAACCCCATACAAATTGCACTGTTAGACGTAATTCTACGTAAAAAAAATTCTAAAAAAGAAAGTATGTAATGAAAATATAGATATGAAAATTTAAATTTTAACGCCGTTCAATATGTTCCCGTGCAACTATGAACCTGAATATACAAATTTGTTCCAACTAAAGTATGCTTGGCAAAACACCATCATTAGATTTTTGATGCAGTGAAATAAAGAAATAATTTTTGGCCACCGAATTTTCAAAGTCCGCCACTGTGCTTTGGCTAAAGAATTGTAAATAAAAAGGAATTTGACAAAAATGTGTCAGTTCTTTTCTTCCATCACACAGAAGAGTACAAAAATAAAGACATTTTTATATTTGCCCTGCAGATACTCTCTTAAAATGATACACCATCAGTTAAAAAGCGTTTGATGTCGTCAAATGCCAAAGAAAATTGTTGTGATTCCTCACTTTCTCCGCAACTTTACTTGGGTTCTATTTGAAAAGGCACATTTCTCACAAATTGCACATAAATATGCATTTTAGCCAAAGGATTTTCGCTCAGCGCAACAATATTATCCAATGAATAGTCTTTAAAGCTCTAAGGTTTCAGTATCTATTTCTCATAAGCTAAATAATATCGATGGTCTTTCGATAAGCCAAACATGTTGTTTCACCATCATTTACACCTAATTGCCCAGCTTAGTGTGACATACATTCTTCTAACATAATAAATTTCTTTATTTCTATTATAGTGGTCTTAACTTTTGTCAACTGTTGGGATGTTAAATGGGCCACCGCTGTGCAGGATATTTTTACATACGCCAAACTGCTGGCACTGTTTATTATTATTGCTACCGGAGTGTATCAGCTGTACAACGGTCACACAGAGTATTTTACATTTGAAAACACAGATACGCGGGTCACATCACTGGCGTTGTCATTCTATTCGGGATTATTTGCCTACAATGGCTGGTGAGTAAGACACGAGTAAGGAGCACGATATGACGGTTGAAACTGTCGCTTCTGGTAATAGGATTAATTAAATGACATTTCAGCGATTCTTTCATTCTCTAGGGAGTAGACATAAATGCGCAGACTTGCTAAATAATATGAATTGCTATTTATTTATTAAATTCATTTTTTACAAGGAAGTTAGCAAAAATAAGCATTTCTGGGATTTGTTTTGAAAAATTTTTCTATTTTTTCTACTTTCTTAGGAATTATTTGAATTTTATTATTGAAGAGCTTAAGGATCCGGTCAAGAATCTACCACGTGCCATTGCCATTTCTTGCACACTCGTCACCGTTGTCTATGTACTGGCTAATGTGGCTTTCTATACCACACTCTCACCCGATGAGGTTTTGGGCTCACAGGCAGTGGCCGTTACCTATGCCGAGCGTGTTTTCGGCATGTTTGCATGGACCATACCAGGTAGACTACAGCTGGATTTAATAACTTAAAATAATTGTTTTCCAACACAATTTTAAACTCTTGCAGTATTTGTTGCGCTCTCAACTTTCGGTGCTGTCAACGGTATTTTGCTAACCTCATCACGTCTCTTCTATGCCGGCGCTAATGAGGGTCAAATGCCAGAAATTTTGACCATGATACAAATACAACGTTTCACACCTACACCTGCGGTATTGATTATGGCGCTTTTGTCCATGTTATATCTGACAGTTTCTGATATATTTGCGCTAATTAATTATGTGGGATTTGCTACCTGGGTAAGCTTTTGTTATAAAAAACACACATTTCAACTTATTTAAACTTAAATGACTTTATCAACAGCTGAGCATTGGCGTTGCAGTGCTTTGCCTGCCCTGGTTGCGTTGGGCTCAACCCAACTTGCCACGCCCCATTCGCGTACCTCTGGTCTTCCCAATCGTCTACTTAATAGCCACCATTTTTGTCACCGTTGTGCCCATGTACGCCAGTCCAGTGGAAACCGGTTATGGCATTCTTATGATACTCTCCAGCATTCCGGTGTATTTGGTTTTTATTGCCTGGCGAAATAAACCAATTTGGTTCCAGAAGTCAATGGGTAAGTTTTTTTTTTATTTTAAATAATAATTTTCTTAGATATTCAATATCATATTCTCTACCTCTTTTAATTAATCACTTAAATGTGCTTTTCTTCTAAATCTAATCAAGTAGCTTTTTAACATTTTTTTCTTTTCTAGATTTGATTTATTTATTTTTATTTACCTCATCCACAAATCTTCTTTCATTTTATTTTAGGTGGATTTACTCAAACCCTGCAAAAAATGATGATGGTTGTTCGACCAAAAGCTTCGGCAAAGGTTTTTATTTCTTTTTTATTTTAAATTTCTAAGTATTATTTTGAGTTTTCTTAAAAATGTTAGAATTTCTTATTTTATTTTATTAATTTTTTGCCTGCGAAGTCCATCTTAACTCTAGTTATGGGTTTTATTTTTTTTTTTTATTTTATAAACACTAAGTTGCACTTTTTCTAGTTTTCTTTATGCCCATTTAAGCAACAGCATGACCTTTTCAAAAAAAAAATATATAGTATGTATTACTTAAATGAATTCATTATTACATGTTAATTTAGTTACTAATTCATTATTATGTTAGATTAAATGTTTCTTAAAGGCATTTTTTAAAACTGGTTTAAATTGAACTTTTCCTTAAATTTTTTTTCAATATCCTTGTTTCAGAAAACTGATACTAATTTTTTTAAGGATTAAGTAGCATAGTTAAGTAGTTTTTTCAATAGCTCTTGTTCCAATGGGTTTTGTGGAAATGGGAATATTGAAAAAATTTTTGAAGGGAAGGCATCGTTATTGGTGTGAATATTTTAAGTTTTTGCAATTTGAGTATTTTCTTAACTTTTTTTAACTTTGACCGCATTCTTGGTCGGCAGCTACTTAGGAATAGTTGTATTGTCCGTTATATTAGTCGAAAATTTGGCCTTCAAGTTCAAGTATTAAGACTGAAACCGGCTTTAATTTATATTCTCAGGACTAACACTCTAAGGTTACTTACTTACTTACTTACTTAGGCGGCCACGACAACTCGTGGTCAGTGTACGGCCGACTTCGTTAGCTCTCACCAGGCACTCTTCATCGTAGACTCTCGACTTTGGACGCAAACACTTTAATCGCTGGAGCTTCTTCATCTACAGTGAACCAAAAAAAAACTTGTACAGTATGCTTACGATTGTTTATTCTGCATTATCTCTGAAAATATATACACCAACCTTATAAAATGAAATGGTAAAATATCCTATATTTTATTCACTTTTCGAATAGATTTAACAAAAGTTATGAAAACAATTATATTCCGAAAGAATTACAAAAAACAAGAGGCACATTTTATAAAGCAAACAAAAATTATTTGTTGAAGATTTATTATATCTTCATACAACGCAGGAATCTTACCATCTCTTCATATTAGGGTGTGATACCGTTATCGAATCCAGTTTTTTTTCTATTTATAGACGCCACTTACAGTTTATTGTAATATTTTAAAAGTGTACGTGCAAGTTTAAACGTAAGAAAAGAATAACTTGAATTCAAAGATATGAAGAAATTAATTATAAAACTTTGGGGATAGAAGAAATGGTAAAGAACCCGCACTCTGCGGCTTAATATATTATATATTATATATTATTTATGTATATTATTAATATAAATGGATATGTAAGTAAGTTTTTCAGAACATTTTATTTGTTTTTTGACGTCTTCACCTTTAAAACTAACAGTAGTATTATTATAATATAATTTTATGGATATATTAGGCCTACCCATAACATATTTATTTTGCCGGTAAAATCTTGATTTTATACTCATTTTTGAGGTTATGTTTCTTTGGACAATATATTTTGAAAGAGCCGGGTTGCGGTTTCAGTGTAAAATTTATAGCGGTTGGGCACATAAATACTGTGGCGTAAAAATAAGTTTAAATTATTTTTGTCAAAAATGTTTTTAAATGTTTTAAACCTTTTATTTTGTTTTTGAAATAGGTGTTATTATTATAGATTTTCTTCAAAGCGATCAAATTTTTTAGCTGAAAATATTTTTAAGTTTTTGAACTATTTTTTGTTTTTAGTTTTGAATTTATTTATTTATTTTTGTAAAAACAATAATTTTTATAATAACAATAAATATTTTCAATAAAACATTCGTTATTGTTCGTGTACGAAAATTTTTATGGTAGTACCTTGAAAATTAAATGTTTGATGCCATCAAATCCAAACAGCAAAAGTCAAGGTGTTCTGATATAAGGTAGCGATTTTAATCTTAAAAATTTCATGAAATTTTGAAAATGAGTTTAGCTGTTATTCCTTGTCGACACAGAATTGTTTTGTTTCTATTATCAGCAATATTTTCAATCCATAATTGGTAAGGGACTTCTTCTATTCAAAGTTTTTATTTCAACTTTTTTATTGCACGAATTGGTTATGGCTTTCTATAAACGATATTTCTTTAAGTAATATTCAATTTTTTTTTAGTTGGCCTCAGATTTTTTTGATTTCGGACTGTATGTTTTTACGACTTTGATCCTCGCTTGATATAATTTATTTTAATTGTTCCTCTCAGCGAATGTGTATGTTTTTGGTATAAAAATTAAAGTAATTCAATATAGAATACGATAAAAAAAAATTTTTTTAAAATATGCCTTTAATTATAAAAAACTTCTTGCAAAAATAAAAATTTTTAACAAAAAAATCAAAAATTTTATTTAACTTTAAAACTGAATATCTTACGGACTAAAAATCGTAAAAACACAAAAAATCTGAGGTTAACAAAAAAAAAAAAATATAGGATATTTTATCATTTCATTTTATAAGGTTGGTGTATATATCCGATGGATTCCCTTCATCATTTAAAACTCTTGACGGATTTACTGATGATCCCGTCATAATCTGTGGCCTATTTGCTACTCTTTTTAAAGAATCATTCTGTTACGATTCTTTTAACCCTGATGTTGGGTATTTTGATTATATGATTTCTTCGCCCAAGGTTTCTATGGAATCTATATCCTTTACCGCTGAGGATATTTTTAATTATATTGGATCGATAGATGAAGATTTTAGCGCTGGACCTGATGGAATTCCTGCCGTTGTGTTAAAACAATGTGGTTCTTTTTTGTGTCAACCACTGTCTTTGTTGTTAAATAAATCTATAAATGAAAGCCTTTTTCCTCAATTTTGGAAAAAATCATTTATAAGCCCCATTTATAAAAAGGGTTGCAGGAATGATGTTACTAATTACAGGCCCATTGCTAAACTATCATCGATTCCAAAACTTTTTGAGAGAGTGGTGTATGATCGGGTTAAGAGGTACTGTGGAGAAGTCATAACAACTCGTCAGCATGGTTTTGTTAATGGCAGATCCACTGTATCCAACCTTCTCGATTTTACATCTTTCTGCCTTAATACAATTGAATCAGGTAACCAGGTCGACTGCATTTACACTGACTTTAGTAAAGCGTTTGATAAATTACCACATAATTTAATTTTATTTAAACTCAAGTTATTGGGATTTCCACAATATTTTGTTAGCTGGATTAAATCGTATTTGACAGAACGATCTTATCAAATACGATTCCGAGGGGTTCTGTCTCCTGCATTTGTTGCGGAATCAGGTGTTCCTCAAGGCAGTCACTTAGGTCCACTTCTATTTATTTTAGCTATTAATGATGTTACCCACATTATTAAGCACTCTCACCTGTTAATTTATGCAGATGATATGAAAATATACAGAACAATTAATGCTAAAGACGACTCCAACCTACTCCAAGCTGACCTGAAATCTTTTGAAGTTTGGTGCTTTAAAAATAATATGTTTCTAAATCCTGTTAAATGCCAAACTATGACCTTTTCGCGCAAAAGGAATAATTTAATTTTTGACTACAATATTAAAGATACTGCTTTAAGTCGTGTTGACGCCGTCAAAGACCTTGGTATATGCATGGATTCTAAGCTGTCGTTCAACAATCATATTGATTACATTTGTAAAAAAGCATCTTCAATGCTTGGATTTATAAAACGCTGGGCCAAAGAATTCAATAGCATGATTACAACTGCTACGTTGTATTATGCAATAGTGCGCCCTCACTTGGAGTACGCAAGTCAAGTTTGGTCCCCAAGTTATAGTGTGCACGTTGAACGTATAGAGAGAATCCAAAAACGTTTTGTTCGGTTTGCTCTTAGGGGCTTAGGTGGGATTGATTTTTTGAACCTTCCTCCTTACGAGGATCGTTTAAAACTTTTAAAAATGCAATCTTTAAGTGAACGAAGGAAGTCTGCGGATATCGTCTATTTACACCAACTCATAACCGGTGTGTTCGATTGTCCGGAATTACTTTCTCTTATAAACTTTAACTCTAACCGTAGAAGTAGTAGAAATGCTAACAACTTAATTTATCTACCATTTAGTAGAACAAATTACATGGCTACTGCTCCCTTGAACCGCATGAGTGTCTTTGTTAACAACTGTACATTTTTTGATGTTAGTTTGTCAAAAGGTCAACTCAAAAGTAGATTGAAAGCTATTGTGTAATTAGATCTGTATTTGTGTATGCATGGTTAGTTGTTATGTTCTGTGTTGTCCCTGAGCCCAATCCATTTTATGGTGGGTAAATTTTTCCCACATTAACCTGTTTTGAGCCGCTGGAATTCATGACATTGAAATATTTCAATGAGATTTGGATTGTGGCTTCAAATAGATTAATGCTGAGAATGTGCGAAAAAGCTGTAGTAGCTGAACTCTATTGTTATTGCATGTAAATGCAGTTTCATAACAAGGGGGAAGAAAGCTTAAACAATATTAGCTATCAAAGTTCGTGTGGCATTATAAATGTTGACCAGTGTATTCAATGCAATTTCAAACCTTTGGTTATTTTCTTATTTCTTGATGAGTTTCAGCAAATTTCTTAGTTTTTAAGTTGAAATTCACAGTAACTTCAAAATGAAAATAATCCTACATATGTTACAATCTTTTTTTTACAAAAGGAGATTAAAATAATACTATACGACTGCTTGTGAGTACGTTCAGAGAGGTTACAGTGCTGCTTATATTTTTTATTATTTGGAAATCTAATAAATAATTGTTATGCAAAATTTACCACTCTTAGTTAAAAATTAGATTTTTTTACCTCTGCCCAAAAAAAGAGTCAAAAATTAGGGGAAGAGTGGCATGAAAGAGCCAAGTTTTGAAAGAGCCATCTTGATTTACGCGGTAGTTTTCATACGAATGCTTCTTAAATTATAATTTTTAAGAAGCAATACTCGCCATATGGCACCCTCGAACATTTGACAGTTCACTGATAATAAACGACGATGGTGTATCGTATTTTGGATTTCTTCATCATTAAGAAAGTTTTTCAGAACATTTTATTTGTTTTGTAACGTCTTCACCTTTAAAACTAACAGTAATATTATTATACTTTAATTTTATGGATATATTAAGCCTAACAATAACATATTTATTTTGCCGGAAAAATCTTGATTTCATACTAATTTTTGAGGTTATGTTTCTTTGGACAATATGTTTTGAAAGAGCTGGGTTGCGGTGGTATGAAGAAGCGTAAAGGAAGTTTAAATTATTTTTGTCAAAAATGTTTTTAAGTGTTTTAAACCTCTTATTTTGTTTTTGGAATAGGTGTTATTATTATAGATTTTCTTCAAAACGATTTAATTTTTTTGCTAAAAATATTTTTAAGTTTTTTAACTATTTTTTGTTTTTAGTTTTGAATTTTTTTATTTATTTAATTTGTTTTTGTAAAAACAATACTTTTTATAATAACAATTAATATTTTTAATAAAATATTCGTTATTTTTCGTGTTAAGTCTTGTAATAAGAAGATGGCTCTTTCAAAACTTTGGTTGGCTCTTTCAATGCCCATGTGTTATGAAAGAGCCGAATTTCATGTTTTTTATAAATGGCTACAGGTCCAAGAATATTGTTGATTTTGGAAAATATTTCATGGTATTACGTTCATAAATTAATGAAAAAGTACTTTTGATACAATTTTTATAATTTTATTAATTATTTTTATATTTTTTGTAACTTTTTTTAAAACTGGCTCTTTCATGCCACTCTTCCCCTACAACAACTGGAAGTAGAAGGCAAAAACAAAATGCATCTCTTTAAATGCAAAGAAAAATGGGTCGAATAATCAACAAAAATCCGAAAATATCTTCAGTAAATGTAGCAAAATAATCCGAAATTGCTTGCATGCGGAAGATTTCAGAGGAGATACACCTTGAAACAAGCCACTGTTATCAGCACAAAATATTAAGAAGCGGTTGGAGTAAGCCGAAGAAGTATGTTAGGAAGCCAGTTTTGGAACTTTGTGAAACTTACAGATGAGTGAAAATTCAATTAATTTGATTCCGATGGACGAGGTTATGTGTGAAGAAAGACGCCCACAGCAATAAATCCCAAAAATGTTACTAAAACCGTGAAATACGAAGGCGGCAGTGTTATGGTATGGGGTGCAATAGGAGCTAATGGGGTTGGAAACTTTCAGTTTGTTGAAAGCATGATGAATAAATTTGATTATTTAAACATTTGAAAGCAAAATTTGTTGCAAACAGCCGCAAAATTAGAAATCGCCGACAATTTCACTTTGTTCACGACTGCAAAAAAGTACTACCACATCCGCCCCAAAGTCCTGATTTAAGCCCAATCGAGCATTTGTGAGCTCATATAGAATAAACTAAAAGAAAAAACCCATTAAAACACAAAAGGGCTTAAAAATGTACTCCAAAACAGATGGACGAAAATTACCCCTGACATCACTCGAAGTTTGTCTCTATTAATGCCAAAAAGGTTACAAACCGTTATAACTGCTAAGCAACACCACAAAAAATACTAGTTTTTAAAAAAGAATGCCGAAAGCATTTTGTTTCTTTAAGAATTTTTTGAAATGTAAAAGTTTTTTTTTTGTTTCATGAAAAGTGAACAAAATCAATGTAGCCGTAGAGCTCGTTGATTCGAATGCGCTAGTCGTCGCCAACTTGAACAGAACCAACAATTTTGCGAAGAACTTTCCTCTCGAACATCCCAACAGCGTCTGTATATGTTTGCGATACCACCTATGCCTCAGTGTCATAGAGAAGCACAGGTATGATGAGCGTCTTGTAGAGTGTTAGTTTTTTCGATCGAGTGAGGATTCTGGAAACTAATTGCTTACTTAGCCCGTAGTAACACCTATTAGCAATTGTTATTCTAAGCTTTATCTCTAGGCTGACATTGTTGTTGCTCGCAAGAACCTTCTACGCGATGAAAATAAGACTAATACTTCGGTAGTTGGCGAGTAGTTTCTCCTCTCTTAAGTATAGGAGAAGGCACACTGAAATTTTAATCGTTGGGCATGCTTTCCACTAACCATATTATGTTAATAAGCTGATGCATGCACTTAATCAATTCACTGCCGCCGGTTTTACACACTTCAGCAGCCTGGCCGTCAGCACCTGCTGGTATGTTGTTTTTGAGTCGCTGGATAGCAACTTTAACCACGAGATGGCTAGGTGGTGGAATTTTCAATCCATTATCGTCAATTGGTGGTGTCGTACTACTTTCTCCTATGGTGGAATTGTAGGGATCGTTGCTCGCAAGCAGATTGAAATAAAATGCTGCTTCCATAATCTCAATGCGCACTGCGTATCTGCACTGTATCCAGATCACCATTTTCATCTGTTCAAGTGGATGCTCCAGGCTTGAAACCCTTGGGTTAGACGCTTCACTTGTAGAAAAAATTTTCTAGCATCCTTCTTGCTTTAGAACACCTAAATTTTTTCACGCTACACTTATCCTGCTTTCTTTTTTACGTCTGAAAAAGCATCTCTCTTTCTTCCTATTTTCGCCATAGTTTTGACGTATGACTCACTTTGCAGCTCAAAGCAGCGTCTTTTTATATGCACTTCTGATCGTACCATTACTTACGAAGTTGCAAGCACCGACCTTAGAAAACTAATGACTTCCTCAGCAGCAGTGCGCATGGAGTGGGATATATGCGCCCAAAGTCCGTCATCGTTATCGAAGCAAGAGTTGGCTCGGTTGAGCTTAACCGAGAGTTGAGCGGAGTAGGCCTCGGCGGTCCGTTGTGATATCAGCTTATCGACATCTAGCTTTTGTTGCATACCTGTGCGTATATTCTTCACATTGCACGAACGCTTGTGGATCTTGGCTGCAACAAGATAGTGTTCAGAGTTAATATTCACCCTCCGAAATGTGCGCACATCCAGCACGTTTGAAGCGTCGATCACAGCATGATAAATTTTGTTTCGAATTTTTGATCCGGGACAGCCAGGTAGCCTTGTGGATATCGAAGTGCTTGAATCGGTTGCTACTTATTACCATGTTGCGGCAAAGTCTATCAGTCTTAGACCGTTGTTCAAAGTGGTCTCGTGGAGACTGAACTGACCGACAGTGGAGCCAAATGTGTCTTCTTTCCAATCTTCAAGTTGCAATCGCCCAGGACTATTTTCACGTTGTGGGCCGGGCAATGAACATATACGGTCTCTAGGCTAGCATAAAAGACGTCCTTGGCAACATCATCCTTTTCAATAACTTTCGTGGACTTTAGAGCTTAGTACTCTAAACATCAAGCGTTGCTACAAGGCAATATTGTTTTACACCTTTCTTCCATCGAGTGCCTGCGATAGCTTTCTGCGCAGTAGTGGTGACAAAATTTATGGCATCTATCGTTGAGTTCAGTTTCCGAAACCCGAACTGGCAATTGAATAGCCCTCTCGCTATTGGGAACGCATCTTCTATTCGGTTGCACAACAGTTGGTCATAGATTTTTTCTAATGTGTCAAGCACAAAAATCAATCTGTAGCTTGAGTGCTTCCATGGAAGCACTGCCTTTTGGTTTAAACTTTTATTGCATGATTTAAAACAAAAACCAAAAAAAAACAGGAAGTTGCCATTTGAAAAACATCATCACACTGACTGGTTTTGTGTATATATTTTGCTCTTTGATGGTTTGATGGAAATTTTCATCACCATTCAATGAAGGGTTAAATCTCTGCCCTCCTTTTGACAGGCGTTGTAGAGCTGGACAAATGCTTGATGTTTCTCTAGTATGATGAGCACCAATGCACGGTTAGAAATACCATCTGGTCCTGGTGCCTTTTCGTTCTTCACGGATTTGGCGTTGTCACCACCTTCACAGTGCTTATCATTATTATTTGATGAAGATCTTCATCTGCAAGGCGGGGCAAAATCGCTGGTTGTGGCGGGAAGATAGTGTGGGTCCGTAGGAGTGGGCTGTCTGAACCCCTTCAGCTTTTTTGTTACTAGCTTGTAGGCGATTCCCCATGCACTTATTTTTGCCTCATCACATAGCAGCAGGAAGCACTAGCGCTTACTCTTATCAAAAACTGTCTTAAAAGCTTTGTGGATACACGGTAGGATTTGCGAAGAAATTCAAACCTGTCGGTACCTTTTAAGCTGTAATATCTTTTTCTAGCTTGAATGCATTCTTTGCGTGCTTCTGCGATTTTTGGAGACTACCAGTACACTGGACTTCGGTGTCGTTTGTTTGGTCTTCTAAGGAGCATGGATGTGTCGCAAGCTCTCCTGAATGGTCAGTGGCTTGTCTTCTCATATCGGTTGCCGTGCTGGTGAGGTGTGTTTCGGCCATCATTACTCTGAAGCATGAATGAAAGAATACAAGATTTCGCTTAGTACGCTTAGATTACGCTTAGATTAGTTTTACCGTTAGCTACATTCAGATGGCATAGAGATGGCAACATTCAATTCGCTCCAATGACGTCGATGTCGTAACCTTGTATGCTTTCATCCATGCTCTGAAGTCTATGATGTTATCTACCATCTGATAGTAAAACATGCGACAAAAAATTTATTGGATTTATATACAAAGTTTTTTATTTGAAAACATGTTTATTAAATTATTTTTATAAAACCTACTTATATACAACATTTCTAGTAAAAAAATTCTTAGAATTTTAACCAATTAACCTTGTCCCATGCCATCTATAATGCTTAGTTTTACATAATCAGCCCGCTAAAACTGCCCATGACTAAATAGCAGTTCTTTTAGAAAAACTCCCATTTTTTGCAATATTTAACCTTGCAATCTATTAATGGTCATTGAAAATGTCAGTTTAACTTGAAATTTTCGCCTTCGGAGAGTGAAAGTCAAATCTGTGTTTGTCGGGGCCAAATCAATTGTAGGTATGAAAACTATTTCATGTTCGCCAGTGCGCCTGTCAATACCTGTGCGATGATTAATTAAGTTTTTAGGTTTTTCAAAACTAACCACCTTCCATTACAGATATCTCTTTTGGTATTGAAATTTCGAAGAAGTATTATAATACTTCCAATTTCGAGGTTTAACTTATGCAGTGGCATTCCTGAAGGATAAAATTCATTTAAAAACTCGGCAGGGCAATTTTGTCTATCGTTATCATCACTGTCTTCAATTTAATCCGTGCTTAGATCTCTCACTGTGTCACCAACTAAAATATTTAGAACTTGCTCGTTGACTTCGTTCACATCGGAATTTTTTGATCACAGGATAGCAATTTTTGAATAACGGTTGATGTTATTCGGACTCAAAGTATCGCCAAAAATCTATTTAGCCCTTTCAATGGATTTGTCCATTATATTGGACAATTCGGAAAAAATTTTTTTTTATTTTCCAACGTCTTTTCTAAAATCAAATAGGTTGGTACTATTAAATGAAGTTGTGCCAACATGACAAAAATAATTTTAGGGAGATATATAACGTTTAACTTAGTTAGATTTTCGATTTTATGCCCAACTTCAACTTTCAATTTTTTTATATTGCGTGTTAATAAATTTTGCAAAAAAGAAGTGATTATTGTGATTGGTGTGCAAAGTGTAATTTTTTTTTATAATAACATTTGCATAAATAACGCATTAGCATTTGTCTCCGCTTGTTTTAGTTGAACAATAATATTATAATACAACGTTATCATGGTTTTGTCCATTATATTAGACAGCCTGCTAAAAGCAAAGCAGCTCATGTAAAAATCAGAGGGATGTTTTTTTATCTTTTTATTGCTTAAATGATGGGAATATAAGCTCAAAAAAATTGTCCACGATTATTCTAGGCAAGCCATTGAAAGGGTTAATAAGCGAACCTTTACAAACAAAATGATCGGGAATTTCTATGATATCTTCATCTCCATTTCCTAACTTGAGTAGTCAATCGCTAAAACTTGTATCAGAAGACCGAACATTGTGATTTAATTTTAGCAATTCCAATTGACACCAACGTCACTGAATGTAATAATTGCTGTTCAGTTTATGCAGACCGAATAGGTTCTTGTTCTGTTAAATAAGAAGTACTGTAATAGCAAGACATGATGTTTGATGTATAGTAGTTGAGGAAAATAACGATAGTCTTCAAGTACAAAGATTTCCAATACATTATTTATTGACATGATGGTCAGTTGTAATGACATGATGGTCAGTGTGTGTATAGATAACTCGTATCATCCACCCAGTCTGAATACCAAGTTCACTACAAGCGAAAGTCAGATCAAAAAAGGAGCTACCTACTGCACTGCTATATGTGTGCTACAATACGGTGTTGAGCAGCACCACGTCAAGTGATGCGAACGCCTCGAGAAGTATGAAGCCTCTTTGTTTTGTACGTTGACTGCGCTATTATACAGCCCAAGCGTTTATGTCGCCTACTCTTAGAACTGGCTTAGTCCCTCGTACATCTTCAACTAAGATGTCTATGGTCTCCCCAAACTCTTCAACGGACAAACTTGGAGCAATTTAGCAGCTCACAACCTGGATACCTCGACCCGAACAACGCCGTTTGCACGTGTACGAAGAACTGTACATGATCTCAATCCATTCATATGTTAGGTCATGACTATTTGGATGTAATAATTCGCAAATATTGGAGCCGTTAGTTTATAAAGCATCTCGTTGCTAGCGACAACCATTAAAACTTAGTTTGTTTTCGCATTAACTAAAATGTGGACAGGCAGCTTTACGTTAAAAGGCACTTTTTCAAAAAACTCTTTAAAAAAAAGTAGCTAAAGCCTAAGTAATAATATAATGCATCTCGAAATTATTTCGAGAAGGCTATTAAAATAAGCCAAATAATATTTTACCCCAGTTCCAGTTTATCAGTATTTTTGTGAAAATTTGAATTTGACTCCTTTCTTATGAACTCTTCTTGCTGCCCTTGTATTTGTACATGGATTATATGAATTACGCTCACTAGACTCATAAAGTATTTCACCTTTCCCTTGTACATGAACATGAGATTCATACATTTTTGTCATCTTATGAATTGTTCTTGTTTTCCTCGTTTCTATACATGCATTTTATGAATTTTATTCACAGTAGATATGAATGATTCATGCTCCACTCGTATTTTTGCATAGCATTTACGAAATTTTTTGCTGGTTCATGTAATTTGTACACACACTTTATGAACTTTAAGCACTAGGCTTATTCATGCTCTCGTGTTTTTTTCTTTTGTGTATTTTGTACATTTTGCCCATTGAAAAGTTCATGTAACTCATGTAATTGATTCTGAACCAAAAGTCATGAAAGTGATTCATGCAGATCATGTTAAAATGTATAGTCATTGTGTACGTTTTTGGTTCAGTGTAGTCAGTGTTGGTTTCAAATAAGAAAGAGTCAATTAAACCCAAATATTAAAAAACAAAACAAAATAACACAGTGCAATAAAACTCGAAACCAAAATTATCCAAAATATTAACTCTTCATGCTTAAATTTTGGGCATTGATTCCATATCTGAATTCAAATTTCCTCCTATCACATGAAGTTTTGCCCCTAGTTATCTGGGCAAATAAACGTGACGCAAAGTTTGTCTCTAGTTAATTGATTGATATTTTATTTTTAGGATAAATTTAGTTTTGTAATGCCCCTTAACTCGACGCAATTCTCTTTTCTTGCCTTTTAGCAAATCTTTGGCTGACCGTAAGTCATCTGAAAAAAGTTAAAGATCGAAAAAATATGTCATATAGAGAATTCTTGTTATATTAGCTGAATTTTTTTGTACATGTATTTTTAAGATTTAGCTCAAAATGTTAATATTTTAGCAAATTAGTTGTTAAATACAAATTAAAAAACCATAAACCTTTATGACTGTTATAAATAAATAAATATTTCTTTTTCTTTTGCAGTAACTTTTACACACACTCTGCAGAAGTTGCTAATGGTACTCGGAAAATCAAAACCAGCTCAGGTGTAAAAATTGCGATATATTAACTTATTTCGAAAAGGAGAATATCATCAACATTTACAGGCACAAACCTTATCAACTACATTACATGTCATCACCCAAATGCAAACGTTCCAAACAGAAACATTTAATAATAATAGCCAAAACTACTTTAATGTTTTTTAAAACTTTTTTTTTAAATTTGTCCATATATTTTTTTAACTTTTTTTTAATTTATTTAAGTATTTATTTTTAAGTAACGTCGTCGTAGCAAATCAGTTAAGAAAAAATAACAAAATCTGAAATGCACAGCATTTTATTTTGTAACTCATAAATTTAATTATTATTAACTTAAAATACCTAACTATATATACATAGGTGAAAATGTATTCCTATGCGAAGGAGTTGAAAACTCCGGAGAAATTAAAATTAAAAAATTTCATAAGATCAAAAGTTTAATTTACTTAAGGTAGAGTATTATAGGAAGTATAGTTTTTGTTATTTATAAGTTTAGATACATGTTATTTTTATGAGAAAAACAAAAATATTTTAATAATTTCATTTTATAATAGAACCAAGTCAAAATAGTCTTTTTTGCACTTATAAATTCTAATTTTGTAAAGCGAAGCATACAAAATTTAGCAGTAGAGAATGTTTGGATATGATATCGGATAAACAGTCGTTATTTGATTAAAGATTTACTTTTGCATATAGTTTTGTTCATTTAGTAAAGAGCTTAGCTGAAAAAGTAGTACCGGCTTCTCGTAATCGGTTGTTTAAAGAACATTAAAAAAGCCGTTTTTTGAGTTAGTGAACAAAAATTTATTGTTTTGAGTTTCAACTTTATATGTGCTTTAACTGTAGCCCAAAGCTTTTATAACATTAGCATCTTATACCGAAAGACCCTCTTTTAAAAATTAATTCAAAAAACAAAACTCAAACCTAAATTCTCTCTTTACTGATCATAACGACAACGTTTATACTGCCGTAAGTCTCTAAAATTTGACAGACATCTGATGTAACGATAAAGTGACAACAATTGAAGTATTATAAATACATACCTATATAATCACATATCCTTGAAAATAAAGAATACATGTATAAATATCCTTAAAATTCAAATACCTCCTACAACCAATAGAAAAATTAATTTGAAACAAATTTAAACATCAAGAGAAATGTTAAAACTATTACAATTATATATATATCCATGTGTGTCATATGCTCTCATATAATTGAAAATATATTTATACCGCTTCTATGTCTGTAAAAATCTTGAAATTCTATAAAACAAGATATTAAAAAATAACTAAAAACTAATTGAGAAAAAAATGTAAGTCTGCTGCTGCGTCAATTGGAACTGGAAGAAAAGTGTTTATCAGAAAATAGAGTAAGTTTAAGTAAGTTTCAAACTGAATCACTTCTAGAGGCTATTTCGTCATAAATGGTCTAACAAAAATTTCTTTCAGTCTGACCAACAAACACAAAATTAAAACAATTTCACTTACTTTAAAATAATTTTTAACAAATTGAAATATTTGTAATGGTTCCGAAATAGTAGCATTCCAAGATCAAATCGAGAAGTTTGTTTGTTTGGTTTAAAAAATTTGGTTTCAACAATTTACTAGGTGGCTACAAACGTATCGTAGACGGTATTGAACTCTTGATTCTAGATCAACTTTTATCTAAAAGTGATCTAGACCGAAACTTCAAGAATAACAACTAGATCATCTTAATTAACAGTATTCATTATTTGATTTCGCTCGAATAAATGCAATATTCTAGAAACCCAAGTCAAGCGAGATATATCATTAAAGCGAGATATCTTGCTTAGTTTTGATTTTAATTTTGAATATCAAGAGTTCTACGATATACACACACAGTAAAATCCTGCAGCTTGTTCAATATTGGTTTTATAATTGTTGCTTATTATAAATATTTATTTATATATATATATATGAATGTTCTAAATTAAAAACAAAACAAACACACTACATATATTTATATATTAACTATTGTTGACAATAATATTTTTAAAAATAAATTATAATTAAAAACTGATATACAATAACTATAACAATGTATCTAGATATTTACTTATAAATATATATATATATATCTATAAGAAATACATAACAATGTTGTAAAATAATAATTAGATTATTTACTCCACTTAAATGAAACATTTATATTGCTGTATTACAATTAAAGTTGAAAATAAAAATGAAACTATTAAAAAGTAATCGGTTTTTTATATTTCATTCAGCTCTGTTCTACATTCCAATTTGAGTCGGATTTGGATTTGTTTTCGCTGATTGGTATCATGCATTCCAATATTTACTTCGAATCGAAAGTTATCAAAACAATCGGAAACAAGCTGTTCTACAATCTGATTAATCGGAATTTTTATGAATTTTAATCCGATCAGCTATTTGGCTGTGAATTTAATTCCTTTTTTTTTCGTTTGTTACAGTCTTTTGTTAACAAATTTAAGAAAGTTAATGAATTGTATTTTTAATTATATTAACAACTAGCGAATGTTACCCGGTGTTATTCGGGATTGTACCTCGAGCACAGAAAAAAGACAATGTTTAAAACTGCACTCATTTTTACATATTTTAAAATAGCAATTTAATTTTTTAAACTAACGTTTTTTGGAGTTTTGTAATGATTTAAAAACAATTACATCTTCCAGGTCTCGCTCCACTGTCTGGTTTCCGAGGAAATTTGTCACTCAGTTTGAAAAAAGTTATTTCTAATTTATATTATTTTTCTTAACATACTTATAGAATTCGAATTTGAAAAAATGCTTTTGGGATCGATTCGATTGTGGATTGTCTTCGTTCAACATCGGTTTTGATAGGTACTATTTGGTTTATTTTTGTTCATCTTATAACCAGTGTTGCCGTTTGGATCCAAATGGATCCATTTGGATACTTTTTTGCTTCAAAAATTGATGGATACTTTTTTTAAGCCTAAGTGTAAATTTGGATACTTTTTTAAAAAATCTGTTTTAATATTGAAATATGCTGATGTTTGCCAAAAGTAAAAGAATGCATGAATAAAATAAATATATACAAGCAGAAAAGGTGGCAGCTCCATTACCTTGGCTTCTTTGCCATTATTGTGTTTTTTGTAATTTGGTAGCACTGCGTGTAATTGAACTCTCACTTTTTTCTCAAACCAACGCCAAAAAGCTTCTAGCACAAAATGGACAAGTAAGTATATTAAAATTAATATAAAGAATACTTAACTTTTAACTAAATGTCCCAAATTAATTAAATATCTAATTACAGGAAAACGACTGCTGCTGAACGTGTTTTTTCTGACTTAATACTAACTACCATCGATAAGACTAATAGATATTCCTTGGAAATGGTAGAAAATATATTGTTTCCAAAATGGTTAAAAACGAATATATTTAAAATTATAGAAATTTTATGAATTAGCAACACCATCTTTTATTCATATAAAATATTAAGACCCTAAATTTGTGTTCCTTTTAAATATTATTATTTATTATTTTATATATACTAGTATCGCCTGGGGTCGAAATTCGACCAATTTATTGATTGCCTATTTATAAATATATGCGAGATGATCAAAATAAGTTCGAGGCTATTACTTTTCATTGATTGGAGGTATTAAGCTATTTTCTTCAGAAAAATTATTTATTTATTTAATTATTTCTTTCAAAAACAGAAAAACAACATTTTAAAAAAATTTAATTTTGTCAAAAAAATCATAGGGGGTAGCCTTGATTTTTTGATGGCACGGACAGTTTATTAATTTATTGAAAGAAAATCAAAAATGCAATTTTGAGTTTTTGTTTTTTTACAACAAAAATCATTTTTACCCCATATTTTAAGAATAAATCAAATTTTATGGTCTTTTTTTAAAATGAATAATTTAAAAATAAACAAACAAAAAACGGTATTATTTTTAAAAGTTTAAGCTGATAAGACTTAAATACAAAAAAGAAATAAATAAAATCTATTCACAGATGGCGGAGATATTGGCTTCCCAATTTAGAACATTGAATTTGAGACAGTTTTTTTCTCTCTCTTGGCATTTGGTTGAAACACACGCTAAATAACTAACGACAATATTAAGAAAATTCATTAAAAATACTTTTTGTTCGAATTTTGCTGTAATTTTTAACACATTTATAAGAAAATTTATCAAACTTTTAGAAAAAATGAAAAAAATTTAAAAACCGTTAAAAATCCGACCAAGTTATTCACATGGAAAGTCAAATTTTTAAGTTCAAAACACATTTTTTTACAAATTTAACAATTGATGAATGCATAACACTACAATTTTTTAAGAAATTGTTACTTTTAAAAAAAATTCAAATTCGAGCAACTTAAGAACTCTCTTCCAACTAAATTTCATATCAATCAAAGATTTTTTCTCAAAAATTTAATTTCTCTCTTTGAAGGTTGGGAACCCCCTCTATCAGATATATCATTTATATATACATTCTGCACATCTGGGCAACAAAACCTTTCGAATGATATAAGTTTCATTAATTTTGAGTTTTAATTAATACCAAAAAAGCGTACGACAAACTTTAATGTTCACGTATTAATATATAAGATATATGTTTTATATAAAAGTACTGAAATTGAAGTTCATATTTATAATTAATATTTATTGTTTCATATATATGTTTTGCATAAAAGTACTTAAACATAAGTTCGTTTTTAATATTATTATTTTATGGACATGTTTATTGTATTAACCTTTAAATGGAATAAATTAACTGTTATTAAAACTAACCAAAATTGGTTGAATATTTTAAAAATGTTAAACTACTTGTTTGTTTTAAAAAAATTACTGAATAAACATTCGTTTTTCGCAATTTGATACCTGGATACTTATTATACCCTAAACCTGAAAGGTCAGGGTATATTAACTTTGTGCAAACGTTTGTAACGCATAGAACGAAGCGAGTCCGGTATAGAAAAGTATATATATTCTTGATCAGCGTCACCACGTGAGTCGAGCTATCTATATCCGTCCGTCCGTCCGTCGGTCTGTGTGTTGTCCGTAAACACAGGATAAGAAGAAGGAGTAGAGATAATTGAATGAAACTTGGTACACATGGTCACATGCACCCAAGGATCTGCACTATTGAATATTTTTGGAATCCGCCCACGGACACGCCTACCTCCCATACAACGCAAAAATTTAAAACTGCATAACTCAGCTCATAATAAGTCTACAACAATAACATTTGGTATGTGTGTGTTTAATATCAACACAAAGATGTCTTCGAAAAATGGACGTCATCTGCACACGGACACGCCCACCTCCCATACAACCCAAAAATTGATAACGCAATAAATAAGCGTCTGTTTAACCTAAAGAGCTAAAATTTGGCAAATATGTTTTTTATGACAAGACAAAGATGGTTTTGAAAAATTTATGTCATCCGCCAACGAACACGCCTACCTCCCATACAACGCAAAAAGTTTAAAACTCAATAAATAAGGTTATGTTTGTCATAGAGAAATTATATTTGGTATGTATGTATTTAATACCAAAACTAAGGTATGTTCCAAAATTGGGAGTAATCCGTCCATGAACACGCCCACCTCCCATAGCGAAAGCACAATAAAGGCATTAACTGTGAGCTACAGGAATAAAACTTGGTATGTGTAAATTTTTCATCAACATTTAAATGCTTCATCCGCCCACGGAGACGATCATTTACAATAAAAATTTTGACGTAGAATTACGTCTTACAGTGCGGTTTGTATGGGGTCGCTTTAACAGATTTTTTCAAGGTCATTAGGCAACGTTTTTGGCGAATACTTTAGGGTATACCTACAGTCTTTGATACTCTTCGTTCAATGATAATATATATACTAAAATATCAGATATATCCTGCGCTGAATGAATATCTTACTTTGGATTTTGTCACTATTATATTAAAGTCACAAAATATTAAAATATAAGAAGAAAAATGCATGTTTTTATATAAGAAAATCAATCATTAGCTGCTTATGTGTCTGCTACTTTCTTTGTTTTTTTTTTGTTGTTTATGCTTGTATGCTTTGGTTTTGCACGAACTGATGGGTTCACCTTGGCAGCATTGTAAGCATTAGTTCGCATTGGGTTTATGTATGCACTACTGTTCTAGTATACTATTTTGAAACCAGAGTTCATGAACCACTTTTCAACTCAGTCAATGAACTCAACCTGTCAAATTTAACGAAATGGGTCTGTGATCCGGTTAGATTTAACTCTTATGAAAAAAACGAGTTGGATCATATTTCTTTTTATGCTTTTACCCAATAGATGGCGTAAAATAAAAATTTTTGTTTTTAATTAAAATTAATTTGGATTCCACATCCCACTAGCACTAGCGAGTGTAGTTTGCAAACTATACATCGAACAGAAAGTGTAGCTTCCCAATAGGCAATTAAACCAGCGCTCTTCATACGAAGGCCTGCATTGACTGCTACTTTTGAAGACTAAACACATTCGTTCCTCGCTGCTCTTATGAGCACTTCTTGAAGGCCTTCCTTTTCTGCACAAAAGGCAGCACAACAAATTTGTTTTCCCTACAAAGACTGACTTTTCATATACTTCAGGGCAACTTTTTCGTTAAAAGTTAGAATATATATCAGTTTAAAAATATGACGCAATAATGGCCTTCTTACTGCTATATCAAAGATTATAGATTGAAATTAATCTAACTTAAAAAACATAGGAGAGAAGATAAAATCATAGAATATATAAATAAATAGAAAAAGGTGTAAAAGAAAAAAATATTTTTTCAACACTTTTTGTTTACCCCTACTTTTAGCCATTCTAAAGAAGTGCTTCTATCAGGCCTCTTTTGAGCTATCGGAGCGGAAGGCCTGCGAAATTTTCCCACTTCATATAAAAAAGAAAGTGTAATTGTATATGAGTGCGGCAGTACTACAAAATCCACAGGAAGGCCTCCTAGCAGTGATGTCATTGTCTACTGGGTGGCAAACTAAATATCAGACAGAGACGAGAGGAAAGGACATGTGCTCAGCGTGAAATACAGTAACCATTTGATTTTTTAAAATCGGGGTCTTAATTTTATTTTGAAATTAGTAGTTAAACTGACTGTAGCTCGCAAACTATATATCGGGCAGAGACGAAAGTGGCATCAATGGAAAGTGCATTTGCTTCGCCTTCTTTTCAACTAAGTCAATGAACTCAACCTGTCAAACTTAAAATGATCGAAAAAATTTGAAATTTTGCTTGTTTCTATTTGCTTGCCATTAAATCATACCTACTATTTAACTTTTTCTTTGTTTTGGCATCTATAAGTAGTCCATAACTGAGTGTTATTCATTTATTTTTTAATTTTTGGAAGATCAATAAAAATACGTGCAAAAGGAACAAAACAACCGGACCAAAGAGACAAAGTAGAAGAGGTTACAACTTAAACGGAATTCTACGTCTACACTTACGATACTATCGAAACTGTTTCTTTTTTGTTTTTGAAAAGTAGGTTTAGGGTATTTCATAGTCGACCTAGACCGACTTTAGACTTTCTTTACTTGTTTATTTAAGTGAATACATTTGGATACTTTTTTGACTTTATTATGGATACTTTTTTCAAAACCGTCGCGGCAACACTGCTTATAACTTTGTTTTTTTTCGTTAGTTTTTGGTGCTTGACTTCGTTTACCTTCGGCGCACTCCTTGATTTTTGTCGAAAAAAAATTATAAAAGCATAGGATCTATTTCAATAACATATACGAATGCTTACCAAGTTTCATCGAAATCGGTTCATCCGTTTTGACGTGTTTGAGGCAACATGGTTGATTGCATAAAGTGCCCCCTTCCTGAAGTTTTTTAAAATTTAAATAGCCTCAATTTTGTTGCATGGTCAGGTTATTTTACAAACTAAATCTTAGCAAAATCGGTCAAGTTGCTTAGGAGTTATTGAGTCTTAAAAAAGTACTACTTAAAGCTACTTTTTATAGCCTGTGTTTTATCTTGGGTGCAGTTGAACCGTCTTGCCAAATTTCTTTGAAAGTGGTTCAGGCGTTTAGGAGTAATTATGGAGTGCCACTACTACAGACTTCCGCCCACTTCTTTACACTCCCTATCATATTTTTCTCTATGATACATTTGGCCCTCTGCTGATATTCTTTGGTCGTTATCAAAGATGTTCAGTAGAGTTGGCCTAGAATGAAACCTCAAGTATGTCGAAAGTGTTTCAGAACTATACAAATTTTTATTTGTGGGTGTCCCGAAAAATAGCCGAAATGGTCGTTTAGTTATAACATATGTAGTTTTAGTATTTTAGTATGCCATTTAGTATATTATTTAGTATACCATTTGTATTTTTAGTCCGATCATGGAGTGCAGCAGATCGTTCAAAGGTCTGAACAAGAAATAACTAAATCGTATTCTTTGGTGTCATCGACGTCAGATGTCATCTTCAAATAGATATTTTGCAATTTTTATTTTTAATTTTATATCAAAAAACAAGTAAAGTAAGTCTTAAGTCGGTCTAGGCCGACTATGAAATACCCTTAAACTACTTTTCAAAAACCAATATAATATTATTGAAAATGGACGTGTCCGTGGGCAGATGAAGCCCATATTTTATATGCATTTAAATGTTGATGAAAAATTTACACATGTCAAGTTATATTCTTGTAGCTCACAGTTAATGCCTTTCGCTATGTGGAGTGGGCGTGTTCATGGACGGATTACTCCCAATTTTCGAACACAACTCAGTTTTTGTATCAAATACATACACACCAAATTTGATCTCTCTATGACAAACATAATCTTAATTATTGAGTTTTAAACTGTTTGGGTTGTATGGGAGGTAGGCGTGTCCGTAGGCGGATGACGTCCATTTTTCAAAACCATATTTGTCTTGTCATAAAAAACATACGTGCCAAATTTTAGCTCTGTAGGTTAAACAGACGCTTATTTATTGCGTTTTAAATTTTTGGGTTGTATGGAAGGTGGGCGTGTCCGTGATCGGATGACACCCATTTTTCAAAGACATTTTTGTGTTAATACAAAACACATACACACCAAATTTTATTGTTGTAGGTTAATTATGAGCTAATTTATCCAGTTTTCAATTTTTGCGTTGTATGGGAGGTAGGCGTGGCCGTGGGCGGATGATGTCCATTTTTCCAACCCGTCTTTTATGGCTAAATTTTATCTCTGTAGAGTAAACAGAGACTTAGTTATTGAGTTTTCAATTTTTGGGTTGTATGGAAGGTGGGCGTGTCCGTGATCGGATGACACCCATTTTTCAAAGACATTTTTGTGTTGATACAGAACACATACACACCAATTTTTATTGTTGTAGACTAATTATGAGCTTATTTATGCAGTTTTCAATTTTTGCGTTGTTCGGGAGGAAGGCGTGTCCGTAAAAATATTCAATAGTGCTGATCCTTGGATCTATGCGACCATGTGTACCAAGTTTCATCCAATTATCTCAACTCCTTCTTCTTATCCTGTTTATACGGATAACACTCAGACGGACAGACGGACGGACGGACATGGATAGCTCGACTCACGTGGTGACGCTGATCAAGAATATATATACTTTTCTATACCGGACTTGCTTCGTTCTATGCGTCACAAACGTTTGCACAAAGTTAATATACCCTCACCTTTCAGGTTTAGGGTATAATTATGAGGTACCCAGTGCAAAAATATAAAAATTCCATAGGTCTGCCGAACATAAAAATTTCTTTCTATTGAAAAAAAAAAGAAATAGTTTCGATAGTCTCGTAAGTGTAGACGTAGAATTCCTTTTAAGTTGTAACTTCTGCTACTTTGGCTCTTTGATCCGATTGTTTTGACTATTGCACGTATTTTTTATTGATTTTCCGAAAATTAGAAAATAAATTAATATCAGTCAATTATGGACTTTTTATTGAGACCATAACAAAGAAAAAGTTAAAAGTAAGCATGATAAATGACCAAGCAAAAATAAAAAATCAAAATGTGAAATTTTTTCGATCATTTCGTTTAATTTGACAGGTTGAGTTCATTGACTGAGTTGAAAAGAGATTATGATTGACATCTTGTGCTAAAATGCTAAAATGCTAAAATAGTGCACTCATATCTTAGTAGTACAAACAAGAACCCAATAAAAAAGTAGTACATACAAGTAGCCAATGAAGAAACCTACGAATCAGTTCGTATAAAACAAAAACAATACAAGCAAAAACAACGAAACAAAAACAAAGAAAGCAGCAGGCACAGCATAAGCAGCTGATGCTTGACTTTCTTATGTAAACACACGCATTTTTCTTCTTATATTTGACTATTTTGTGACTTTAATATAATAGTGACTAAATCCAAAAATAGATATTCATTCAGCGCAGGATATATCTGATATTTTAGTATTTATCTTTGAACGATGAGTATTAAAGGCTGTAGGTATACCCTAAAGCATTCGTCACAAAAGTTGCATGGCCCATACAAACAGCACTGTAAGACGTAATTCTACGTCAGAACTTTTGCCCGGGGTGAGTTTTGAACTTGGAAAGCGTTGGTTCGCAAGCCACATGCTAAGCACGACTAAGACCACGGCAGCCACAAGATACATGAACCAATAAAAAACTTTCGTAAATGCTATGCAAAAATACAATGTGAACATGAATCATTCATAAGTTTTGTTAAAAAAATTCACGCATAAATACGAAGAGAACAAGAACAGTTCATAAGATAAGTGACAAAAATGCATGAATCTTGTATGTTCATTAGACCGGATCGAAATTTAGATTCCGCCGGTCGGGGTCTCAAAAGTTAGAGGAACTCATTAAATGTTTTCTGCATACTTTTTTTTCAAATCGGAGAAAAACCGCCGAAGCAATTTTGATTCTCCTGAAGGTCCTTTTTGGTAAAAAAACCATAGCCATAAATGGTAAATTTCTTACTCATACTAACATTTTGACATAAAAAAATTGTTAAAATTTTGTTTCATTTATCTCTTATTGACCATCAAAAATTGAATTTTTTGCTATTTTTAAAAAGGGATTTTTTTAAAACCGCTGTAAAAGACACATTTTTTATTAGATTTACGTGGAATTGTTATTGTTGGAAAGGTATTAAGTTCTTCTTTCTTTTTGTGTATCGCTTTAATCAAAGTTGTGTGCGAAAACTGACAGAATGTGAGAAATCAACTTTAGAAATCTGATAAAATGAAACATTTCTTATTCATACAAACAATAAATTTAATTTGTTCACTGCTTTATCGTCCAGTTTTCAATAAATTTTTTTTTTTTTTATCACATAGCTTTGATGAAAACGATACACAGAACAAAAGAAGAACTTAATACCTTTCCAACAATAACAATTCCACGTAAATCTGATAAAAAATGTGTCTTTTACAGCGGTTTTAAAAAAATCCCTTTTTAAAAATAGCAAAAAATTCAATTTTTGATGGTCAATAAGAGATATAATGAAACAAAATTTTAACAATTTTTTTATGTCAAAATGTCAGTATGAGTAAGAAATTTACCATTTAAGAAGATTTGGGTATGCGTTCTGTGCAAAATAAAAAGTTATAAGCAAAAAACATGTTTTTTTTACTAAAAACGACCTTCAGGAGAATCAAAATTGCTTCGGCGGTTTTTCTTCGATTTGAAGAAAAAGTATGCAGAAATCATTTTAATGAGTTCCTCTAACTTTTGAGACCCCGACCGGTTGAAATTTTTTGTATCCATATAAGAATGATCCGGTCTAATGTTCATATACAAGGGAAACGTGAACTTCTTAATGAGTTTTGTGACCTTAGTTCATTTAATACATGTGCAAATTCAATTGCAGCTCATAGTGCTCAACAGTGTGCATGAAAGCGATAGTGCTTTATACACAGACTCATATATGAGTACACTCAGCTCATGAACAGAAACACAAAATAAGTTTTAGACACTATTTACAACAACATCGATATTTTAGTGGTTGACCAAATCGCCGAATTTGTTTGCAGCTCCAAGCTTATTTCGTGTAGCTTTATTGTATCTTTATTGGTTACATAACATTTTCTTGTAATTTACATGGGCTCGCGTATAATCGCACTCAAGCCATGTTCAATTACTTATAGCTTATGAACAAGCATACATGATTGGTGAACGCAAAATTCATGAAGGTTTGTTATGAACGTATACATTATTAATATTCTCAGTTTAAATGTTAGCTATTAAATTGTCGACAGAATCTTTCAAACCCTACATGTTTGCAAAGCCAAATGGTACCCTACTGGCCATTATGAAATATAGCATCTTTCCAGCATCATAACCCAGCTCATAGCAATTTTCGTTGCTGCTCTTTTAAGAAAGATCAAGTTTAAAATTTCAGAGAAAAGTGATAGTATTTCTCAATCACAAAATCAAGAAAATTAGAAATTCGATAATAGCAAAATGCTTTTCCCCTCGAATGACCCAAAATGGAATTCAAATGGAAATGGATACTCTACTAAAATAGGTATTCAATGCAACCGGTATAGCATTGTATCCTGGCAAAAGTAATTTAAAAAACAATTTCTTTGTTTTTTAAATTTTAATGTTTTACCGTCATGGCAGAATTCAATTGAAGTTTCTGGTTTCTGTCCTTGCTAACATTAGAGTTTATCAAAAAGCTTTGTTTCGCTTTGAACCCTCGATTAGCTAAGAAGAGCTTTAAATGTGAATAAGAGCTTTACAGTGTAAGCAAAGAAATTATAAAATTTCTCGTAAACTACCATAGTAGTATACGAACTAGACCCATAAGACTTTCCTTAACCCTAGGATGTGCGGCTGGGCTTTTCGAGGCCCATTTTGACTTTGAATTGTTGTCAAAATTTTTTTCTTGGTTATTACTCTGCATGTGTATGTGCGTGGCGGCATTTATTATTTACGAAGAATCATTCCAACCATCACACAGGAGTATTTCATCGATTTCGGCAGTCCCAATTTTATGTTTTTACATGTTTGTGGGCGGATAACGCCCATTTTTTGTACACATCATAGTGTTAAATAACATACTCACATACCAAGTTTAATCTTTGTAGCTCATATATAAACGTCTTTATAGCGTTTTCACTATAGTTAGTTGTATGGGAGGTGGGTGTGTCCGATTGCAGATGACGCTTGCAGATGACGCTTATTTCTTATGCTTACCTTAGATTTGATATAGAATGCTCCCATAGAAAGATTTATTCCTGTAGCTCAAATGAAAGCCTCTTTATAGAGTTTTCAATATTAAGGTTGTATGGGAGATGGACGTAGTCTACAATTTTATATAAAATACAAAGATATCAAATTTTATTTCTGTAGCTTAAATACAAGTCTCTATGTAGTGATTTTTAATTTGTTGTGGTATGGGAGGTAGGCGTGTCCGAGGGCGAATACTGAAAATATTCAATAGTACAGTTCCTTGATCCATGTGAATATGTGTACCAAGCTTAAATCATTAAAAAAAAATTTTACTTTTCAAAGCAAACCGACCCCCCATTTCCCCTTAAAAACCACTAATTATGACATCACTGCTCAGCTGCTGCGTCATACAATACTCTTTACTAATAATATTCACCGTTTTGACACTTAGCTACCACCTCTGTCCCAGCCCCAAAAATGCTCCAAAAAAACAAAAGTATATATACCATTCGAAAGGGCTCAATTTGCACCTTCCGAATATAAGCATTTTAGAATTTGCACCCTCGTACTTTTTGCAAAATAAAATGTCAAAGTTTGCAATATTCAAATGCTCATGTCTCGCTAATTAATTGATATTTCGAAGTGCACTTTGCGTCAATAATTTGCAACTTTAATCCTCTAATTTGCACCATTGAGAAAAGTGCGAAAAATACATCGAATTTTTCTGAAAATGCAAAAAAATGTTGTAATTCGATAGCTCGTTCCACGCATGCGTCGTATCAGTGACACGCTCGCGCCGCGCATTCCACTAGGGACTTAGTTATGATGGGGCCACAATGAAGTGCGCCTGGCGCCATTCGTTCAAATTTATTAATTTTGTTAATTTGATTTTGCTTACCGGTGTCGATATACTTATCCAAGTTTTCCAGCTCAATCTATTTATTTGATTACTGCTTTTTCCAGTCACGCACTCTCTCTCTCTATCAAACATTTATTTTCATCTCATCATCTAAAATCTAGATCAGCCAAACATTACCACAAAAAAGTCCCTAGCGCGCACCGTGCACGAGAGTCGTATAACTATAGGGGTATTCTTGCAGTATAGCAACGATGCAAAATTTGTAAAAGTGCAACCTTGCAATACTGAAATATGCAACACTGCGGGAGCGCACAAAATCACAAATATTGTGAATATAAAAAAAAATACCGCGAACAGGCGAAAACAAAAAATTTAAATACTTACTCTAACGCACACGTACTAAAATGAACAAATTTGTCTCAATCAGAGTGCACGGTTGCGCGTCCACTCAAAACATGGGTATCACTATTGCACAAATTGCACGAATTGCAAAACTTGTATCGCTTGTATTTTGTTGTTGTGTCGTTGCACGGGCTGCAAGATTCTACAACTTTTGCAATTCTTACACCTTGCAAGGGTTTTGCAAGACAGCGAGAATACCCGTTATATGTTTTCTGAACAGCGCATGCGCAGTATTGATTTACGTATTTTTACATTATTAACGAAGAACCGATGGATTTTCTACTATTTTAACGAAGGTGCAAATTAGAATAACAAAATTGAAAATTTTTGGGCCAAGGTGCACTTTGAAATATGCATTTTTAAGCGAGATATGACAGTTTAAAAATGCCATCATATACTCCATTTTCAATCTTATTTATTTCAAAAACTATAAGGGTGCAAATTATAAAATTAACATATTCTGAAGGTGCAAATTAAGCCCTTTCAAATGGTCTATACACTTTTTTTTGTCGATAATTTTTGGGGCTGGGACAGAGGTGGTCACTTAGCTGGATGAAAATCGAAACAACAGCTGATCATCGCTTATGGGCCTCGTGAGGCCCAGCAGAGTCACTTACCACCCCTTAGGTAGCCGAACATCCTAGGGTTAAGGTGAAAGTGGTTGCAGCTCAAAATTAATGGGTCTGACCTGGTAACAAGATTTCAGTTCCTACTATTTTAATTATAAATTATTGTGTTTATTATTTGTGTTTCAAGAAAATTATTTTGTTAAAATTATTTTGTGTGCTAGTTACTCTGACAGCTGAAACTGCTGTGTATTATTAGGTCTGTTTCCTTACGCACTTCAAGTAAAGTTCCAGTAAAGTTCGAGTAATAGAGAAGAATCTGATTACAGTCAAAATGAGCGAATTTGTCAAAAGTTACTTTTTTATTGCATTTAAAACACTTTCGAAAGCATTAATTTTGGTTATAATAACTATTGTTACTAATTTGCTAAAAATTTTATAAACTTTTTCACAAAACAAGGAAATATCAAGGAAATCACTTTGGCAATCAGCTGTTTGATTCTCGAGAATCAATCAGCTCGAGATTCGTGCTCGAAGATATTTTATAAGTAAAAATCAAGTAATAGAGAGCGACAAAAAAATGGCATTTTGCTTGTTCTTCTTCTCTCTCGTGCTGGAAAAATGTGTAAAGAAACGCTTTCGAGTAACTTCAACTTACTTGAAGTGAGTACGGAAGCAAACCTATCATGTCGTTTAATCTGACAATATTAAAAAAACTCCTCCATTTACGACAAAAGATTTTTTTTATTTTCTCATTTTTTTTCTGCAGATTTTAGTACAATATTTTCGGTTTTTTTTTTATTTTTCATTGAGTTCAAATAAAAAAAAATGCAATTTTGGAGCATGTGTGCTAAATAAAACTCCAAAAAGACTTACTTTTTTTTAAATGAGCCCAATGTTTATCTGATACAAATGATTTCATCAAAACAATATCTAATCGAATAAAGACTCTACGTATGCGGGTGAACCTTTGAATTATAGCCATGCTTCATGGTATTCAGTACTGTTACTTCATCGGTAATGGTGCCCGACAGCCGCTCCTGACACATTTCCAACTGTTTAACTTTGATATGTAACGCATGTTGAGCCAACTCGAAACTCTTGGTCTTCAAGTAGATCTTCAATACCTCACCGTATTTGGACAGCTCTATATCTTTGGCCATTTTGCGAAAGTCTATTAGAGAATTTTTATAGCTATTATAGGTCATTTGCAGTTCTATATCAGAGCTTTGACTGGGTGTCTGCCTTAGGTCAGACTCTTTGAAAATGTTCTGATCAATGGTGCGCGCCATTTGCTTGATATCACCGCAGATTTTTGAGATTTTCGTTTTGTACTTTCGATCGTAATACGTCTCCATTGCGACTATGGCATTCAAGTATTTCTCATCCATTTTGCAGTACCAATAACTGAGGCTGTTGAAGTCCTTGCCCGTTAAATTTTCACAAGATCTGATAACCTCGCCTTTACGAACCAATGAGGGCTTTCGAGCATGGGAACTACTGGGTAAATGACGTCTTTGCTGAGCAGACAGCACGCTTGCATCCGATAATTTGACATCTGAATCAATATTATTTATGTCAATGAGCTGCATGTAAAAAGAAATGATAAAGTCTGTGTTAAGGTGTGAAGGGGTACGTAAGACTTTCGCTTAACCAATTCGAAGTTTATAGAAGAAAAAGTCAAACGCAGAGGAAATTTTAAACTTTGTTAATATGAAGGTAAAAATATTTCCTCTTACCCTCTTGCAATAAAAATCAGGCAACAAGTGGTTCTAAGTTCTAAACAATTTCTAATAAACCTCATTTACCTCATCTTTACCTTGATATCTTCGTGCACGCCCACATAGGCGGCATTCGCCAGCTTGATCATTTCATCGATTACTGCTCCACCCGTATTTCTCGTTACTGGTATATCAAACACTATCCATGTATGCCAGGAATCATGACCCCTGAAATACTCCTTCAGACAGTCTGTCAGCAGCGAGTGCTTGAAACGTTTATCCGAACTCAAGTTTTCGAAAAAATTGCGCACTTGCGCCCTTGTGTCGTTGTCCATTTTATTCATGTACATGGAAAAGAATGAAAACTTGACCTTGTGCAAGCGATGTGTCATATCCTGAATAATAAACTGCAGATCGAGGCAGTCGTGACCCACGCCCGCGGCCCAAAGATGCGCGTACTCAGTCTGAAACCATTTGTGTAGCTCCAAAGTATTGCTAAACTGGTTGCGCAAACGCGTGCGACGCTTTCTTCTTGTCTCCTCGTTCAACAGGTTAACCACATCGTACTTCTGTATATCGAAGTATTCAAGCTTGATGGTATTTATGCCGGCATGCATGTGTTGCAGTCGTTTGTCCACCTCGCTGACTAAAAGATTGCAGATGAAGTGCTGATGATTCTGTTTGATATAGCTGAACTTGAGCAAGCAACAGTTGTTCCAATGCGACAGCAACTCATCGACTATGGCGGAGATTTCGGCACGTGTGTGTGGGTCGGTTTTATTGCCGACACAATCAAAATTTAGGGACTGATAATTGCGAGCCTTGTTCAGTGGATTTTGCAAGCTAAGCAGCAGCGTTTTCGCATTCATCACTTCCACTTCGGCATTTATGCGTACAGGCGAGGTTGGCGTTAATCTGCGCTTAGACGGGTAATCACTGAGTGATATAGTTTCATGATCTTGTTCTTCACCTTCAACATCTGTTAGCTGCACAACAACTCGATGTTTGTTAAGGGACATGATGACAAAGATGTCTTCGTATTTAGTTCTAAAGACGAAGTGCTTAATTTAGAATTTAGAATTTGGTCAGAAGAATTGCAATTCTGCTGATTTTGCAGCTGTGTATTGTTTAGATTTTCTTCTTTAAATTGCTTTTTTCTTGCAAATTCTTCAATTTTTCCTAAATTTGAACTAAACAATTTTAAATATTTTTTTTTTAACGTTTATTCAAAATTTTCATTTTGATTGAGTGAATTTGCTGTGACTTCTGAAATCTTGTACAATTTTCTTTATCAATTTCAATGAAAGTGTTACCCTATGAATGTTTTCATTTGTACAGTACGCAATAAGAAACTGATGAAATATTTTGAAATGTTTGTATGGGGAACCCCAGGGGGTTCCAGGAGGTGTGCTACTGGCATGGGTGGGTCGGGCCTCCAAAGTTAGTGGGGGTCGGTCATACATTTGGACTCGATTGGAGCACTCTAAATGGGTCAAAGTGGGATTTTTCAAAATTTGCCCCAACCCAAAAGTTCCACCCAAATTGGGGGACATCAGAATTCGTTGTAGAGGTATGGTTCCTTCGGCAAAGTTTCTTATTTTGATCCCTAGAATATGATTTTTACAGAGCAATCGGCGATTTTTTTGCCTCCCCACAAATCGACCCGGCCTAATGTTTACCCTCTTAAATACTTCCCCGCTTAAATACCCAACCCAGATTGAGGTACTTAAATGGGTTTTTTTTTAAGTACCTCAACCCGGTTAGTATTTGGTTAAGTATTTGTACAATCCGTTAGATCCCGGGTTAAAATCTCATCAGTGCTTTCATCCCCTACAAAATTTTGAATAAAATAGGAGTCATTGTTTCATTGGATGTAATTGCAATTTTGAGTGGGACTCATTTTAAAAAATGTTTCAATAATTGGGTTGTGCTCACACAAGAGGTAACTATTTACCATGCAAAAAACATAGATCTAATTACAGAATAGATTTTAGTCTTCTTTTGAGTTGACCTTTCGACAAGTTTATACTAAAAACGAAACAGTTGTTAACAAAGGTACTCATGCGATTCATTCAACGGTTAGAGCTAAAATTTATGAGGAAAACAATTTCTGGAAAATCGAACACACCGGCAATGAGTTGGTGTAAATACAGTATATTTGCAGAACTCCGTCGCTCACTTGATGACTACATTCTAAAAAGTCTCAAACGTTCCTCATAAGAAGAAAGGTTTAAAATGTATCCTCTCTATTCGTTCAACATGCTCACTACAGTGCACTGTAAGACTTGATTTGCCTATTCGAAGTGAGGACACACTCTTGTACCATGGAAAATTAGTGACAATATATATAATTTTTAAACATACGAAATTGAAGCTCTTTTTGTATGAGATTTTAAAAGATTTTACTATTTTGATGACCTCTAAAATGCATACATATCATATTGTTTTCCTGCAGCTTATTTTTTATAATGTGGGCTGATGAAGACCATATTTTATAGACATTTCAATTTTGATTAGAAATTTACTCAAACCAAGTTTTAATCCTGTAGCTCACATGTTAATGCATTAATAGTGTTTTCACTATAGCGGGTTCTATTGGAGGTGGGAACGAATTCTGTCCAAATTTTTAACACACATTTTGCAGTTTTCAATTTTTTGGTTTGTATTGGAAGAAGGCGTGTCCGTGGGCGGATGACGTCCATTTTTCAAAAACATTTTTGTTTTTTTAAAAAAAACATACATACGTACCAAATTTTATCTTCTATTTGAAAAGAAGGTTTATATCTTGAGTTCTTAATTTTTGGGTTGTATGGGAGATGGGCGTGTCCTTGGGCGGATGACACTATTTTACGAAAACATCTTTGTTTTGATATAAAGTACATACTTAATTAATTTTATTGTTGTAAGTTAATTATGAGCTTAGTTATAGAGTTTTTAATTTGTGCGCTGTATGGAAGGTAGGCGTGTCCGTGGGCGGATTCCAAAAATATTCAATAGTGCAGATCCTTCGGCTTATGTGACTATGTGTACCGAGTTTCATCCAATTATCTCAACTCCTTCTTCCTATCCTGTGTTTACACACAGACGGACGGACAGATGGACGGTCATGGATAGCTCGACTCACGAGGTGACCCTGATCAAGATTATATACACTTTTTTATACCGGACTCGCTCCGTTCTATGCGTTACAAACGTTTGCAAAAAATTTATATACCCTGACCTTTCAGGCTTAGGGTATAACAGTTTAGTTTCAGACTCAGATTTCAATAAAATTTAAGAAAATTTTTAAGAATTTTCGAAAAATTCAAAAGAATTACAATTGTGAGATAAATTTATTTGTGGGCTTTTTACAAAAACATTTGTTGGTGTCTTGGACAATGGTTTAGTTTTTCATAAAAATATAAAAACTTAGCTTTCTATAAAAAATCCTCTTGCTTCTTTTTGGTAGAATTTGATATTTTTTGAAAATATTAAAAAATTGCAAATCTATTATACAAAAATGATCCCAACACCTTGAACATCTTATCATATTCTTTATTTCTAAGTCCTCAAAATTAATTAATGCTTTTAGTTTTTAGGAATTGGTACTTTAGTCCGACGAACGATGTAAAAATAATTTATTTGTTAGTACTTAAGTAAACTTTTTTTCATGTTTTCTGAAAAAAATGTAAAGGTTTATAAAATAGTGTTGAAAGGATACTTTTGTTTCACTGCGTTGTTTCTAAAAATATTAAATTTTTCGTTACTTAACATACACACATTTATTTGAAAATTCTTGGCTATTAAATTTAACGAACAAATAGAACATAACAATACAAAAAAAACATAAAATAAAACACGTTAAAAGAAAAACTTCTGGCTATACAAAATAAAATAGTCCAGCTATAAATGTTTAAACTAAACCTGCTCTTAACATTCTAACATTACATATCCTCGGCGTACAACAAAGAGCTTAAAGTATTGATTTCTTCATCGAATGCATTGGTCAAACGCTGCTTGCAGCTTTCTAACTGCTGCAACTTGAAGCTGAGTATTTGTTGTGAGTGTGCAAATTGTTTGGTGCAGAGATAAACCTTCAGATCTTCAGCATATATGGAACCTTCAACCTCGCTGTTCAATTGCTGCAGCTTAGCTTTGTACTCCGTACTGAGCTGGTGCAAATTTTCAGTGTTTTCATTCGGCTCAGTTTGAGCACCCTCCAGTTCCTGACAAGGATTGACCATATCAATGTTTTGCGACAACAGTTTTATGTCACGACTAATAAGCGTCATCTTCGAATCGTATTTGCCTGCGTAATAATGTTCCATTAATTCTCCAGCCTCTGCGAAACCTTCATCGAGCTTGTTGTACCAAGTACGCAGCTTATTCAGATACTCGTTGCTATAAATCTTTTGTGTTGTGGTCTTTGATTTTTTCGAACCATTTTCATTAAATGGTATATTAAAAGAAATCGAGCGTGGCTTTGGCATTGCAGCTTTTGAAGGTGAATCGATGACAATAAAAGAGCTCACACTGGCTACATCCAAAGAGGTTGGCAATATACGCTTATAAAATTAACGTTATTTTTGCTATTAATATATAAGTTACATGGAATTAGAAATGTTTACCTTGCGATTCAGATGGCTTCCCTCGCGACCAAATCGTTCGTTTAGCCTTATGACGACCGTTAATAGGAATGCCTCTGCTTTCCAGCTCTGTATCTCTGGCGGAATATTACAGAGCAGCAGCTTGCTCGTTTTAGCTTCCATATCGATAGCGTCCCGCAGCAACGAAGTCATCAGCGTGTGCTGAAATTTCTCATTACGCTGCTCTTGTGCTAAGATATAGCTAAACAGTTGTGTTCTAATGCGCTCATCCATCTTTGTAAAGTACAGATTGAACAACGATAACTTGACATCGAATAGTTGTTCCGCATCCGTTGAGTTCTTCTTTATGCAAAAATTGATCTCCAGTGACTCATAAACCGTTGTAGCTGAGCGCGCAAGACGGTAAACATTCAGCAGCCACTTGAGCAGCTCCAACGTGCTTTCGAAATGACACACTCGCACGCCTCGGCTAGCTGCTGTTGCCGGCACTAAAACTGTGTCGCTTTGATCCTGCTCCGCATTGTCGTCGCTCTTCATGTACATTAAGTGAATCTTGCAGATGTTTGCCTCGATCTGCTGCAGACGCATGTTGAACTCTGTTATCAGCAGCTTGAATAGAAAAATCAAGTTGCTGCCATCACGTTGAGCGTCGAAGAAAAGGAGGCAGCAATTCTGTCGCTTCAGCACTAGCTTATCGAGTAACAGGCAAACCTGGAAGTTGAGCTTGTCGTCCTCCGCATGGCTTACATAATCGAAACGTTGTTTGGCATTCAAGCCATGCTTCATGTGAATGTTCAGCGTCTGAGAGTCGAACACTTGCAGCGATTGATAGAGCGTCAGTGGCGACGGATTGCTGCTATCCACTGTCGGTGAAGTTGGTGGAGTCTCAATGTTGTTGTTATTTTTAACATCATCCGCTGGCACTTCAGTGCCGCTTGTTAGCTGGACGGCGACACGGAGTCTTTGTTGATGAGCGTTCAGCATGGCGTGGTTTTGGTCAAGGTCTCAGATGAATTCACGCTGTTTAAAAACTGGGTTATATTTTTTAATTTTATTTTACTTCAGAGTTCTCTGAAGTAGCTGAAGTAAATTTTTGCACTGATCTGAACTCAAAACGAGGACAGAAATTACGACTGGTTTTACGTTACCGTTATCATCGTTGTTTATACAAACATAGAAGTCGGCATGGTCGAGGCATATGTGCGCTACATAAATTAGAAAAATTTTAGATGAAATAAATTATCCCTTAATGTGTCTATAAATTTAATTAGCTTATTGGACCAGCCGACAGACAAGCCATTTCAAGTCAAGTCAAGTCAAGTCAAGTCAAGTCAAGTCAAGTCAAGTCAAGTCAAGTCAAGTCAAGTCAAGTCAAGTCAAGTCAAGTCAAGTCAAGTCAAGTCAAGTCAAGTCAAGTCAAGTCAAGTCAAGTCAAGTCAAGTCAAGTCAAGTCAAGTCAAGTCAAGTCAAGTCAAGTCAAGTCAAGTCAAGTCAAGTCAAGTCAAGTCAAGTCAAGTCAAGTCAAGTCAAGTCAAGTCAAGTCAAGTCAAGTCAAGTCAAGTCAAGTCAAGTCAAGTCAAGTCAAGTCAAGTCAAGTCAAGTCAAGTCAAGTCAAGTCAAGTCAAGTCAAGTCAAGTCAAGTCAAGTCAAGTCAAGTCAAGTCAAGTCAAGTCAAGTCAAGTCAAGTCAAGTCAAGTCAAGTCAAGTCAAGTCAAGTCAAGTCAAGTCAAGTCAAGTCAAGTCAAGTCAAGTCAAGTCAAGTCAAGTCAAGTCAAGTCAAGTCAAGTCAAGTCAAGTCAAGTCAAGTCAAGTCAAGTCAAGTCAAGTCAAGTCAAGTCAAGTCAAGTCAAGTCAAGTCAAGTCAAGTCAAGTCAAGTCAAGTCAAGTCAAGTCAAGTCAAGTCAAGTCAAGTCAAGTCAAGTCAAGTCAAGTCAAGTCAAGTCAAGTCAAGTCAAGTCAAGTCAAGTCAAGTCAAGTCAAGTCAAGTCAAGTCAAGTCAAGTCAAGTCAAGTCAAGTCAAGTCAAGTCAAGTCAAGTCAAGTCAAGTCAAGTCAAGTCAAGTCAAGTCAAGTCAAGTCAAGTCAAGTCAAGTCAAGTCAAGTCAAGTCAAGTCAAGTCAAGTCAAGTCAAGTCAAGTCAAGTCAAGTCAAGTCAAGTCAAGTCAAGTCAAGTCAAGTCAAGTCAAGTCAAGTCAAGTCAAGTCAAGTCAAGTCAAGTCAAGTCAAGTCAAGTCCAGTCAAGTCAAGTCAAGTCAAGTCAAGTCAAGTCAATTAAATTTAGTCTAGTTTTATTTAATTAAGTTAAGTTAAGATTATTTTAGTTAAGTTTACTTAAATTAAGTTACGTTAAGGGGACGTGACACCTTCACACATTTTTTTATTTGAAAGTTTTCAAATGCGTATAAGTTGAATAAAAAATAAGATATCGTTTTGAAAAAAACTGTTCGGAAAAAAAATTATGCAAAAAAATTTTTTTTATTATTTTAATCAAATATGTTGCTATTGGAATTTTTTTTAAAAAATCATGGCGGGCGTAATAAAACAAAAACTACTCAACCGATCATACTGAAATTTGAATATGTCGTTTTACACTTGTCGATTCATGGAATGAACTACGGACAGAAAAATCGGTTTTATAATTTCTGAGCTTTTGGCCGATTTTGTCCAAAAAAACATGACAACTTTCGAAAAAACGCCTCCATTTTGTTATTTTTCAACCAAAATTTGTTTTCTTGTTCATTCCATGGCGGTTTTGATGCTGATAAAAACCCCGTTTTTTTTCGATGTCCCAGTGAGTTGTAATCACGCCCGCCATGGTTTTTTGATGGGTTTTTAAAATAATTCCAGTAGCCATATATGCAAATAAAAAAATCAAAAGACATTTTTTTGTGTAATTTTTTAATAAAAAAATATATATTTAAGTTTTCAAAATGATATATTATTTTTTATTCGACTTACAGGCATTTTAAAACATTAAAATAAATTTTTTTAAGGTGTCCAGTTCCACTAAAATTAATTTGAGTTGAGTGTTACTGCCATCGATAGTTTCAAAAGACTAACCATCGATAGTCTCAAAAGTATCACGAATACTATCATTACTATCGAATAAAAGATGTTCACAAAATATAATAAGATTTCTAAAAAATTTTTGTTTTTTTATTTAACAGTTGAAATGGTTCTGGAGTAAAAACTTTATTATTGTATATTGAGAAAAATAATTTTGAAATAATAAAATAATATTAATAAACAATAATAAATAAATGCAATACGATCAATAAACAAGAGAAGAAAGTTAATTTGAAATGCCTTAAAATCCTAATTCTTTCAATAGATTTTCACAAAAAGCTGTTTTTATTGAAGTTAAGAGCTTTAACTGTTTATAGTGTCTATAATTATTCACCATCGATAGTACTGTGGTTAGTTCTACAGCATTAGTAGCATGAGCATGATGGACAGAACATTTTGCATAAATTTTTGGATATGAATGAGCTTTCTGACACATGAGTGCCGTATTTTGTAACTTCTCCTGCCGAATCAAAGCCAAAATGGGCTAAAGTGGGCTTATCGGCCAACAGAGTCATGTCGACAGTTGTTTGGTATCGTGTTCATACCGGTATCGTCCTTATCAAAATACGGGGCACAAATACGTATTCCCAATGGTAAAATTACTGAAATAACACTACAAATAGCGTTTTCATTCATCATATTCTTCAGATTTGCCTTCTTCCTGATTCTTTTATCTATTTCGAACAAATAGAAATAAAGATACGGAAAAAGATTTGGTTTCAAGAATTATGTTATCGCTCAAACAAACACCTATTTTGAAGCATTTCCGGAGTGTTTTTTATTTAAGTGTTTTAGGCCCATTAACTGATGTCAATTTTAAACAAAGGTTAGCTTAAACAAAGTTTAAAATGCCTTAAACTGAGTTTAAATTTGTACGCCGATAACTTATCTCCAAAAAACGAAGTTTAACTTGGTGAGGCAAGTTTAAATTTAAACACAGAAATTCTAGGTTTTAAAAATTTAAACTTTGATTTTGTAAAAAATTCTTCGAGAACATTATAAATATTTATGTATAAAGCAATCATGCTTCAAAAAATTCAAAACAATAAACAAAAAAAACATATTTTAAGTTTTGAAAAAAAAAAATATTCCAATGAAACTGACAATTTGCATTATTTTATCAAAAATTTTTTAAATATTTTGATGTTCTACGTCAAAATTGTAGAGTTTTTACTACAGTGCCGCTAAAATATGTTTTTTAATCTCAGTTGAAGTTTTTAAACAGAGTTTAAGTAAACTGCCGATAAAAAAGAGATAAGTTAGGAAAATAATTTTAACTGTGTTTAAAATTTAAACTCTGTTTACGATATCTGAGCTTAAGGAATTTAAACTTCGGAGTTCAGTTAACGGGCCTTAGTGTTTTTTTTAATATGCTTCCGTAAATTTGATTTATTTAAAAATTATTTTTTATTCCCATTTATTTTAAATAAAACTCACTTTTGAGAATTGAAGACATGATCTAATGTAGGTGATGTGTCGCATTTTCAGATTTTTGATGTTCTATGCTTGTATGAAGGTCTTATGTGTACACAAAAAATTTTAAAACTTAAAACAATCATATTTTTGGCTATTTTAGAAATTAACTACTTGACAATGTACAATTCAATGTAGATTTCAGTTCAAATGTAAAAGCTTTCTCAAAATAAGAATTTTGCGACATATCACCTTCATTCATTTAGAACCTTTTTGTTCTCAGCTCTACTGAGAGGTGCCATTCCTGTTCCCTGGAATTTCTTCTCTTTCCTGTTGAAAGCAGACCGGCCAGGTGTATAAGTAAATATAAAAGTGGCCTTCAAATAATTTTTTTTAAAAAAAAATCAATGGCATAAAAAAAATTTTTTTTAATTTTTTACATCATGAAGATGTAAAGATAAAAATGTTTTGAAATGATGTGGAGTTATTAATTTTATATATGGTCACGTTACAATATCCGAGACCCCTCACTCCTATCGTTACTTATCGTAGTATGTACATTTTGAAATACCTTCCTAAATTGGTAACGTAATTTATGAACGACACCTGTGATAGGGAACGACAATACTTAAAAAGTTTATATTTCTCTAGATTCTAATCTTATGTAGAACATATCAAAGGCTTCTAACGTATTGAAACTATTTGTCATTGAAGCTAGCGATTAAATATGCTTACCTAACTTATGTAGGGCATGCTTGCAAAATAAAGTTAACTGTTATAATTTATTATTGTTTTTATACCCTAAACCTGAAAGGTCAGGGTATATTTACTTTGTGCAAACGTTTGTAACGCATAGAACGAAGCGAGTCCGGTATAGAAAAGTATATACATATATTCTTGATCAGCGTCACCACGTGAGTCGAGCTATCCATGTCCGTCCGTCCGTCTGTTCGTCTGTGTGTTGTCCGTATACCCAGGATAAGAAGGAGTTGAGATTATTAGATGAAACTTGGTACGCATGGTCACATGAACCCAAGGATCAGCACTATTGAATATTTTTAAAATCCGCCCACGAACACGCCTGCCTCCCATACCACGCAAAAATTGAAAACTGCATAAATAAGCTCATAATTAACCGACAACGATAAAATTTGTTGTGTATGTGTTTTGTATCAACACAAAGATTTCTGCAACCCAAAAATGGATGTCATCCGCTCACAAAAAGTATAAAACTCAATAAATAAGATTATGTTTGTCATAGAGAGATCAAAATCTATCAAAAAGGTTAAAAACTATTTTAGTCAAGATCCTGTACTTTGGCATGGCCAGTTAAGTAATCCATTTAAAAACTGGTCGTTTCTGTTCTCCTTAATCAGTTTAGTTGGGATTTTGCTGTTCATTTTGAAGTGGTCATCTCTGAGGTTTATTTTAATAATTTTACTTAAAAGCAGATTTTGAAAAATTTTAATATATTTTGCAGGCGACTTCTTTGCAGGCGAAAAGAAAAAACGTAAATATATATCCTTTAGAATATGAAAATTTCATTGAAACCAGTACAAATACAAAAAGTGTCACTTTTAATCATTAGAAAGTTAAAGAAAGAATATTTCTCTTTCAACATATTTTAAAAAATTGTTTTTTTTTTCAGTAAATCCAGGAGTGATTGCGCTGTGGAACATCGCTTAATGTTACTTCAAATATCCATAAAAATGTTCAAGCTGTATATTCCTATTTCTGAAAGGAATGCTGCATATCAATAAAAGCTTTCCATTAGTATTTAAAAAAATCAGGACATCAAGAAACTGTCGAAATATTCCCCAGTGATGTATGAAATTGTTATTTAAAACTGTGTTTGTATTTTAGTGTTGTACCACATATATTGTTTAATAAACTTTTTTTAGGGAGGGTTATTTTCCAGATCAAATTTCAGGTCCAAGTCCGTCACTGAATAAATGTCAAATCGTTCCAGGGACGAAAAATAAAACAATTTCAAAATAATGAATGAATATTATTAAAGAAAAAAATAATCATATAAGAAAAATTGAGAGCAGAAAAACTCAAACAAGAAAAATTTTAGGTAAATTCTTAGGCATTAAAAGCTCTGCTCCTGAGTTTTTAGACTTTGACGTTACATATAAGGTACATTCGTTTATATATTTTCTCAATCATAATGCTGTATATCTGTACTCTAATGTTGGAGAATGTACCTCAAGAGTACTGCCAATATAGAATCCATACATTATATATATGGATTTTCGAATAGTTAGAAAATAATTCATGTATTATTTGGATTTTGAAAACCTTTATTCAATAGATATTTATTTTATTATAGATATTTGTTCCGTACTTTTTTTAAAATTCTTAAAACCTTAGTATAACTTACAATAAGTACAACTAAACTAAACTAGCTTTAACTTTTCACACTTATTGTTAGTATTAGACTTTGGCTTTCCCCTTCTGTTAAAGCCTCTCAATTCATCGCTAGAATTTGCTGATATAAAACTGATTAAGGCTTTTGTACAAAATATACTATTGAACAATAAAGGTTTCTCTCTTCTAATCTTGCGAATAAAATAACTTATACCACCGTGGAATGGCAAAGGTATTGTATTTTTGTGTGCATCAATTTTTATAAATGTTATATCTTCCTGACTAAAAATGTTTGCAATTTTCGTCAAATTCAACAACAACGCAGAGTTGTAGGTTAAATCATTTGTATAAGAGTTGTAGATTTGCAGAAAAACATCTTGCTGACTATGCAAAACCAATTCTTGAAAACTGTTGCCTACTGCAGTTCTTATCAGTTGATCAGTGTCTTCAGATGGCATAGGTTCCGATTTGTATAGTTCATTTCTTGCCGTTCTTATAACAAAATTTTTGAAATTTTCACAACTACAATACTCTGGCATTTCATGTAAATGTTTTCCAATATCTATGGCAAAAACTCTTGGACTATTCTCAACACAGATGAATCTGTAATACTGACTGAAATGCCAATAACTGCTATAGTGTCTAATGGCATCAATTTGCAGTTGACTTTCTTCATGATCACAGATTAGAAATTTTACTTCGTGCTGAAATTCTTGCATCACAGCCAGCAAATATGTTGACCAATAGTCTAAAACTTTGGTGCATTTGTTTTTCAAATCGTGCAATATTATAATTGCAGGTTTGTCAAACATTTCAATGTTGTCACCGTCTTGGAGTGTATACACGCTTAGCAGGCCTTTATATACAGAATTGTCTATATAATCCATTTTATCCGCTCTTGTAGAACCTTCAAGCTTTTCTAAAGCTTCGTCGTAGGCATCGGCAAGATGTAAAAAATTATTCCAACACGGCTCGCCTTCATTATTCTTATTCGCTAAATCCGACGACATGTTTGTGTGTTCTTCGGTTTCTTTAGTTTTATCTATTTTTGAAATTTTTTCGGCTATTATTTTGTTTGGAATTGTTTGAACTTTGTATTGAGTCACTTAAATATGTACTTTATCTGCTCGCTTTATAGACGACCAAATTATTAAGACTATTTAACCAGGAGGGCTATCAAAAGCTTTTATAACTGATTAGTTAGCTCTAGAAGAGCTTTTCGATTGCGAACAGCTGTGAAATTGAATCGTCATAATGTTGTGAAATACTGCGAAGACTGCGAACTATTTAGTTTATTCTATAATTTATTTATGCCTTCATCGAGCATGATAGACGCTGCGACTGCCATTTTAAATTTCCAACTGGCCGCTGCTGTCATATGCAATATACAAAAAACATCCTTTATATTAGTAAAGCGTTTTGTAGGCATTGTTTTCAAACATACGTATAGTAGCTTTAACAAAAATCCTTAGAATATAATCTCTTATTGTTCTCAATTATATAAAAACATTCTAATACACATATCATCAACCTAACGTAGTGAGTCAAAACTATCTATTGTTCAAAGGGCGAAGAAAACTAATTCTTCCACCACTTATTGATTCCTCATTTAACGCTTGACTGAAGTGTTTCTTCAAATAATCAAAAGCAGAGGAGTATACATTAGCCACGACCTCAAAGTTTTTTCTTTATTTGGCAGAAAACGATCAAACCAATCCTTCGTTAGTTTTCTGCTCCGATCTTTTGTTGATTCACCGTCACGAAGAGTGCTAAATAGCACCAAAGACGCTATTTAGATTTTAAACCACTGATGCACCTTGTTGAACAAGTTGAATCCGTGTGTCATCGTTAATAGTTACTGGCCATAGACCAATAACTTTCAAGTCAGTAGCTAAATAATTTTTTTCGTCCCACTCTTCATCGGTGGATGAAGACTCTTTTGAATATAATATATAATAATATTTTCATACTATCTTCTTTCTTTCTTCTTTCATTCTTCTCTTTGACTCGCTTCATCTAGAATACCAAAGGAAAATATGTTAAAACAAGTAAAGAAAGTCTAAAGTCGGTCTAGGGCGACTATGAAATACCCTAAACCTACTTTTCCAAAAAAATATAATATTTTTTAAAATGGGCGTTTCCGTGGGCGGATGAAGCTTATATTTTATATGCATTTAAATCTTGATAAAAAATTTAAACATACCAAGTTTCATTCCTGCAGCTCACAGTTAATGCCTTTATTGTGCTTTCGCTATGGGAGGTGAGCGAATTCATGGACGTATTACTCCCAATTTTTTAACACACCGTAGTTTTGGTATAATATACATACATACCAAAATTGATTGATATCTCTATGACAAATATAATCTTATTTATTCAGTTTTAAACCTTTTGGGTTGTATGGGAGGTAGGCGTGTCCGTGAGCGGCTGAGGTCCATTTTCCTAAACCAACTTTTATCTCTGTAGGTTAAACAGAGGCTTATTTATTGCGTTTTCAATTTTTGGGTTGTATGGGAGGTGGGCGTGTCCGTGAGCGGATGATGTCCATTTATCAAAACCATCTTTATTTTGTCATAAAAAACATACGTCCCAAATTTTGTCTCTGTAGTTTAAACAGAGGCTTATTAATTGCGTTTTCAATTTTTGGTTTGTATGGGAGGTGGGCGTGTTCGTAGGCGAATGACACCCATTTTTCGAAGACATCTTGGTTTTGATACAAAACACGTACACACCAAATTTTATTGTTGTAGCTTAATTATGAGCTTATTTATGCAGTTTTAAATTTTTGCGTTGTATGGGAGGTAGGTGAGTCCGTGGGCGGATTCCAGAAATATTCAATAGTGCAGATCATTGGGTCCATGTGACCATGTGTACCTTGTTTCATCCAATTATCTTAACTCCTTCTTCTTATCCTGTGTATACGCACAACACACAGACGGACAGACGGACAGACGGACGGACGGACATGGATAGCTCGACTCACGTGGTGACGCTGATCAAGAATATATATACTTTTCTATACCGGACTCGCTTCGTTCTATGCGTCACAAACGTTTGCACAAAGTTAATATACTCTCACCTTTCAGATTTAGGGTATAAAAACATAGAGAACAATTGTATACACTTTTCTCCAGCGAATGCTTTTCCCTAAATGTGATCCTTAAAATTCCCTAAAAATGATTAAAGGCTTCCATGAAAAAGAGAAATATTTAAAATATATCGTTTTAGAGAAGACTTTTTTATTTTTGAGAAAAGATTTGTTTTTATTGAAGAAAATACTTCGCAGAGTGAATTTTTTATCAAAATATAGGAACAATCATGATATAATAACTTTACCGGTATTTATTGACAAGTGTTGATTCTCTCAGCTACAAGTAAACGAACTCTTGTCAAAAACAGCTGTTCGTTATTATATGCTTTGGTAACATTCAGCTGTGTCAACTGTTGTGATATTGACACATCGGGGAGCGCCGTTATCGGTATAGAAGTTTCAGAAAAGTTATCAAGATGATGAAATGTCAAGCTTTGTATCAAATACCAATTGAAATTTTACCGACAGATATAAAGTTTTCCATTTTTAAATGCATTCTAATGCGCAACTTCATATTTATGTGCATCAAGTTTCGACTTAACAGTTGCCAACTGTTGAGTACGCTGAATGTGACCAGTGAAAATTAATTGTATGCAATGACGGATTGTGAGCGCTCTCTTTTTTGTTATATTTTTTGACAGATGGTTGTTTCCAATAGAAACGTCAACACTACCTTGTAGTTATTGTGTCATGGGAACAATTTTTAATTTTCAACAAATTTTTCTCTATAAATGGAAATTTTTTTGTGCTAGTAATTTATTTATCATGGTAATTTTTATTTAATTTTAGAATTATATAATCAGCTGGTAATTTATAAATTTACTATAAAAAGTAAAGAATATGTGAAAATGTGAAATTTTATTCTAAGTAAAGAAAATTTAATTTGAAAAAGAGAAAATTGCTATTATCGAAAGTAGAGAAATTTTGTATCGCAGAAAGTTAGCAGTTTTTTCTGCGTCTACCTTCAATATTTGTACAAGGTGGTGCAAAATTAATCACCCTTTTCGGAAGATGTTATAATTTTTGGAAATGGCGTTTCTGTTTATCAATAAGCAAAATCTTCTGTTCTGGAGCACTTAAAATCCGCGTGTGATGCACGAAGAGCCATTACATCAACCAAAACCACTGTATGGTGACGCGTTCACGCGGGAGGACTGACTGGGCGTATTTGTTTTTTTTTTTTTTTGAGGACGCCATCAGCACCACAGTCACTATTAATGGCGAATGATACAGTGCCATAATAAACGCCTTCTTACTACCGGAATGGGATGATCGGGGCTTGGTAAACATGTGGTTTCAACAGGATGGTGCAAATTTCTAATAAATTAATTTAATTTTTCCCTTTTCCGTTTTTTCTATACAGAAAATGTCATTTTACTGTCCCAGCTACTGTCTTCATAAAAGTTCAGACAGTTGAAAAAGTGAGTGAATGTGCCCAGCAAACATTGAGTCTTCTATGACTCTTTTAAGACTCATATTTATTTGTCTGAGCGCTCATAATGAGCTCATAAAAGACTCCGATAAGAGCGTAATTCCCTTCCTGGAAGGGCACACAGATCTGAGTCCGAAATATGACTCTTATAAAAGTCCAAAATATGTGTGTTTTTACAGTAAGAATTATGAGTGTTTTCGGAGTCTTATAAGAGTCAAAGTGTATTTTATGACTCTTAAGAAACAAAAATTATATATTAAAAAAATATTAAAAAAATATTATGAGTCCTTTAAGATTCTTTTAAGACTGTAATGTATGACCTCATAAAATGCTCATAAAAGAGTCTTATATGAGCGTACTTCCCTTTCTGGAAGGGCACACAAATATGGATCCGAAATATGACTTATAAGAGTCTTAAATATGTGTTTTTTTTAAGAGTCAGAATTATGAATGTTTGCGGAGTCTTATAAAATTAATATTTTAGAGTCTTTTGTGACTATTAAGAAAACAAAAAGAATTTACCCTTTTTCGTATTAAACAAAGCTGTTTATCGAAAAAGTTGCTCTGAATTATACTGGTGTGTCTGAGTGATAATTATGAGCGCTCCAGAAACCATAATTAATATGAGCTTTTACTGAGTAATTATTGTGTGTGCTCATAAAAGGTTCATTAATAAGAGTCTTTTCGGAGTCGTATTAATGAGCGATCATAAAAGTTTCATAAATAAGAGTCTTTTCGGACTCAAAATTATGAGCGCTCATAATATCGTCAGAAAATACCCTCTTTTAAGAATCATAAATATGTGCGCTCTTATAAATGTTTCCCAGCAAACATTATGACTCTTAAAAGACTCTTTCAAGACTCATATAAATGACGGTTCGTCATCATAATGCGCTCAAAAAATACTCTTTTATGAGTACATTTTCGTATGTTGTGGGCTCCAAAATATGATTCATATTTTTGACTGTTTTATGAGTCTTTTTGCACTCATAGTAAAAACAGTTTTTAGACTCATATTTAAAACTCTTTTAAGACTCATATTGAGTACTCTTTCATTACTCATATTGAATACTCTTTTAAGACTCATATTGAGTACTCTTTTAATACTCATATTGAATACTCTTTTAAGACTCATATAAGAAGTCATTTTAAAACGAACATTTGTTGTAGTTCACTTCCAATGCATATATATCGCCACAAATAATTCTCCGAAAAGCGACGTCAGGATAGCATGTGTCCATAACGGACAGTTACAAAGTTTTACACAATTAAAATAAATATTCTCGATTAAGTTCTTATTTATTTATTAGATATGGTGCTTTTAAAATAATCCGATTCTATTCTCTCATACAACACTCCCATAGAAGACTCTTTTATGAGTCTTCTTTCTGATTACGCATATATCAATCAATATATGATCCTTTTATGAGTCTTTTTTATGAACAATCATGTTACCGTCATATTTAGGACTCTTTAATGAGTGTCTTTTATGAGTACTCATAAAGCTTTTACAATAATGACTGTTTTAAGAGTCTTATTTTTTAACAATCATTTCACAGTCATATTAAAAACTCTTTCATGAGTCCTTTTAATGAGTCATCAAAAAACATGCATAAAAAATACTCTTTTTAGAGTTCATTTTTTGGAGAGCCTCAGAAAATGTTTGCAGGGTTTATTGGGTGTGTAAAAAATTGTGTATGTGTTGCAACTGTCTAAACTCTACCCAGGAAACATTATGACTCTTAAAAAAGTGTCGCCTTGATCAAAGAAAAAATCTTGTAAAATATAGTAAATGTTTTCAAAGTTTTGATTAATTTTTAGAACTTTATGTAACAGACTTATGGCGTTTTCGTTTCTACCAAAAAATGTTGCCTTGTCGCAGTGCACAATGTTTTCAATGTTGCCCGCAACCCTGTAAAAGTGCACGTTTTTACCTACACGAAAAATGTCAACTTAAATAAACGAATGTAACCATCCTTGTCTAACACACTCATTTCATAATAATGTCGTTTTAAAAACAGCTGATATGCAGGGCAATCATCTACCCTGATAAAGTTTCGCAGGACAGAAAATGCTCCTTTCTTGCCCTCTGCGAGTGTGACATTTTAAGAAACGATTTACTCACCCGTTTGCACTTATTTAAGAATCTAACACGAAAAAAGAAATTTCAACATTTTTTGGTAGAAACAAAAACGCCATTAGTTACAGATATTGCGATGCATCTTTTAGTAATCTATAGTATAAACTGGATCTTTTAACGTGACATGCGTTTTAATGATTTTCGCCTATCATCTATTCTTCTATTTAAAAAAAGCCACTATTAGTATTTATTACTATTCTTGGTCCTTAATTGCATTTTAATGACAATTCGACTAGAAAAACATTCACAATTACTACCAGAAATTGCGATTGTGGTGTTAGGAAGTAAGATGATATATGCTATTTTGAAGCATTTGTTGCAAACCATAGTACAACAAATAAGGTAGCCGCAGGGAGAGCCGAAAGTCAGAACTGTCAAAAAAATACTGAACGAAATAGAGCAACAAAACGAGACATCAAATTATTTGTATTGAAATTGACAATTCTGACTCTGAGCGAGAGAGGATTGATAGCCCTGCAGCTACCTTGTTTATTGTACTATGTTGCAAACTATAAGATATGATTATGATTAAGCTAAATTTTAATTCGCATTGTGATAAAATTTACTCTAATTCAGATTAAAGAAAAGCTATATTTCATGTATTTCCTTTATTAAAGCCGTGCCCGTCATTGTTGGCGGGAAAGAACTATAGTTTTTTCATATTAGTATATCATTAAAAATTTTGAGTATTTTTTTATTTAAAAAAAACATTATAAGCAAAAATTAATTGACACACGCTGTTCTCAAAAAAAAAATTTAAGATTAAGATTTTGTTACAATACTCACAACTTCATTCTTTTTCGACCAGGGCTTAAAAATATTTTAGCTGATGAGTAGTACACCGTAAAATAAATACTTTTTTATTTTCTCGACCTAAGCTCTTATTTCAGATACCGGCACGTCAACTTTATTTTTCGATTCGGTCTAGTATTCACCCAGTTTTTGAAACTATTCCACTTGGAGTGTAGTAAAGTTTACTTCTTTTTGCCCTGATTTCTTTTGATAATATCACTCGTTTTAGGAATCTCAGCATACTCCGCACACTTAATTCACTGAATTTTATTAATACCACCCATTGAGTTTTCTCGTTTTATACATCAGATAAATATCCTACAAAATCCATTTGACCCATAATACGCAACAGATACCGATTAAATCATAGTTATAACATTTGATGTTTTTTATATTTTAACATTTTACAAAAACTACAATCACAATAATTTGTATTTTTGTTCTTAATTTAACACTCTTTTTTATCATATTCTTAAAAAATATATCACTTCACTAATGGTTGGCTACTCATTCTTCTCTCTTCATATCCTTTTTGGCATTTCTTTTATTTTTTATAATTCCTTGCCGATCATAACATTTAAGTTCGTTGCTAGAATGATCTGCAATAAATGCGATTAAATTCTCAATTGTACGTGTTCCCCGATTATATAGAATGTGCTGCTTTTTATCATTCTTCGCTAAAAAGAAACACATTGGAAATGCTACAATATTAAAATGTGGATCTATATAATTTGCATCAACATCGATTTTAACAATCGACAGTTGATCGGCGTCTTCCTGCAATAATTTGGCCAACTCCTCCAATCTAGGCAGCAGCTGTTGGGAGAAACGACACCAGGAAGCATAAAATACAATAAAAACATCCTTGTCGCTCTTATAAACCAATTCATCAAAATTTTTAGCCACTGCTTTTTTGACGCGCTGTTCATGGTCTTGAGCAGGCAACGGTACTGGCTCCGATCGGAATAGCTTATCTTCCAGTAAATCGTCAGTGAGACTTTTGAGATTTTCTACACTCACAGTTTTTGTCATTTCGTAGCAGTGATTTTGTCCATCGATGGCAAACACCCATGGCATCTCATATTCATGCAAGTATCCATAATCAAATACGTTCCATTCTCTAAGAAGGCTAAACGATGTTAAATCAGCTAAAGCAAAGTCTACACTCTCCTTGTATTTCACAGCAACTTTATTAATCTTATCACACTAGAACTTTAGTTTTATGCCGTGTTTGTGTATATGATGGAAGGCTATGATGAGCGGTCTGTCTGTTGATACTGCTTCACTTTTCTCTCTTAGAACTTTCAATGAGCCTTCATAGTTGTTTTGAATCCACGTTTGAAATACAGTTAAATCGACTTTGTGATCGTCGGAGCCAACTGTTAATGTATGAAAATTTGATTCAAATAGAATTTCTTCATTTTTCACAGAAGTTTCAGTCATATTTAATGGTATGTCGTTAACTCTTGTTGCTTCTGAAAGTTAAACTTATATGGAGAAAAGGTTAAACACTAACAATAGAATTGTATAGTTGGCGCAGGCTTTTAAAACTAATGAAACTTTGTTTAGTTATAGCAAAAGCTTTCATATTTCACATTAAAAGAAATCTTACAAAAAGCTTTAAGCTCAATGAACTCGCACAATATTGTGAAATAAACACACCCAGCAGGAATTGTAGCGTTCACATTACTTGAACATCTGTGTGTTTTCTTGCTCATGTCACCTTCTGTCGCTTTCTTTACACGATTTCTACTTGCAAAATTTCATTGAGCACGAATCTCGAGCTTCAAGCAACTGATTGTCAAGTGATAAAATTAAATTGTTGTCTTATAGTGTGAAATAGGTTGACAAATAAATAAAATAGTTAACATAACTAAAATAAATGTTAACTGAAGTGTTTTGAGTACGAGTACGGAAACAGACCTATAATAAACCACTATTGTTTCATAAAGTTATAGGCTTTTGACTTCAATTTCAACTTTATACATTTTAAATTAAACTTTTTCAATTTAATATTGAACTTTGTACGTTTCAATTTATGTCTATTAATTTCAAATTCAACCATGGCTAAGAAAATAAATTTATTATAATTTTCTATTAATATGTTTATATAAATGAAATCATGAAAATATTACTGCTTAAATTTAAACTAATATCACCAGTTAACAGGTAAAAACAATCTAATGAAACGAAACATTGTTTCACTCGGTTTTCGAGATAAAATTAAAACCTAAATGAAATTATATTTTTCATGTTATTGTGATAAAGGGCAGATTTGAACACCGGAGTTCAACAGTTGAATATCGGAGTTAAAACGTTTTATCATTCAAGTTGAGTTCAGATGTGATTTCCAACTGTTGTTTTAGTTTGTTGTTTTAGTTTGAATAGTATCGTTCTTAGTTTTTCTTTGAGTTGATTTTCTAAATTGACTCAATTATTTCTAGTTTGTGTCTTCAAATTATTATTAATAATGATGCTTTTATAATATTTGAATTGAAACTCAATTTTTAGTTTTAACGTTTAATTTAATACTTTAATAAATGAAATACATTCATATCTTTCCAAGTTTGTATCATAAGTTAGTAAACGTGAAGAAACTTATTTCAGTATATTTGTTGGACATCGTTAAGGTAAGAAGTCTGAATTTAACATTTTCTATAAAATTCGCAAAAAATTGTTTGGATTACTGAAAAAAAAAATAAAAATCCTTTTTTTATGTGATGATAAGAAGAAAATAAAAAAAAAACAAACTCAATAAAAAACACCAAACGGTGTAAAAAGATAAAACTGAAGATTATATAAATATATTACCATAAATATTTGAAGTAAAGTGAAACTTCTCTGATTCGGTAATCATTTTCATATTTATAACTTTATAGCCTTATTGTGGTCATTGACAATCGTGAATTTACTGACAGTACAATATTTTATGTGCTTTTTCTTGTACGTGCAGTTGAAATTCAATAATATTTTGTCTGTTTATCAATCAATACCTTTTCTGATATTGACAAATTTGTCAAATAATAAGCTTTATGCTTGTCAATAAATTTACAATTGTTAATCACCAGAATAAAGGCGTTATTACTAGGGTCTCACCGAATATTCGGCTTCGCTTTCGGCCCTTTTATTCAGTTTTGGCCATCAATATGGCCGAAACCGGATATTCGGTTAATTTATTTCAATCATAGATGTGAGTTCGCTTCAATCAAAATTTTTAATGGTGTTAAGTAGAACAAAAACATGAAATTCACAGTTAATTGATTGACTGTGTGAGTTGGGCCCAGGACAAAACGTTAAATGTATTTTGTTTCATTTTGAAAATGAAGACAAGGTATTTTTTTAGATTATAATATTAAGTTATTCAACTTTAAATACTAAAAAATTCCTTTAAGTGGTATTAAAAATTATCTCTTTATTTATTATTTTAAAGTTGAACTTAAGTATTCAAAGAATATTTATTGTATATATACGCTATTATAATCTGTTTGAATTGTTGTGTTTTCGTTAGCCTTTAACAAAAAATTGAAAAAAAGTAAAATGTTTTTCAAATAAATTTGCATGTAGACATTCAGTTTCGGTTTTGGCCGAATATTACAAAAATGACCGAATTTTGGTTTCGGTTTCGGTCAAAATTTTGATTTCGGTCGGACACTAGTTATTCCGTCTCGTTATCATTACACGTTAATATGCCTTTATTTTGGTTATTGACAATTGTACATTAATTGTCAATCGTAGAAATGTCTCATTCTGAAATGGAATTGAAAGCCCAAACATATAAGAAGAAAATATATATATTAGAATATATTATTATTAATATTTAAATATTATTAATTTTACATCAAAAAACAAATATATATATAAATTATATATAATTTTTCGTATAAAAAAAAAACGCAAAAAAATAAATTACCCTGTCAATAAATTTACAAATGTCAATCACCGGTATAGTAGTATGTTTATTCCGAACCTCCAAAACGTGTTTTCAGCATTTATCGTGTTTTATACCAATGCTATTCATGCAATGCCGAAAACATGAAGAATATGCCTGTCAAAATTTTTGTGGAATTTGATTACAGCAAAGTTCCCAGTTTTCCTCACGATTTTGATGCAAAAACAGCGCCGAATAGAGATAACCGCCGAGTGCAACCACTGGAACCAATCAGTAATGGTTGTGTTTCCTACTGGGTAGAACGAAAATTCTGCCGTCTGGCATTTTCAAGCATACCTGTTGCACACACAATGCTACAGTATGAGAATCACAACAAAACAACAATTAAAGCAAATAAGAATGGGTAAACAAAGAAAAACTGATAATTTGACGTTTATCGGCAGAATTTATTGCGACTTGCTACTATTTGGAGAAATTTCTAAAAATTAATATCGGACAAAAGATTACGCCTTTCCAAAATAAAATTCTAGAATACGAATAATAAAAAAATACAACTTAAAGCCTCGAAATAGTTCACAGGACTGAAAACTATGCTCCTCTTTAATAAAGTGGCAACAGCTGTTTCTGGAACACCATCGGCATAAAACTTTGTGATGAAGGAAGTTAATCACATTGTTGGAAAAACTAAACCCGGAACGACAAAATGACTAGCAAGGAATCTTTTCGAGAACGACAAATACAGGAGTTGGAAGTAATAAAAGTGAGTTTTCTACATAGTCAGCCGAATATTTGAAGTTATAAATTTTTGATCATATTTATCAGTCTATATTTGGTGTTGATGTGGAAGACTTGCGATCACACGCTAATAAAAATGCTTCCGCTGCACAGTGGAAGCCAACCGACATACGTATTTGGCTAACGCCGTTACGTGACTCTCTCAATGGTCAGACAAAGGTTTATGTGCGCACCAAGCTACGTATTGTGTGTCCATCAAAATACCCGAAAGTGTGAGTAGCTACAGTGATAGTAGTATGTAGTATCCATTGAAAACATATTAATTTTTAGAACTCCAAAAATATCCTTGGAGGAAACGAAAGGCATCTCAGATTCACTCAAAGAGGAGCTTCTGCAACGTCTACAGCGACAATCGAATGAATTACGCGGCGAAGTTATGATCTATGAGCTGGCACAAACTGTGCAGGCATTTCTGCTGCAGCATAATAAGCCACCCCGTGGTTCCTTTTATGATGAAATGTTGCAGGAACGACAAAAGCAGTTAAATATACAGAAAGCTAAAGAATCCCAAGAGCGTCAAACACTCATCGATGAGGTGGAACGTCGCAAAGAAATTTTCAAGTCTGAGGCTAAACGACGCGGTGAACCCAGACGCAGCATGAGTGAATCGAATAAAAACCTTAGCTCCTCCGAAAGTTCTGACAGCTCTTCACCTTACTTTCGTGGCCATTCCTATCCCAATAAATGCATGGAGCATCGCAATAGTGAAACTTTGTATTTTCCAAAGATGGGCAGACAAATTAAACGCGGCTGTTGTTTGGGTAGCTGACAACACCTTTCGTATTGAATATATCGATCAGTTGTAACGCATGTTTTGCCTTTTTTCTACAGGTCACTCCCAAAAAGGTTGCATCGCCTACACAGGCATCGATGTTGACACTGGCCAGTTGCTTTATATCACCGAATGGACCATCAAATATGCACAACTCGAACAAAAGTGTGCAAATGGCGGCAAGTGTTACTGGGGCGGAAATGAGCTTAAATGCAGTGGCAACCATCGTGTGGATGATCTTATAGCCTCTATTGAAAAACAAGTGTTGAGTCTATCGCAAATGCATCATAAAAATCTTATACAGTACGAATGCGTATTGTGCATTAAACGTAAAGAAGGCATCGTAGTCTACATGGTGCAGGATTTTGTGCTCGGCACTAGCGTCTTTAGTATATCATCTACTTTGGGCTGGTGCATGGATGGTGCGCGAATGGTTGCACGTGGCGTGCTGGATGCTTTAGTCTTCCTGCACAATAAGGGCGTTTCGCATAGTCATCTCTTGGATACAACAGTATTTATGGACAATACTGGCACCATACGCTGCACAGACTTTTCGTTGGTACCGAATTTACTTGAATTTATAGGTGGTGCGGAGCAAAAAACAACACAAGGTGACTTGCCCGCACTAGGGACATTAGTGGAAAGAATGATGGCAACAACCACATTGGAAATGCGCGATTTTGTGGAAAAGTGAGTGAAAGTTAACTCTGCTCTGAACGAATTAAACTCTGAAAATTACTTTTAACAGATGCAACTCAGATCGTACTTTGTCAGCATCTGAACTGCTCGAGCATCCATTCCTACGTTCCGCGCTCTTTACGCATGACGATAAGGAATATACCACCGAACGAAAATTGGTTGCAATGCCGCATAAAACACTACGCAATGGTTCCATGAAAACTCAAACTCAAACTGATACTGCTGTGGCATTACGTGGTGATGCAGCACATCAACATCAACAGGCTGTAGCAACGAGCAGTTCCATGCTGACCATACCATCGCTGCCCATGAGTCAGTCGCGCTTGCGCACCGAGTTTGAGGTTATCGTGTATTTGGGTAAAGGCGCATACGGCGATGTACTAAAGGTAAGTGCAACGCATAAATGTAATGACATTTTTGTGTCTATTACAACTGGTAATTGTTTCAACAAGGTTCGCAATATACTGGACAATCGTGAGTATGCTATAAAACGTATACCACTGCCAGCACGTAGTCGTCAATTGTATAAAAAGATGACCAGAGAAGTGGAACTTTTGTCGCGTCTAAATCATGAAAATGTGGTGCGTTATTTCAACAGCTGGATTGAAAGTGTCCAAGCAGAAGATATGGACGAGATCGTAAGCACATGTTTATTTACGATAAAATTAGTTTTTTAAATATTTTACTTTTGCAGGAGAAGATGGTATCGGGTGATTGGTCGATCAGTCACGAAAGCATTAAAACTCCTATGTCACCACAGTGCGGTAGACCAGTGAACGAAACGGAAGAGAGCTCGTCAAGCATGTGGAGCGGATTTTTGTAAGTTTTATTTTGTGAAAACAATTACGTTTTCACCGCATTTCTGTTTTTATTGGAAGGCCTAACATCGAGGACTCTGATTCGGATGGCATTGAGTTTGTTGATTCAAATGGCGAAATAGCTGTTTATGATGATGATGATGATGACGCTGCCGTTGAAGAATTGGCAACTAAAGTTGCTACACCCAAACCACCATTACAAATAATGTACATACAGATGGAATTTTGTGAAAAGTGTACCTTAAGGTATATTTCAATCTTTGTTTGAACTATTTTTTTAATTTTAATGCTTGTGCTTATCTAGAACTGCTATTGATGATAATCTCTATCAGAATACCGATCGTCTTTGGCGTCTCTTTCGCGAAATCGCTGAAGGTCTCTCCCATATACATCAACAGGGTATCATTCATCGTGATCTAAAGCCGGTTAATATTTTCTTGGATTCGCACGATCAGATCAAAATTGGTGACTTTGGCCTCGCGACAACAAGTTTCTTGGCTTTGCAAACTCAAGGTAACAATCAACTTAAGTAAATAAAATAACTTTAAAATTAAATATTTGGTATACGGCCATTCAGAGTCTAAAGTTGGAATAGAATTTTGATTAACTTAAAATTTCGACTTTTGGCTTCGATTCCAAAAATATATCAGATCAATTATTTACATGTAACGTCAATGCGCCATCGTTGTAGGGATTTATTACATAGCGCTAAGGTAAATGCAATTGCGCAACAGTTTTGGTTAGTTGTTTTACAAAACACAAAAGGTCTTTAAAAAACACGCTGAAAAGTCTTTTTAAGTGTAATTTAATCAATACTTCTGCACTGTACCCAGGCACCATATATGTTGACGCTGCTTATTTCAGCTTCTATCTACTAAACTTCAATTAAATATAACACATCTGATGTTAAGAGTTTGTTGTGCATTCCAAACTGTCTCGTCGGATGGAGTTTTAGCTGCCGCTTGATCTTCGATTCGCTCCGTCCAGATATGTCAAACTCAAAATGACAAGTTCTCAAGTCATTATCTTGGCGTAGCACACGCCATCGCATACAGAGAAAGCTAAACGTCGTCAAGCTGCAATCAGAATGGATAGCCGAAGCATTCGCTACTAGACTTTCACTAAGACGGGGGGTCTTTTCCTGCAAGGACGGACATGGAAATCTAGTATCAGATATCCGGTGTACACTTCAGTTGTGGAGACAACACTTCTCTAGTCTTCTAAATGGCGACGTTGACAACAATTCCGCCAATAGAGATAACCTTCCGAAAACCCCAATTATAGATGACAGCGTCGAATTTCCCCTGCCCAACTAAAACGAGATCTTAATATCTGTAGCTCGGCTTTAAAACAAAAAAACCGCAAAAGCCGATAGCCTACGGGTTGAGCTGTTTACGAACGGAGGCGAAGCTCTGTTTAAATTCATTCAAAAGTTTCCATGCAGAACATGGTCAGAAAAATACATTCAAAACGATTGGAATCTTAGTGTTCTCTACCCAAGAAATGCCATCCCGGTAGTTTGCGCCAACTATCGTGGGATAAGCCTTCTTAATATCACATGTAAGACCCTGTTGAACGTATTTTGTAAAGATTCAAGTCTATTTTAAACCAACTGATTGGACATTATCAGTATGGCTTAAGATCTGAAAAGTCCACCACTGTCAACATGAATTATGTCAATTAAGTGTTAAAAAACGAGCGACCATATTCGGACACAATAAACCGACGAGTGCCCGAATCGGTCTTCGTTCGTACACTGTGCCTGCCCAAGGTGTTTCAAAACTAGCACTTTTTTCAGATGTCGGCAATTCACCGATTCGGGCACCGGACATTTATCAGCTACTTTATTTATACAAAATATGAAATTGTTTCTCGGATAAAGAGGTTAATATTTGAGCTACAAGAATATTTTGACGTTCGATGAGCTTCATTTGACAAACTCAGACTCATCAAACATTTAACTCTGTGTTACTTCTGTAGTAAGAGTGCTTCGAGTAGAAGTGTTGGTTGTTGTTTGATTTGTACTCACTTCTATTTTGTTTTGCATGAATGACGATAAGTCGTAAAAATCTGAGTCGTTGCAGGTCTCTGCTTTCATTCGGCAAAGCGATAAATGCACGATTCTCGAAAAATTTTCAAAATCTTCCATAGCTCATTCCGACGATTGTTGGAAGATGTATCGCTTTTCGATCGCCCAAGAGATGAATGCGTGAATCAAAACAGTTTTTAAATCTTCTTTAGCTTAAGGTCGCTCTTGGCGATTTGTTGGCAAATCTTCCCGAATGTCTCTCAAAAGAGCTCATCGGCGATTGTCTCATCCTCCAAGCAATTCGCTGGCAATTTTGAAGCGATTGAAAATTTTTGCAGGGAAGCAATTATTAATGAAAAAAATTCACTCTGAAAATATAGCTTTAAGAAAACATTTAACGATTCATAAAAAAATTCCACTCAAGCAGATAAACGAAAAACGCAGAAAATTATTTGTCCTCAAATTTCGGAAACGTGGTATGCAATTTTTTGTGACAACTTTGTCAAAGAGCGATCAATAAACGAGGTATGTTGAACGTCTGTTACATGCCATCAGAATATTTTACCGTTCGATTTTTTTAAAGCCTTATGAATCTGGAATAGGAATTTTCTCTATTATATTGTACAAAATTTCAGATATAATTCTTCGAATTTCTTCTTAAATATATTTTATATTTTAGTTGAAAATGAAAAACGATTAATTTCAGTGTGTACGCTCGTGTAGAAGTTCCTTCAAATATTCCCAACGGCAGAAATCGGAGTTGATTAAATCCAGAAAATGCAGTGGGCTATTAAAATTGCTCCTTCATGAAATAATGCGATCGCCAAAAGTGTAGGTGCTTATAAACGGTGGATTTTATTGCTGGAACAATCTTCACTTTATAAGGCAAAATTTTTAATTGTACTAAAATTCATTGAAACGATATCCATGACAATACAAGTTGCGTATCTCTCCTATATCCGTTGAGCAGTTAATTCAGTGCGTGCGGTTTATTGTCCTCCAGTTCGGAGAAGATCATAAATAGTGTCTGAAAATGTGAAATCGGACAATTTATCGATGAAAACTGTAGCTTTTATATTCTGTACTTTATGAAGTCTTCATTTAATAATTGAAAAAAAAATATTTAAATTTTAATTATTTAAACTTAACAGCAGATCATCCAACACACTCATATTTGACTGCGACCAACACTGAAGATGGCACCGGTACCGGTAAAGTAGGAACAACTCTCTATGTGGCACCCGAGCTGACTGGAAATGCTTCGAAATCCACCTACAATCAAAAAGTCGATATGTACACTTTAGGAATTATACTATTCGAAATGATACAACCACCTTTTGGCACCAGTATGGAACGTGCGCAAACTATCATGGCATTACGCAAACCTACTGTAGAAATACCAGATGCAATGCTTAACGACAGTAAATATGAAAAAACTATAAAGGCAAGTTTTTCAATCAATTTGAATAACAATATTTTACATTTTATTATTCTCAATTATTTTGCAGATAATTCGCTGGCTACTTAATCACGATCCTGCACAGCGTCCTACCGCCGAAGAACTGCTTACATCTGATCTTGTGCCTCCAGCTCAACTTGAGGCTAATGAGCTGCAGGAAATGCTGCGACATGCTTTGGCCAATCCGCAGAGTAAAGCATACAAACATCTGGTAGCACGTTGTCTGCAACAGGAGAGCGATGAAGTGCTGGAACATACCTACCATCTTAGCCGTGCTATGAAAGCATGGAATACCACCATCGCATTGGATGGCCTTGTCTCTCTGAATCCTGTATTTGAATTTGTTAAAGCAAAAGTAGTTAGCTTGTTTCGCAAGCATGGTGCAATTGAGGTAGATACACCGCTATTGTCGCCTTTCTCGCGGCACATCAATAACTGGCTGAATCCCGTCAAATTAATGACTCACTCGGGTTGCGTTGTTGTGCTACCTAGCGACTTGCGCACTCAGTTTGCACGTCACATAGCCATGAGCGGTGTCAATATGATTCGACGCTACTGTGTCGATCGCGTCTATCGTGAAGAGAAGGTATTTAATTTTCATCCTAAACAGCACTATGAGTGCGCATTTGACATTATAACACCGAATGCTGGCAGTCATCTAATAGATGCCGAACTGCTATCGCTTACCTTTGAGATAACGAATGTTATACCACGTCTGCGCGAAAAAAACATCTGTCTACGCATGAATCACACAAACCTGCTTCGATCTATTCTGCTATATTGCAATGTGCCAAAGTCCATGTATGGCGATCTCTTTGGTAACGTGCTGGATTATATTGAAGGACGCATATCCAAGTTTCAATTTCATTCGAGCGTTACGTTGATTATGGAGAAGTCTAGGTCTTCAGCTTCGGCTCTGATTGATTTATTGATGGCCGATTTTGTGCTTAGCGGAACGCGCAGCAATGTGGATGACTCATCGCTAAAGTCGTTAATCAAAGGTAAAGGCGAGGCGGCATCCTTAGCCAAGGCAGCCATTAGAGAACTGGAGACAATAGTTTCGCTGGCACAAAGCCTAGGTGTTACCGTGAGTAAAGTAAAAGATGCTTTTAAGGTCTAAGATTAAAGTTTTTCATATTTTCTCATAGTGTCCTATACATGTGCTCGCTGGTCTTCCCATAAGTTTTGATCGCGCCAGTTCAGGTGGCATTGTTTGGCAGATGATTGCGGATCTTAAACCAAATCGCACCACACGTCCCACAGTGCTCGCTGTGGGCGAACGTTATGATAACATGTTGCATGAATTTCAAAAGAAAGCACAGAGCTTTAACGTCAACATACCGCATCGCGGTATATGCGGTGCTGGATTGTCTTTTTCGCTGGACAAACTGGTAGCTGCAGTAGGCACCGAGTTTGCAGCCGAAGAATGTCGCGCCATAGACGTGGGAATATGCGTGAGCGGTGCACGACCGCCGCTGAAAGATGTTACCTACATTATGCGGCTGCTTTGGTCGTCGGGCATACGTTGTGGCATTGTTGAGGCGGCCAGTGATGCCGATGAAGCACAAGATTTAGCAAAACTGGGTGCTCTGCATGTTATCCTTGTAGCGGAGAATGGTGCTTTGCGCGTACGAACTTGGGATCGGGAACGGTTTCAAGAGCGACATGTTACACGCACCGAGCTCGTCGATTATATACAAAAACTTATGCGCAAAGATTCAGCTACTGCAACAGCGCATGACTATGCCACACAACTATTCAACAACGGTGGGTCAGGCTTTGCAGCAAGCAGTGGACGTGGTGATGCAGGCGGTGGCAATGGCTTGAACACATCTGCTTCAAATGTAAACCTTAAGAATTACTACAATGTCAGCAGCCTAAGTCAGCTGCCCAATGTGCAGGTAGTCTTTATGACGCATGATAAGCTATCGGCCAACTATCGACGACGTTATGAAAACCAGGTAACACAACAAATGACCGGCACATTGGCGCAGTTCGTTAAGAAAGAGTCATTCACAGTGCTGATTGTGGATCTGCCACCATCCACGCTCAATGCAGTAGTTGGAGCCATCAACCCACGTGAAATAGGCAAAAAAGAGACTGATCTGGAAATGAACTATGTTATAGAGCGGTTAGTTAGCATGGGTTTTTCTTTTATCTCTTTTTTTAACATTTCGTTTTAATACTTAACTTTGTAGATTTCCTAAGCACAGACGTTATATATCCGAAGTTTTTGATGAAGTTGTTGATTATTTAACAGATGCTAAGACACCTATTGTGGCCTTGTATAGCATAACAGATTCATGTTATCGCGTTATACTTTAAAGCAAAAGTAAAGCACCTAAAACTACAGCCACAGGTCGTTTGTCGCCGTCTTAAGCATAGCAGCTAGTATTTGTTCTTTTTCAATTAATTGAAATTTTTTGAAATTTATTTAAATATTCTTAATCAATATTTTGTGCCAAAATTAACAAATTTTTAAATTCTCATTTGTACGCTTATTTTTCTTTTATTGTATTTAAAATTGGGTTTTTTTTTTCATTTTTGCATTTTTCTCATATATATTTAAAAAATACACATACATAACTACATCTTGTAAATTAACATTAAACAAATTTAAACTTGCACAATTTGTGTTGTTCTTTGTAGTTTGACGTTGAATAACTTTTCGAAAGCATTGCATTAAAATTTACTTAATTCTTAATAAGCCTAAATTACCATCCTCGTCTCATGTGCTATTTTCTTCCGCTTTTGTAAAACTCTGCAGCACACTAGTAGCAGGTCCTTGCAAGACTTTTCGGGATAATCGCATAAATCCCGATACAGGATCACGTCCAAAATACTTTACTTGTATTTCTTGACCAACATCCAAGCCCAAAACAGATGGATGCGCAATCTGAAAATATTTTTTTTATATGATTTATTTATTTCACCAATCAGAGCAAAACTCTTATAGACTACTTATACATACATATATACACTTAACATCTAAAAATCATTAACACAATTATAAAAGAAAAAATACAGATATAATTGTTATTAAGAAATTGAAATATACAGAGCAAATAAAAATACATATGAAGAACTATTATAAGTGAAAAGATGAAATGAGAACAATTATAAACAATATAAAACATCTTGTATGAGAAAAATTAAACACTCATGAACTCAAGAATCATGTGCCATTATGCTGAGTAAAAGAAGATCTTTGAAAGTTTTTCTGCTTTCATTATTAAATAATTCTAAGACTCTTAAAATATCATTAGCTTCACTTATGCAGCGTGCTATGGGCATATTCTGCGAGTAGTTGGATCTATGGACGAACTCACGATAATGGAATTCGCTACGGAGGGATCGCGAAGGAGTATAGAAGTCAAGCATTCTAAGAAGTTCATTGCATTGAATATGATGATGAATAAGGTCCCATATAAACATAATCTGCCCAATCATGAAACATTTTCTCCCGGGAATTGTAAATGGGAGTTTCCGGTTTTAAGATAGCAGATAAAGATATCTCATTTTTATATTTTACACTCATAAATATTGGTGGTTGATGAACAAAATTGCATTAAAAATTTTAAAAAAGTATTTTAACTTTATCTTAAAAACGGAAACTCCTATTTACAACTCCCGGGAGAAAATGTTTCATGATTGGGCTGAAGAGAAAAGATTTTACGACGAATGGTTAAGGAGGTTAGATTAATATGCGCACAACGAGTAGCATACTGAGGTACAGATGGTAGATTCCAATTAAATTTGTACCACATATATCTTGTGAAATTACGTTGAATAGATTCCAATATTTTAAAGTATAGCAGATCACAGAGCAATATTCTAACTGTGGTCTTACTAAAGAAGAGTACAGTGTTTTGAGAGTATAAGGATCTGTGAAATCAGTTGAGTTTCGTTTTAAGAATCCTAACATTGAGTTAGCTTTAGCAATTATTAATTCAATGTGCTGTTTAGTTTAGGGTCAAGTAGAACACCTAAGTCCTTTTTAATAGAAACTCTTTCTAAGGGAACAGAACTAATAAAATAATTAAAAAAGGTTGGTGACGTGGACCTTGAAAACGTTAGGCACTGGCATTTAGATATATTCAGGGGAAGATTATTGAGGGAACACCAATTTGCGATTGAATTTAGATCGAGTTCTAGAAGACTGAAATCATTAACTGACTCCAGCGACCGAAATAATTTAAGATCATCCGCAAAAAAGAGACATCTCGAGTACTTAATAACCTGCGGGAGGTCATTATTAAAAAGTAGAAAAAAAAGAGAGCCGAGATGACTGCCTTGAGGTACTCCAGATGAAACTAGAAACGGCAGTGATAGGCAATTATTGATTTTAACTATTTGATAGCGACTAGTGAGGTATGATCTAATCCACGCAAGGCGATTAGAGTGAAAGCCAAGTGCAGAAAGCTTGAAGAGTAATGTTTCGTGATTGACTTTGTCAAACGTTTTTGCAAAGTCAATGAAGATAACGTCTGTTTGTAAACCCTTAAAGAAGTTTGCAACTATATGAGAACAAAAAATATTCAAGTTTGTTGCTGTTGATCTTTCTGTTAAAAAGCCGTGTTGATTAGAGGATATTAAATTTCTTACACAAAAAGATAATTTATCATAAACAATTTTCTCAAAGACTTTATGAACACCTAAAATTTTACGAAGACATTCTGCTTCGGACCAGATTTATGTATTGAAACTATATAGGAAATTTTACAATAGTCCAAGAAGGTATTATATTTTTAAAATTAAATTTAGAGTAAATATTTGTATATATTATAGAGGAGTTCAAGTTATGAACTGACTTTAAAAAGATAAAATTGTTCATAAAAATGTATATTCCGAAGTGTTGCTCGCTCAATTTAAAATATTTGCAAATTTATAAAATACAAGTAGAACAAAATGTGCTTGGCTAGTAAAATAAAACAAAAATGCTGTTGTATTCAAATCAAGGTACGTTCAGCATCTATCTTAAAGAAGAATCTATTCGAGTTGTGAAAACCATCGAGTTGTAGATGACATTCTTTAAGAATACACTCTTGAGAGGGGAATTGAGAAATACGGAACCCGTCACGAAATAGAACAAAACCATCATCATGCTTATAATGGATAAGAATACGTTTTAACAAAAATTTTCTCGGATTCTAATAATTTACAAATTGTTTCTTTGTTCTATTGAGATTGCAAGCAAGCATTGAAGAAGAAACAAAAATTTGACGGAATCTACACCATTCACGCTATTTGTCGGACAATTGATATACGATTTCTTTAAGGAACGGTCGACATCAAGCATAAATGAAATAAGATATTTTTAGGTTAAAACAAGTAAGGAAACTCTAAAGTCTGTCTAGCCCGACTATGGAATGCCATACAGCTCCTCCTCCTATGGGAGGTAGGCATGTTCGTGAGCGGATGACAAGTATTGTAGATAAATTAGTAACTAGTAATACACCTATTTTTATAGTTTTGACTATAATGGGTTGTATGGAAGGTTTATTGGCGGATGACGCCCATTTTTGTACACACCTTTGATATATCTGTGTCGACAAGGAATAACACCCCACGCCGAGTTATGACAAATTGAGGTTGTTCCTTTTTTGCATTCCTCGCAATAGAATACACTAGTATGTATGCAAATCTTGATGGTTTTATCTTGAAAATTAAGGCCATTAAATCTTAACAGCAAAAGTCAGGATTTCCTGATTTAAGAGAGCAATTTTATTCTAAAAAAAATTGCTCTTCTGAAAATGAGTTTAGCTGTTGTTCCTTGTCGACACAGATATGCTCTCATACCAAGTTGTATCTTTGTTAGTAATATACCAACCTTTTTATAGTGTTTTCAATATTGTGGGTTGTATGGAAGGTGAGTATTTGTAAGCTGGTGGCGGCCATTTTTTGCACATACATATATTTTTATATAAAATACATACATATTTAATTTTATTTCTGTTGCTAAGATACAACTCTATGTTTTCAATAAACTATTTAACTTAATAGAATTTTGAAATTTTGAAGAAAAGAAGAACAGTTAAAAAAAAAATTATTAAAATCGGCCAACCCACTTTGGCGTTATGCGAACTCCAACAATTTTCAAACCACTTGTTTCATGAAAATGAAAACGCTCGCTCTAATAATTTTGAGCAAGGTTAGAAAGGTAAAATTCTCTAGTACAACATAGATTTAATGATAAGCCATCGAAGGGCTTTGAGGGCAACTTGACTTTCAGAGAATGTGAAAAAATATGGTTTTCACATCTGTTAATGGCAATAAATTCCGCTTGGTAGATTGTGGAGTACTGTCATAAGCTACAGGAGTAGTTCTCTCTGTCGCTGCTGACTGGCGGGCCTGGCCTCTATCTGAATGTGGATATGAATTGGGGTTTGCCCTAAGATAACATTAACCAAATAGACCGGCAACAATTTTTGAAAAATTAATTTTCAGTTATATTTTTGAAAAACAGTTTTGGAATGGTGTTTCATATGTTATTTTATTTTGCGTTACTATATGGATGCATCCGGTCTATTCGGGTTAAGTGCCGGATTTGGCGTGGGTTCGATGAAGTCTGTCATACAAGTTTCTGCAATATTTTAAGACGCTTGAAAGTCGATCCTCCCAGTGTTTTCAACCACCACAGTGTAGGTTTAATGATAAGTGTCTATAGGTTTAATGATAGTGGTGACCGTGGCATGCAGGTTAAATGTGTGGCTTAGCATGCTCGGAGCCCGGGTTCGATCCCCAGCCGCGGCGAAAAGTTTTTTTCAATAAAAAAATTTTTCTGGTCGGTCATCACCTCTCTGCAGACAATGGCAAGTCTCAGAGAGTAAAAAATGCCATGAAAACCTTCTTGAGAACATGAACTTTAGCCGTTCGGAGTCGGCATAAAACATGTAAGTCCAGTTTTCGGACAATTGTGTGCAAACATTTAATAACACACACAACACAATTGATTATAAGAAGCTCGGTCAAAGTCCTTTCAAGGGCTGAAATGGCCAATTTGTTTTGTTTTTTGTTTTGTCTATAGGTTGAACGTAATATTGGGATTAAGTCATCAGTTTTTGTCACAAAATGTTATACAGGTCAACATAATTTGCTGATTTAGTGATAGTACGAACTATGCAAATGTTCCAGCACAGTTTGCTGTCCAGGCAATTTCTAAATATTTAGCTGAGCGAATAAGTTCGATCAATCCTTACGCCGTTTTTTTAAGAAACACAATACGTTAACATATCTATCTACATGTAGGTTATTTGACACTGTTCTCTCAAAGCTCATTCTTAAAATGTCTACCATTAAAAGCAAACAACTCTGTGAATTTCGACAAATAATTTTATGTCCCGAGAAACAATTTGTGCCAGTACGAAAGTCCTCAGGTACAAAAGTCCGTCGTATCAGGCACAATTTAATTTTTTTAAATCGACAAGTAACAACGAACAACTGCGAAGCTAACGAAAAAAAATCGCAGATTGATATGAAGCCGAATGTAAATTAGCTACAGCGCACAGGACAGAATTATTTTACTTATTAGTGTGGGAAAAGTACTTGACTTTTCAACTGAAATTTGTTCGATATTTTTCCAAAATTTCCTGAAAAAGTTTTTAACTATAATGTACCCGAAACATATCCAACAAGTACCTGGAGTCACCAGAAATAGTATCGTAGTTAGTCTGAATTATGTCAATAAAGTGTTAAAAAACGAGCGACTATATTCGGACACAATAAACCGACGAGTGCCCGAATTGGTCTTCGTTCGTACTTTGTGCATGCCCAAGGTGTTCCAAAACTAGCACCTTTTTCAGATGTCGGACATTCACCGACTCGGGCACCGGACATTTATCAGTTACTTTATTGACACAAAATATGAAATTGTTTCTCGGGTGTGCTCATCGAGTATTATTTTCTACGAAAAATTACCAAAACCAAGGAAAGGCTCTAAAATACTATGTGGGCTCTGTGCGATAAATTTCAATGATTAAGGATTGAGTAATGAGTCCACAAATGACGGTGAATGCTCAGGTCGCCCAAAAGTAGTCATCACGCTAGAAATTGTTGATAAAATCCATCGATATTGGACGATTGGAGAATGAAACATCTTGAAGTGTCTGAGGCTATTGGAGTATCAACTGACCGAGTACATAACATTTTACATGAATATTTGGACGTGAAAAAGATATCCGTGCGATGGATGTCGCTCACACTCGACCATAAGTGAAACCATATGACTAGTTAAAAATGCATAAAATGGGCTACGAACTGCTACCCTTCCATTCAGCATTATGTCTAGATTTAAACCCCGCGGCTATTGGTTGCATTCAAACCTGAAGAATTGGCTAGACGGTAAGAAATTCATGTGAAATAAATGTTATCACCGCAACGAACGCCTATTTTGAACTTTGATAAAACAAATTATTTGGAAGAAATAAAAAAGTTGGACAAATATAATGTAGATTGAATGAAAGAAGAAAGTCTTTATATTGAGTAAAAAATATTTCAAGAGAGGTGACGACCGATCAGAAAAATGTAGCACCCATGACCAACGGTTTGGTTTCACTACATACTGAGTGAAAAAATATTGTCAAAAATAACTTTGGGTGACACAGAGCTTTGCAGTAACACTTACTGGCATAGAAACAAAGGGAAAGCTGCACGAACAGTTTAAGCAATAATTCGTGTCACTTTTTTGAGCGCTTGAAAAAAAAAAACAAAAATTGAATGTTTGTTTTTATCGGCGAATATTAAGTTTATTATAACTTAATATTCAATCCTATCCATTTTTTCAATAGATGGCTCTGTGCGAGTTTAGTAAAATTTTATTTTGCCTAAATAACGTAGAACTTAATAATTTGTGTAGAAAAAAAATATAAAAATCGAAAGACTGAACTCTAGCTACGGTACCCAGATTTTTTCGATCATTCCACCGAATTCACTTTTATAACTTTGCAGTATTAAAACCCTTAAACTAAGTCCTCGAGTCTCGCTAAAATACATATGAATTAATTTGTGATTTTGTCAAAGACTGAAAAGTCAATTTACCTGAACAAAACGACTGATTTAAAGGAAAGTTCTCAAAATGTAATTAAATTCAATTCAACTGCCAAAATCCAGTAACTTTTTTACCAATAAAAACGATTTTAAAATTTTAAATGAAGTTAATTTCACACAACCAAAAAAAAAAAAAAAAAAAAAAAAAAAAAAACGAATTGGCCATTTCAGCCCTTGAAAGGACTTTGACCGAGCTTCTTATGATCAATTGTGTTGTGTGTGTTTTATTAAATGATTGCACACAATTGACCGAGAACTGGACCTACATGTTTTATGCCGACTCCGAACGGCTTAAGTTCATGTTCTCAAGAAGCTTTACATGGCATTATTTACTCTCTGAGGTTTGCCATTGTCTGCAGAGAGGTGATGACCGATTAGAAAAATTTTTTATTGAAAAAACTTTTCGCCGCGGCTGGGGATCGAACCCGGGCTCCGAGCATGCTAAGCCACACACTTAACCTGCATGCCACGGTCACCACACCACATAAAATTAATGAAATATTTTTTCGATTTTCCCGCTATTCCTTCAGTATCTTCATAATTTTCTTTTTTCCTAACCAACATCTGCACTTAAGCGAAAAAAACAACAAAATAAATCAAAATCGGTGGAGCCATTTTGGAGTCTTAACAATGCTTACGCATGGCAATTGATTTTTATATATATAGAAGATAGAACATAGAAGACAGAAGATAGATAGAAAATAAATATATGATATATGACTCGCATGTTTTCTTTATTCTTAAGGTATAGATAATAAGTGTAGATTTAATTTAATCCAGCACACAATTCCATAACTAATCCCAACAGTCATGACGATGCAAGGCAAACTGTGAATTGAATGTGTTTGAACTGGAAAGGTTAATCGGTTGAAATGAATGGAATTCTCGAAATGAGCACTTCCTCATTTCGAGAGGAAGTGGCAGAAATTCATTCAGTGGCAGTAGGTACATTTGCAATTCTTGTAAAAAGCGGAAGAGGCGTGGTCAAAACAAAGTATGCCTTATCTCGGATTCAAGTAATATGTGTGCCGAATTTGAGATAATTCCGTGGTTGGCTATTTAAGGTAGTTAGAAGTGGAAATTCCCATACAAAAGTACCAATTTCTATTTTTCTATTTTTTTCCTTAGTTCCTTCGAATCGAGCCATTTCAAGCCTTAGCAAGACTAATGCACACGCAATTGATTTTTATATATATAGAAGATAGATGGGTGTAGTTCAACTCTCAGTTGAATTTTTAAAAGCCTCTCTAATGACTTACCTTTCTTTGATCTAGTTGTGAGTTATGCAGCAGCGCAGGTGGCATGCTTGGATAGAGTGTCACCATCACGCCACTGTCGCGCATTTCCGTTATTTTTGCTGTGTATATTGCACCGAATTCCAAGTCTGGCACACGATCTTTAGTCACAAGACGATCAATTTGTTCCTTGGCTTCGTCCAGAGCTCCTTGCGAAGGTGCAAACAACGTAAAAGTTGTTTCATCTTCCGCTGTGAGCGTTGAACCGGTTTCGAGATAAATGCGTTTTATGTTAATGCCGCTGGGGCCGATAAGCAGTGACCGTTGATGTGGCTCAATCGTGAGACGTTCAGTGACGGGCCAACAATCTTTGCGGTATTTTCTGTGTAAGAGAAAAAACTTGCATAAAATATTAATAATCTTTTGTATTAAAATATCGCCTACCTATGATCTTTTATCACATTGCACATAATGTCCAAAATTTTGGCTTTGGCATCGGTAGCTTTTTGCAGCGCTTCCATGACTACTTTGAGTGGTATGCCAGGTATCTTCAAATCAGCCTGTATAGCTGTGATTCCTTTTCGAGTGCCCGCCACCTTCATGTCCATGTCACCCATGTAGTCCTCTATGCCCAGTATATCAGTTAAAATGCGATAATCTTTCAAATGTTTTGTGTCATTGTTTTCGTATTTTGTAACCAAGCCAATGGCAACGCCAGCAGCTGGCGCTGACACAGGCACACCTGCATCCATGAGCGCCAGAGAGCCGCCACATACTGTAGCCATTGAACTTGACCCATTCGATTCGAGCACTTCGGCAGTAAGACGCACTGTAAAGGGATAATTTTCGGGCAGTATTGGCACAAGCGCACGCTCAGCTAAAGCGCCATGACCTAGCTCACGTCGTCCCACTGGACCAATTCGTCCCACCTCGCCGGTGGCATATGGCGGGAATTCATAGTGTAACATAAAGTTTTTGGCCTTTACGCCACTGTGAAAAGAGGAAGAGTGTTACACGTTTTGTCAATACCAGTGAATATTCCATTAATTTATTTACCTTTCTAGTGCCGATAAACTATCCAACTTTAAGGCGCTCTCCTGGGAATCTAAGGCAACCGTGGAAAAAACTTGCGTCTGTCCACGTTGAAAGAGCGATGAGCCATGCAGTGGTTTATATAAATCGATCTAACGCATTAAGGTAAGAAAATTGAAAATATCATAATATTCAACCATTTCCACGCACCTGGCAGTTGATATTACGTAGACTATCGTAATCTCTGCCATCACAACGCAGATTCGTTTCGAAGATTAGCTCACGGAATATGTTTCTGCAACACTGGTTGAATAACTCGGTAATGATACTACGATCTTTGTCCGGATAGGATGACCAAACTTTATCAATGACATACGTGCGCACTTCATTTACCGCATTATCACGAGATATTTTATCATGAGCTGCATCTTGAAATATTTCCCGCAAACGTATTTCGCTCATACTTTGTACTGCTTCAACAATTGCGACTTCCGGTTCTTCAGCTGTTGGCTCTAGGGCACGTTTTTCTACACCACGCAGCTTTTGCATTTTTTCGATTTCCGCTATGATAAGTTGTGCTTCACGCGTGCCCTGCTTGATGGCCTTTAGTAAATCCTGCAGAAATACCACATTTCCCTTGCCCTCTAGCATAACAACTAGATTGTGTTTTGTTGCCGATACCACCAGATCCAATTGAGATGACTGCAGCTCACGACGTGTAGGATTTACAATGACTTCCCCACTGCAGAGTCCTAACCTAGAAGATAGCAGCAATTTAAACAATATTCCACAGAATTCCTGCAAACTATTTACCGCACTGCCCCAATAGGTCCGTTCCATGGAATGTCACTCATACTCAAAGCAAGCGATGCTGCATTGATACCTAGAATATCAGGTGAGTAGACTGCATCCATTGCCAACATATTGCAGACTAGCTGCGTTTCAGTCTTAAATTCAGCGGGAAAAAGTGGGCGCAGCGAACGATCAATCAGTCGTGCCGACAGTATCTCTTTTTCAGAGGGTCCCAGTTCGCGACGCATAAAATTCATAGGAATACGTCCGGATGCAGCACTTTTAAGCCGATAATCCACCACGAGTGGCATAAAGCTAGCACCTGGTGCTGGTTTCGCTTTTGCCACTGCCGTAACCATGACTGCAGTGTCGCCCATTTGACACACAGCTGTAGCATTTGCGAAGCGCGCATATTTTCCAGAGCTAATGTGGAGGGTGCGCCTAATAAAAACTATGGGAATTATAAAACTTGATCGCGATAATTTCATTCATACTCACCCGTTGGAAAACTTGACTTCCGCACTAGGATTTTCGCCGGTGGCAGTGTGTATTTGTCTTGAATGTGTAGGTCTGGCTAATTTCAAACGAATATTAAGTATTTTTAAGTATTTTCGTGGTAAAATCATATTTTAATTTCCAACACGAATGATTACGCCAAAAGAAAAAATTTTAAAAAAAATATTAAAGCAAACAGCTGTTTATTGCACATGTTGTTAACGTACCATGTAGATGAGCAATATAAGCTTTTGATCATAGATGCCAGTTTAGTCTGATAAATAACTTTGCGTAATTTTTTGTGGGAATCATTGTCACACATGAGTGATTTCTGAAATAAAGAGAGTGATTTTTCACTCATGCGTGATTTTTTAATCACACACTTTTTTGTTGAAGAGTGCGTTGACGTATATGCGAAAGCACGTATATTAACGAACAAACCCAACACTGCAATTGAAAATTGCTAAAAGTGCCCCCACACTATATGTTTCATACATATGACATGCCAAATTTTACAGATAGCTTTGACATATGTACATATAGTGTGGAACATATAGAATTCAAATACTGACATTTCTATTTCCGTATGTACAAATTTAGAATTAGAACTGTTTCTAATTTGATCTGTTTTTCATATGGTTAAGTTTGAAGTTTGAAAAAAATAACATACAATAAAAAAAAACAAGGAAACGTAAAATCTAATTATTTGTTCCACAAACTTATATTTTTTTTAACATTTAGATTGATTGGACAGAAGATTGCAACTTATCATTTGCAACTTATTGAGCAATGGCGTGGCTTCGAGTGAACGAAATTGCCGGAAACCTCAAACAGCAGAAATATCGTGTCAGATAGTCTGTGATCAAAAGAAAGGAGCTATTTGACAAAAGTTCAATATTGATATACAGATGATATTCGAAATGAAACTTTTTTGACAAGCCTTGATTTGTTTTAAACACATAGTGTAAGGGAACTTTAACGAAGATATATAGTTTCAACTTTTAGAAAGTTAATTTTAAGATTTTATTACAAATTCATAAAATTTTCTGTCATAACGGTAATGTTATGAATGCTCACAACAACTACAAATATTTTCTCAATGAGATCTCACTAATTATGCGGACTCATCGCATCAACAAGTGCTCCAAGTGTCTGTATAATTTTAAGTTTTGATCATGCTCTTAAAAGCTAAATAAATAAAATAAAAATTAAAACTTCAAGCTTAAAAATAAAATTGATTTTGAGCACCTTATAGCGTTTTCTTTTCTCAAAAAAAATTTTGAATTTTTTCTGCCCTGTTTGATTTTTTTACATTTTTTCGTTCTTTTCGAAAATAAAATTTTGCCCTTTGAAATTGAATCGTGTTCATTTGTCGAAAATTTTGACCTTAAAAGTAGAAAAAATTCAGACTTTCTGGCCTCTCTACTTCGACGGTTAGAAAATTCTGACCTGAAACGCAACCAACTGAATAAACAAAATAAATGACATATGTGAAAACTAGTTAACGTTACCATTACCATTAAAATAGTTAACGTTACAGTTCAGAAGAGATTGAGCTCATCTACGGAAAACGTCTAAATTTTTCTATGAAAAAATAAATAATTTTTTTTAGCGGAAAAAATGTTTGTATTTGAAGTTTTACAATTTTTTTAACCTTTAATTCTTTTGAAGTTTTTCAAAAAGGGTGCCAACTCGAAAACATTAAAAAAAAATTTTGCAGTTTTTGTGAATTCTGAATTCTGTGGGGTCAGGTCAAAATGGAAAAATTCTGCATCTTCAAAGGGCAGAATTTTTTCGTTGAGAAAAGGAAACGCTATTAGTCCAGCATATATTTGAGAAAATAACGGTTTTATCAGTAATTAAAAGTATATCTCATATGCAATTGCTTATATTTTTTAAGTGTTGCCAAAGTATAGTTTATATGTATTTTTTCGAAAAGATCTTTCATATATAGTTTTTATATATAATAATTAACCCTGCTCAGGGGCGAACGCAGGGGGTTTTGGGGGCCTCCCTTTCCCCCAAATGAATGAAAATAAAATGTATAAGGCAAAACTATTAAAAATTGAAAGATTTCAGTAAAAATACTTTTAAAAAACTTCTAATGAAAACTATTAATAAAAATAAAGCGATCATAGAACACAGGATTCAATACTCAGAATATTATATTCTTCATAAAAAATTACAGTCTAAATTCAACTGAAAGACAAATAAAATTTGCAAAGCAAAACGGTAAAAATTATGAAGTATTTTATATCAGTTGTATTATTTTAAGCTATTTTTTTGTTGTGTTGTATATTGTTTTGATAATTATCGCTACAAATTATATTTGTAGAAAGCACTACTAAGAAAAGTATTGCCACAAAATTACAAAGCAATAAATCAAATCCCGGGCAAGACATGGTCTTACACTGTAACTTTTCTTTAATTTTTTCCTCATTTCTAATCAACAATGGGGCGGGCCAATTTTTATGGACTTAAGCCAAGAAAACCTTGGTTTAGAATTGATTGCGAGCCTCCAGTTTTTTGAGAGAAAGTTCAAATTTGTGTTTTACTTCAGTATGTGGAAAAATGCATACAAACATCCAAAAAACATGTATTAGGGTAAAAATTTCCTGGTTTTCGGTAAAAAGCCTTCATTAAATGTATAGAATTTAAAAAAAATCATATTTTAATATTTGATCAAAGGGGTTATATTATGACTCTAGTGAAAAACCGAAGTCAAATAAAAAAAAAACGAGAAATGAATAAATTCATAAAAAACAATAGTAAAATAAACAAAACAAAAAAAAAATATAAATAACAAAAAGTTTTATAGAAAAAAAAACAAAAAAAATCTAGCTAAACTCAAAATAAAATTGAAAAGATTGTTTTAGGAAGTCCTGTTTGCTTTCAAATTGTGGAGTTTTTCTTCGACTATCTGCTGTGACAACTGTAACTGCCTCCATAACTGTTGATTTTTTCAACAACTCGTCGAACACTGGTCGGCATGGAATTTGTAGATCAAGTTTACTTATTTTATTATTTATTTACTAACTTTCATCAAAACAAAATATTTTCTAACAAGTGGAATTATACAATAGATTTCACGAAATTCAAAATTATATGATGAAACGATAAGAGCAAATCTAGCTTTCAAATGTTGTTCTTCTATTTTAAATAAATTTTCAAAATATTGAATAATGTTATCAATAATAGCTGTGTTTTTTACCAAGCGAGTTCTCAAAAAACGACTAAGTCGCTTAAGAATATTTTTTAAAACTTGGAAGCATTTTCTGATATGTCAAAAAAGTATTAAAAAACATAAACAATAACATAAATAACATAATAAACATAAACAAATCTAAAACAAAAACAATTCAAAAAAACTAGTTGCTAAGAATTTGCAGAAACTGGTGAATTTCTGATGAGGAGCAGATTTAAATTAAGATTAAAAGAGTGGAGCAGAATTAAAGAAGTGTTGTGATTGTTTTATGTTCAAATGTTTTATTTCATCTGTTCACTATGTTGCTAATAAAACTGTTTATTTATTTTCTTAATTTTTTGACTGTTTATGTTTCAATTTCAAAGCTTGACAGATAGTGCTGCATAAATTTTTCAAATTTAAAGTAATCGAAAGTCGGTTCTGTAAATATACCCGATACTTAAACGATTTATAAAATTAAACGCTTGAACAACCAACATTTTTTGTAAATAATGAGTATATTTAATCTATCTTGTTAAACTTATTAAATTTTGTGTTTTTATTGAAATAATGATCAAAAAGAAATTTTGAATATTTTGTAAGGAGTATTCGGTACAAAAAAATTTTGATTTCGTGAATCACTATTGACTGTCAATAAGTAACTGTTGCCACCTTTATGGGAAATTCACACAATTATTGAAACATCCAACTTCCAAGTTGGAAGCATTTTTTTCGTTTGGTCGGCAAACTTATAAGCGACTAACAGTTTCCTGTGTTATTTAAGTGAGTATACATATGATAAGCGAGCGTTTTTTTACAACTCGCTTGTTAAAAAACACAGCTAATGTTATAATGAAATCTGAAAATCTTTTATTTTTGTTGACTCGTGATGAAACACGTGATATTTATAAATAAATTAATATTTTTGAAATTTATGATCGAAACTACTTAAATGTGTGCCTTAGTACAGTACTTTTTTTGGTCCTTTATTTCAATTTCTTCACATTTTTTAGCAAAACACAAATTCAAACTTTCTTTCGAAAAACCGGAGACTCGAAATTGATTGGCTTAGTGTTTTTTGCGAAAAGATGTTCAGAATTTTCTGTACAACTTTTTCCGTGCCAACGATTTTTTGATAACAAAAATTGACCCGACCTAATATACAAAGTTTTAGACTGCAAAGACTCAAAACATATGCAAATAACCCATTTGCCATTATGAAAACTCATTTAAATTTTTTCAAAAAATCACTAAAAGTTTGGGTAAGATATATTGCAATACTTTTGATGATGATGGTTAGGTAATTTATCAAAATTTTTTGGATTACTAGATGTATCTTTGAAATTCTGCCATTTGACTAGAGTAACCAGACTACGAAAATCATTAATTTTCTGGTGGTAGAAATAGCGGCAGTGGAAAGCAGAAAATATAGAAAATAAATCAAAGCACAACAGAAATATCTATTTTCTTATCTTGCCTTTTTCATCGATACCAACTTTGGCTCGATCGCATTATTAATAAATTATTATTATTAGTAAAAGGTAATTCATTTATTAGATTATTTTCCTACCAAATCAGCCTGTCAGTTGTTCATTTTGCCCTCCACCGATAAAAGTAATCGGTACAGATTTCAATTAGTAGTTTTTTCGTTAAATGCGAAATTATTTTAAAAAATTCGGAAAAATTCATTTTTGATACTATTTTTTTGTTTTTTCCGGGTTTTCTTTGCACAGGTCAACAAATTTCAAAAATAAAATTTCGTGTTATAGCTTCGTGGCAAAGAAACTCGAAAATAAAATTGAATAGTTTATTTTTAATTTAATTTTTCTCTCATGAAACAAAAAAGTTACAAGTCCTCAGTTAGTATCAAAAATGATACTACCCGCCATCTCTTATATTTGGCGAACAATTGGCAACGGCTGTATGTACTGAATTTGAAAGCCTCTTTATTGAAGAGTATATATATATAGATAAATAAAAAGCCTTCAACCAGCCACAAGCTCGTTTTGACGAAGACAATCAACCAAAGCCAGTTACTAATGTCGCAAAGCGTTATGCCTGGACCATTTCCAAAAGTTTAATTTGTGTTCGGAATACATAAATGAATAATAATAATAAGATTCAGATATTTAATATGAGTTGAAATATTAATTTCTTAAGTTTTTCTTTAAAAGTATCAAATTTGACCCTAACAGAGAATTAGGGACTCATTTGAAACAAGGAAGTAAGAGTCAAACCCGCTAGTTATTGGCAAAGACATAGATGTTTTTCAACAGATCTGTTGCAACGAAGAAATTTTAAAAAATTGTTATCTCTATAACTAAATGAGGTATACATTTTTTATTCGACCAAACCTATTTTTAATGTTATCAACAAAAAACACAAGTCTTGGTGGCCAGAAAATTTTAATATTAGCTGTGTTTTTTACCAAGCGAGTAGTTAAAAAACGACCGCTTATCATATGTATACTCGCTTAAATAACACAGGAAACTGTTACTCGCTTAAAAGTTTGCCGACCAAACGAAAAAAAATGCTTCCAAGTTATGTTTCAATAATTGAATAAATTTCCTACAAAGGTGGCAACTATATCTGATTGATAATCAATAGTGATGTATGAAATGAACAATAGTGATGTATGAAATGAACATTTTTTGTACCAAATACTTTTCACGAAATACTCATAATTTGCTTTAGATCAATATTTCAATAAAAATACATAATAATTTAACAGGTAAGATAAACAAAATTTATCAAATATACTCATTATGTAAAACTATGTTGTTTGCTTTAGCTTTTAGCACTGAAAATCTTTTGAGTATCGGGTTTGTTTTCTGAACCGAGTCTCCAATGCTTAAAATCTGAAAATTTATGCATCACTAATTGTCAGAACTTTGATATATAAAATAAATTTGTCAAAAATTGTTTACAAAAATTCGATCAGAACATAAACAACGTTTTTGACTTTTCAGAAAATGCTTCCAAGTTTTAAAAAAAATCTTAAGCGAGTAAGCAGTCGTTTTTTGACTACTCGCTTGGTAAAAAACACAGCTATTGTCAACATTTTTTAAAAAATCGCTCATTTATTAAAAATTGTTATTCCATGAATTTTATGTAAATTTGAAAACATTGTATGATATGTTAAAGAAAAGAGTAAAAATACATAAAATTTTTATAGAAAAATGAGTCACAAAAAATCACGCGCTTAACCCATTTCTTCTCAACGTTGCGTTTACGCAACACGAAATTTTGCTTTACAAACTGCAGTAAAAATACTTATTTCAAAAGTTTTCTTTCTAAAATTAAAAAGCTTTCTCAAGCTCTTTGTCTACGTGCTTATTTTAATAATTAGTCTAACAGTTCTTGAAAAATAGCAATTTTGGAAAAATTTTGTGTTTATATTTTTTTAAAAATTAAAGTTTTTAATAACTGTGTTTTTATCAAGCGAGTTGTAAAAAAGCGATCGCTCATCATATGTATACTCGCTTAAATAGCACGAAAAACTGTTATTCGCTTAATGCAGGCTTCAAATCTGCGTTTTTGTGTGTCACACGGCGGCCATTTCCACACAACTTCGATAGTTAACAAGCTAGTCCGCCAGTTTGGCACACTAGTTGGCTTGCTGACAAAAATTTTTGATTTTCTCTGTCCAACAAAGCAAAAAAAAAAAACATTTCTATAGTCATTACGAAACCAAGGTTGTATTGAAACATAAGTGTAGTACTTTGTGGAGTACATTTTAATGATTTAAGTATGATATGAGAAATGTTTGGTACTTTTTGTTTTCTATTTGGTAGTACTCTATGTAAATTGCATACAGTATGCGTGATAACTTTGTTTAGATTCAGTAAAAAATTTGTTTCGACAAAAAGTAAGCAGGTGTGGAAGACTTGGCGAGAATTTTTGCTTTATTTTCCCCACTCAAAAATAATTTTATTTCGAAGCAATAAATACTTTTTTAAGAGTACATTTCTACTCTTCTCAAATGTAACCCTGTGTGTGCCAAACAAATTCCGTAATTTGAACGCTCACTTTCTCGAACACATACAAGTCGCCATATTGGTTGCCACACGAGTTCCAGTAGCTCGTTTCTGCAATTTTTGTCACCGCAGTTCTCACAATATTTTCTCACTTTGACGCCATAATGACGTCATTCTCATTTGCACCGTCTCTGTAATAAAATGAGAAAAGTCGGTGACTCGTCTCGCTTCAATTCTATTTTCGTAGGAATTCAATAGCCAAAGTGTTTCTGTAAACTAAAATATGCGACTCGAGTCGGCTGAAGTTGTCACTATGTTCTGTTTAGGTGAGAACAATTTTTGGTTGATAGTGCAACTTTCGATTTCAATGAAGTGGTTACTAATACTTCTACCCGGTACAAGGTATCAACTTAAATTTTTCATTTAGTCTATAAATATATAATATACACAATATTATAAGTATTACAATAGCTGTGTTTTTTATCAAGCGAGTAGTTAAAAAACGACCGCTTATCATATGTATACTCTCTTAAATAACACAGGAAACTGTTACTCGCTTAAAAGTTTGTCGACCAAACGAAAAAAAATGCTTCCAAGTAATGTTTCAATAATTGTATAAATTTCCTACAAAGGTGGCAACTATATCTGATTGATAGTCAATAGTGATGTATGAAATGAACATTTTTTGTACCGAATACTTTTCACGAAATACTCATAATTTGCTTTAGATCAATATTTCAATAAAAATACATAATAATTTAACAGGTAAGATAAACAAAATTTATCAAATATACTCATTATGTAAAACTATGTTGTTTGCTTAAGCTTTTAGCACTGAAAATCTTTTGAGTACCGGATTTGTTTTCAGAACCGAGTCTCCAATGCTTAAAATCTGAAAATTTATGCATCACTAATTGTCAGAACTTTGATATATAAAATAAATTTGTCAAAAATTGTTTACAAAAATTTTATCAGAACATAAACAACGTTTTTGACTTTTCAGAAAATGCTTCCAAGTTTTAAAAAAATTCTTAAGCGAGTAAGCAGTCGTTTTTTGACTACTCGCTTGGTAAAAAACACAGCTAATGTATAAATTATTGAATATACCAACTTAAATATTTTATTAATGAGATTTATTCCATGATAAAAATTTGTATCACTGCATTCAGCAACCGCATGAAAAGAATACTCGGATCTCAACGCATGAATAGGGTTTGTTTTATAAATATCAACATCACTAAGTGTCAAAACATGAAAAATTTGTTTTGTTTATTTTTGTTAATTTTTTTATTTTTGAAAAAATCAAAACAAAAAAAAAATGTCAACTGTTTCAATTTTATATATTCCCTTTCACATGTGTATCTTTCTCATCACAGAGCAATATTTTCTCACTTATTAATGTAGAAACACTAGCTTTCGTAAAAGTGAGTATTTTGGAACGAAATAGTGTGACGACAGAAAAAGTGACTATTTGTCGCAAAAGTTGCAGAAACGAGCTACAGATGTGAAAGCCACATAAAAGTTTGCAGACCAAAAAAAAAAAAAGCTTCCAAGTTATTTTTCAATAATTGTATAAATTTCATATAAAGGTGGCAACTGTATTGGAAAGACAGTCAATAGTGGTTCATGAAATCAACATTTGATTTAAAAATTTATTGCTTTCTTATTAACAAGATCAAATTTAAAAATATGTAAATTTTTGGTAAGACAATATAATATTTATCTGTGAAACTAATTCAAATTGTCTGAATTTGTTATATAAACTTAATATTTACTTTTCAAAAATTCAACTTTAACACAGGCATAGCAAATTTCAATTGCAGTGTTGGGTTTGTTCGTATACGTATACGTGTTTTCACATTTACTTGAACGCAGTCCTCAACAATGATTGGATTAAAAAATGGGTTGGATTAAAATATCACGCATTTGTCAAAAATCACTCTCTTTCTGTAAGAAATTATACATTGTTATTCAACACTTAAAAAAACACGAATAGTTAGTTATCACACGAATCTGGCATCTACGTATTGCATATATAAATTCGCTTGCAACTCTGGCCAGTTTCAGTGTTTAAATTTCGTTCTTCAAATTGCAGCCCTGTATAGCTTTTCCATTCAACTTGGCACCACTTGTCGACTTTGACACTTGTCACGCACACTCCTACACTGCAGCGTTGCCGTTTTTACTTCGATCGAAGTTTTTTACTTCACTTTTATGTCAAACACTTCCACACTTCCTCTTTTGTGGAAACACTTCGATTTTGAGTGATTAAAACTTTTTTTAGTTTTTGATTGTTTCACTTCATTTCACATTAAAAAATCAATAACATGGCATAACTGTTGGTGTAAAAGAATTCATAACTTGTACCTTCTCTCACAGAGTTTTGTATTGGATGAGAGAATTTTAATGATAGTGGCAACACTATGTTCGATTAAATACTTCTTGCAAAAGCGCGCGTTGTGAAGGTTGTTGAAATGTAAGTTTGTAAGAATTAATTACTTCGAGGAAAACTCTGATATTGCAATATCAGAATCACGAATGACTGATTCAAATGTGATATATTTACAATTTTTGTCGTATGCACTAAGTGCTGTTAATTCACTTAATGTAGAATTTCAAACAGAATCGCTTAGTTTTCATGAGTTGTTAAAATCATTAAAATTGTATTTCAGAAGTATTGTTATTAATTTTATTGAGATCTCTGCCGTAGAATTTGATATAATTTTTAAAAATGATCTCAATAATTTTAGAATTAAGCCTTTGTCTGATATATATATAGTGCCTAGAGCCCAGATAAAATTTAATTCCTATGATGTATCTGTAACAGATAAGAATGAAATTTTAAAAAGTTGTGTACATTTCTATTACATTCGTACACTAATTATGAAAAGAATCAATTTCAAATATCCAGTTTTGAGAACATTACAAATTTTGGATACAAGATCTTTAGCTAATAGTTTGGTTCCCCTCATAAAACTTTTTCCTAATCTCATCGAAGAAAAAGAAATCGACTGTCTAAAAAAGGAATGGCGTCTTTTAATATTAAATGATTTTTTAGCTGAAAAAGATTTGAAGAGCTTTGGTTCTACGTTTTTAAATTAAAAAGTGCCTTAGAAGTCCTGATGTACCAAAAAATAAAAACTTTCGTAAGAGCGTTGCTAAGGTTACCGCACGGTGGTGCAACAACAGAAAGGGTATTTTCACAATTAAAACTAATTAAAAATACAACTACAAATAAGTTAAAATTTAGCACCGTAAATTCGATAATGCTAATAAAGGACCACTTTCTAAATGATAATTTTTTAAATTGGAATCCCTAAACGAATACTTTATCGAATGTTTGTTATAACAGTGATATTTATTTCAGAACCGAAGAAATAGCTGCATAGAAAATGGAAATAGAAATTAGAAATAGATAATTTTTTAACATTGTTAATTTATACATATAAGTGATTGAAATTTATTTCAGTATTTTCTTATTGAACGCATATTTTCTTATTAAACTTTATTGATTGATTTTTATGAAAATATTTTTATTGATTTTTTTGTTATTAATTTTGAAATGTACCTGAATATGCTTAATAAACATTCATGTTAAAAACAAAATTAATTTATTTTAACACTTCGAAATCTCTGAAAATACTTCCATCTTGTAGCCTATTTTACTTCGTTTTAAAATTCTCGAACGGCAACACTGCTACACTGTATTCAGCGACGTCGGCAGCGAAAATCATCGACGCTATTCAGCTACGCAAACATAAGAAAATTTCACGCAATCAACGACGACGTCCGTCAGAAAATTTTCAACTTCAGCGCGATAACAACGGCGGTTAGCAAAGAAAAGAAAATTTCTTAGTGCTGAGCTTTTAAAATCCGGAAAATTGAGAAAATTTTGCGCAATTGGTATAATTAAAATTTCCACAGCGAATAATTTAGTGACATTTCTATGATGCAGCATTGATAACGAATAAGAAAAATACAAATATTGGCACAAAATAGAAGTGCAGCGACGAAGAAATTGTGTTTTCCTCCCCCCAACAAAGTGCTGAAAGCGGTATTAAAATCAAAAAATAGATATATTTTTGGGTGACACAAAAATAAGGTGTTCCAATTGTGTGTGTGGTGTCAATAAGTGTTTCCTCCGGCCGCTCTGTGTGATAATCGGTTATTACGCTTATTTTCTTTGGTGCAAAATAATTGCAGTGTTAAAAAAAAAAATTTTTTTTTATAAATCAAAAGTTTAACTTTACAAAACTTTGCTCAAAAGCATTGTTATAAATTGACATACGTTGGAAGACGTTGCAAGTGGCTGCAGCAGGCACCTGTGTACTCAAAATAGCAGCAACAACACAACAACAAAAATACACCCAAGTTTATTTTAGTAAAAAAAAAAAAAAAATCGTGTGCTGTGCGCGTTTTCTCAACGCAGTCATCGTGTTATAACCAACTCTTGCCGGCTTATTTCCTATCCAAAACCAACAACGTTGTGACTAACTTTTTTAAGCTCTGTGTTTTTTTTTCAGCAGCAAATAAAGCTCCAAATTAAACAGGCTTTAAGTGCTAAATAAAAAAATTACGTGCAATACAAGGTGCTTAAAAGATAATCAAGTGTTAACCATAAAAATTAAACAACAAACACAATAAAACATTTTTATTGTTTTATTGATTGCATCAAAAAAAAAAAAAAATAAAACAAACAAAAATAAGCAAAACTCTGCTAAATCGTCAAATGTTTTAAATTAGCTAGAAATAGAAAAGGAAAAACAGTGGAAGCCAACTTTAACGGTCGGTCACGCCCTATCAGAATACTGCGCTAGACTCAATTTTGCTGCGTGAGTAAAAATTTAAGGATTTTCTTTTTACTTTCTTTTTGCCATTATTTCTCATTTTTAGATGAAGTTGGTAACTTGTTTTGAATCTTTTTTCGATTATTGTACGGTTACGCTCCTGCTACTGGTTGTTGCTACACTTGCATGTTTTGCTGTTGCTGAACGTGTTACTGACATGATTTACGCGTTAACTGCACGCTACAATCAGACAGCCAGCCAATTAATCAGCCCCAAGACGATACGGACCGGGCTCAGGTGTGGTCTTGATTTGCCCCAAACTGCTTAGAAAAGTTTTACCGTTTGCGCCTGAAGTTGCAATTTCTTTATTAGACTTTCTTAAATAATTTTTCGCACACTTAGCTGTGCGTTGTATGCAGATTGCTTGGTTTCTATTTAAATAATTACCAGCAAGTCCTCAGACATGACATCAAAGCTAACAACAACAGTAAAGTTCCATCTTTATCAGGACCTATTATCTGCTATAAACTCTTTTCCAATGAAGAACGAGAAATATCTTCTTTTAAATGATTGTTGCACGATTTAGACTTCAACTCTATCTTGTCAATGAGCGTATGGCCGGCCAGTTGGAACGGTAGTTCATGAATTTATGCCGCGATCAAAATTTTTCGGGCTCGTGAACGCGTGCCAAAGAACATGCTATCCACTTCATAAAACTGCTAAATTCGGATTCAACCTCGATTGCTGCTTCATCAAATATGATGTATTCACTTTTATACCAGAAAATTGCTGGCCTTAGATCTAAAATTAATAATTATTTTGAATCATCTTGTTCATAAGAATACGATTTTGCTTTATTTTCTGAAACTTGGTTAACTGAACATAATTTTACACCGGAATCGTTTAATGGCTCTTTCTATAACGTCTTTCGTAAAGATCGTTGCCCAAAAACCACGACTTTATAACATGGAGCGGAGTTTTGGTTGCGATTCTAAATTAATTTCCATGTGAGCAATACAGCTTCCTCATATAAATGCTTCTCAATTTACGTGGATTGAGATTGAGATCATTGTCAAACTTTCTATTTCTAATTGCGTTGAGCTTTTCATCATAGTTAGCTACATCCCACCTGTATAAGCTTAGAATAATAGTAGCTAAATCCCACGTAGAAGCTCCTTTGAACGTTATATTGCTCTTTTTGAACACTGCCGTTTCGGTTCTCAAACATCTGTCATCTTTTCAACATCTAGTGTAGTGCTGGTGACTTCAACCTGAGAAGCTCGATTGTAACAAATCTTACTTACTACCATTAAATGCTTATATTTATACTGAGGTTCTATTGATCGATTTTTTTAATCAATAAAATTTATTACAAATCAATAACTTTACGAATGATAATAATCGTACTCTAAATCTAAAATTTGCAATTAAAGAATTCATCGTAACACTCTAGGTTCCATTTTTATCAATTTTTAATGGCACTTATCATCATAAACCTGAATTTTGTATATTATTAATACCAAAACAGGTCATTAAATACAGATCAACACTTGTTTTAAATAAAGCTAACTTTGATGCAATGAATAATTATTTATCTTCAATCTCCTGGGACATTATCTCTCGTTAAATTGCTCTATCCGCGACCTATGACAGCTTTTTATCAATATTGAAACACTCAATTCATCAATTGGTCCCCTTGAAATAAACGTTCAGTAATAATAACCCTCCTAAGTGTTTAACCAGAGACTCGCAAACTTGAAAAACAAAACGATTAAAGCTTTTAAGCGCTTTAATCAAGAGCCTTTAAATCTGAATCTAAAACCCACTCACATGTCTCTTATTCATGAATTTAACCTCCTGATGTCAAAGGAGATATGAAAGCGACCTGGAGGACCCTGAATGGATTTTTTAATCGCAAGTCTCAGACGTGGGCTATTGAAAAAGTAAAAAGTGCAGATGGATTAATTGTAAATAGTGCCACTGAGGTAGCTGATTGTCTGAATGGTTTTTTGCAAGCAGGGCAGTCGACATTGTGACAGCAATTGAAGTTGAAGATAATGACAACATCAATGCATTTAGAACTCTGAGTATGGCAAGTAAGAGTTTTGCATTTGAGCAGGTCGCCAGAAAAGACATCCAAGAAGTTCTACTGCAACTTCATGTCAACAAGTCCTCTGATATAGATGAAATACGCCATCTGTTATCAAAAACTCGGCCACTGCAATTTCAAGAGTAATGGCTGTATTATTCACTTCAATAATCAGAACTGGCATCTATCCTGGCAAGTTGAAACTTCAGAAAATTTTTCCAATCATAAAAGGTGGAGAAAAAACAAAAACCCATAACTACAGACCAATTGTGATTTTCTCGGTGCTAAACATAGTTGTGTAAAAACTAATGAAGAAGCAAATACTCAGCTAATTAGATGGACTTTTATATAATCAGCAATATGGTTTTCGTCAACGGTCGGGAACACAGCCCGCACTGATACATGCGATCGACGATATTTGCGCACACTTGGACGGAGGCTGTCGAGAAGTAGGGGGTCTATTTATAGATCTTCAAAAGGCTTCTGAATGTGTCAGCCATGATATTCTAATCGAAAAAGAGTAGTCTGGGGTGTCCCACAAGGCAGTGTGCTTGGCCCATTGCTATTTTTTTTTATATTTATTAATGACATAAAGTATATAACGCTGAATGGGAAAGTTTTTCTATTTGCTGACGATAGCAAATCGCGTCTAACACTCAGAGCGAAGCTTGAATACGATGTGGCAATTTTGAAAGAATTGTTTTGCTTTAATAAAATAGCACTCAATGAAGGAAAAACAAAATTTATTACTATCTCACCACAACATACAGAGGCAGAAAAATTCAAATTCATGGTAGGAGACACTGAAGTAATGGAGGAGGACGAAGTTAAGTTCCTGGGCCTAAGCATTAGCAACAACCTTGCATGGAATTTTCATATTGGAGGCATACAGAGAAAGATATCGTACGGGTTAGGTATACTTTAAAAATTAAAAAACAAACTCTCTATGGAAACTAAATACTGAATTTACATGTCCCTGGTTCAGTCTCATTTGACATAAATGACGCAATGCTGGGCTTATAAAAACACTGGAGCTAAAAAAATTGTTGAAGAATTTAAAAATGTTTTATCTATAAATATGCTCTATCAATATCAATTAACATTGAAAATCCACAAAATACTGATCCATTCCTTGACCAGCTTTGTGTGTCGATAAACGGTATTTCTGAAGTTCTCATCATCTGTTTATCATATATTCCACCAAATAGCTCTTTGGATGTTTATAAAGCTCATACGGATAATATATCATGTTTGGTTGCTGACTCTTGTGATGATAGCAGACAATTTCTGGTGCTTGGTGATTTCAATCTTCCAAATGTTTCGTGGTTGAAAAAACAATCTGATGGTTATCTCTCTCCATTGAATGTTTCCAGTGGCGCTGAACTCTATTTAATTGATAATTTTTTTAATCTGGGCTTAAATCAAATTAACTCTTGTTTTAACTCTTTGAGTAGATTGTTAGATTTAGTCTTTATAACTGGCAATATAAATTTTAAGTTATTTGAAGCTGCCTTTCCGATTTCAGCTTTAAGTGCACATCATGTCCCTCTAGAGATCAAAATTGTTTTTTATAAGTATCTTGCATTAATTAATGATGATTCAAATATCAGTTATAACTACCGCGCCTGTAATTTTGACTACTTAAATTCTGTTTTCATTGGTATAAATTGGATTAGTGATTTTGATAAGCTCGATACTGTTTCGTGTTTTAATAACTTTAAATCTTTAGTTTCCACTGTTTGTAATGATCTCATCCCAATAATTAGACGACAAGTTTACAAATTACCATGGTATACACGTGGTCTCAAAAAATTAAAAAATTTGCGCTCTAAGTTTTATAAAAAATATTTGCTCACTAATAATCAATTTTTTTTTCTCAAGTATAGGCACTATATGAGGGAATTCAATTTTCTGGATAAGTACCTTTACAAGCAGTACATTTTAAAATTTGAATACGATATTACATCGAATCCGAAGTCTTTTTGGCGGTTTATTAAGTCTAAAAAAGGTTCTTCAAATATTCCGATGTCGATGTTTCTTAATAACACTACTTCTAATGTTGCATCAACCACTGCAAATCTTTTTGCGGATTTTTTTCTATCAAACTATGAACCTGCCTATGATGTTGATTTTGAAGTTCCAAGTAATTTTGCCCCAGAAATTGATTTTGGGTCACTTGCTTTGACTGTGGATGATATTATTAATGGGATTCGTCGGCTTAAATCTTCACAGAAATTGGATGTTGATGGTTTTTGCTCATTTTTCTTAAATAAATGTGCAATCAGTTTAGCATATCCTCTGATGCTAATTTTCAACAGTTCTCTGCGTTCTGGCAATTTCCTTGACTGCTGGAAAGTGTCTTTTGTAACTCCTGTCCATAAATCTGGGTCAAAAAATAATGTTTCTAATTACAGACCAATATCCAAGCTCTCTTCCATATCAAAGCTTTTTGAATCAATAGTAAAAGAGAAAATGTTTTTTGCTGTCAAGAAAATTATCTCCCCTTATCAGCATGGCTTTATGCCTGGTCGGTCGACAGTTTCCAACTTGGTTTCTTTCACTGAATATTGCTTATCTGCGTTTCAGGATGGTTGTCAGGTTGATGTAGTTTACACAGACTTTTCCAAAGCCTTTGACAAAGTCTCCCATTCTCTCTTAATTAAAAAACTTAAGTGGATTGGATTTCATTCTGGTTTTCTTAGCTGGCTGACTTCATACTTATCTAATAGGCAGTGTGTTGTAGCCTTTGATAATGTTACATCCTACCCATATGTTGCTACTTCGGGTGTCCCGCAAGGTAGCATTTTGGGGCCCCTATTATTTATAGTTTTTATTAATGACATTACTACCATCTTTCATAGCTGTAATTGCCTCTTGTATGCAGATGACCTGAAGGTTTTCCGTAGAGTACATAACTCCGCTGATATTGAATCACTTCAATATGAAATTGTCAAACTTAACAATTGGTGCAGTAAAAATTATATTTTTTTGAACCTGGATAAGTGCATTTGTATGTCTTATTCTAGGTCTCTTAATCGCAATCGATCAGCTTATCATATTGCGGGCTCTAACTTGTTGTCCTTGGAGCAGTTTAAAGACCTTGGTGTTGTGTTTGATTTCAAACTCACTTTTGTTCCGCATTTAGATTATATTGTACCAAAAGCATATGCAATGCTGGCTTTTATACGCAGAAATGGCTCGTGTTTTTCTGACCCCTATACGTTTAAAGTGCTTTTTACAAGTCTAGTTCGCTCGAGGCTTGAGTATGCGTCTGTCGTGTGGAACCCTTTCTATGAGTGCCATAAACTAAGACTTGAACGTATTCAAAAATCGTTTACTCGTTTTGCTTTGCGGTCTCTTAATTTTGATGGATCTTTTCCCTCATATAGTGCCCGCTGCCTATTAATTGGTCTTAAGTCCTTAGAGATTAGAAGAAATATTTTATCGCTTCTCTTTGTACATGATATCATATCGGGGATTGTTGATAGTCCTGAATTGCTGTCAATGATCAATTTCAATATTCCGACTAGAGTACTTAGGAATTTTGATCCATTCTATTTGGACATGTGTCGCACTAATTATGCATCAAATGCACCCATTGCTAGAACTCTGTATCTGTTTAATGTAATTTATTCTAATCTTAATCTTGATTTTTCTTTTTCAAAAAATCAATTGAAACATGTATTAAATACTTTTTTGTAATTTTTGTATACTCATTTATTATTTGTAATAGTCTGTAAGAACTTTGTTCATAGATTAATAAAAAATAAATAAATAAATAAATAAATAAATAAATATTAGAAGCACAAGTTACAATACAACACAATTAAGCTAACATACTCACGGATTGGAAACAAGACATAGGAGCAACTTAGTTGTGGCGAGATGCAGCCAAGAAGTGACGAAGCAACGCTACTTATACGCAGGATTAGCCTTCATAGGCTCTTGGCAATGGAGCACACTGTAAAATGAAATGTATAGCCCGTTTCAAATGAGAAGAACATTTTTTAGTTTCATTTTTCGATGCGCAGTAAGAAATTATTTTTAAAGCTAGAACATTTTTTAGAGCATAATTTCTTGCTCTTTTTGTACTGTTCGCTGAACTTTATGCTCTTTTGAGTGTTTTTTTACTATTTTTCTATATATTTAAATGATCAAACATTCAGAACAAATGATCGCACAAGTACGGTGTTGCACCGATGGCCTGCAGCAACCGGCATCTTGATAGAGAAATCAAATACAAATTACATAAAAAAGAAATTATTTTCTCAAGAAAAAATTGTGAAGTGAAATTTTGGCTAACAAATTATTTTTTGACGCCCACTTTTTTTTTAAATTTTGATTTGTTGATTTTGAAAAATAAAATTCAGTACTTCCGCAGTTGCAATGAACAACAAAATTCAGGAATGTACATTAATTTTTTTCATTTATTTTTCTGCTCAGAGAATATTCAATTTTTTTTTAATGTCGACCAAACAGAATGAAGAACGCTCTCAAAATTATTTTCTTATTCTCAAACATGCGCCAAAATGTTCTTCTCTTTTGAAACAGGCTATACAAATTTATAAATATCAGAATATCAAATAAAAAAATAAAAAAACAACATATTTCACAAATTCCTTTACAATTCCAAAATTTCATCAAATGGACAAGGAAAATAGTAATTATTTTTGGACTTTCATCAACAACAAAAGAAAATCTAATAGATTACCTAGCTCCATGTTTTATCACGACTCCTCTTCGGAGAATATAGAAACTATTGGTAAATAGTTTGCTAATTATTTTATGTCTGTTTATTGCCCGGCTTCTTATCCTGAGCCGGCCTCACTTGTTCTATCTTGTTCTTGAATCTATCTTATTCGTTTGAAGATATAAAATCTGATCTGTCTAACCTCAAAAATTGCCCAACTTCTGGCCACGATGAGCTCAAATAGTAGTGAAAAATTGCGCCCTATCTCTGGCTACAGCGCTTTCATTGATATTGAGGAATTGATTATCCGCGGGTTGTTTTTTGAAAAATTGAAAACATTCTCATATCGTCCCAATCCATAAATCTACCTCTAAACAGGATATAAGAAATGAAAGACCCATTTGAAAAATTTCCATGTCCCTAAAGTCATTTCATGTCAAAAATGTACAAATCCACTGAACAAAATGGGTTATTAACCGTTAAATCAATATTGACAAACCTGGCACGCTTTTGCAATTTCCTTATTTGCAATTTCCTTACATACATTGCATTCAACTTTCAAACTGATGTCATATTTACTGATTTTGCGAAGGCGTTTGACAAAGTCTGTCACAAAAATTTAATTTTTAAACTTACCTTCCTTAGAATTAATTTAAATCTTTTAAAATGATTCCATTTCTGTCTATCTAACCTCATCCAGTCCGTAATAATAAAATACATCACATCTAACATCCTTACATCTAGTGTTCCCCAAGGAAGCCATTTAGGGCCTCTCCTGCTCCTTTTATTTATTAACGATCTGCCCACGGTCAGACGTCATTCCCAGTGCGTCTATTTGCGGATGATCCTACACTATTCTGTGCTATTAAATCGTACGCTTCTGTAAATTTATTTCAATCAGACATCGACTCAATTCTTAACTGGTGTGAATTAAAAAAAATACATCTCAACGTTTCCAAATGTCAATGTTTCACTTTATGTAGGTCATAATATCCTTTAATTATCCCTTATTCTATAAATTCATGTCAACTGAAGAGGGTAACTTCCAAGAAAGCTCTTGGAATTCTATTCAATCCCTGTTTAAATATTAAAGACAACATTAATGTTATCATCAATAAATCTCACTCCATGCTAGGCTTCTGAATAAGGAATTCTAAAAATTTTAAGGACCCATGCCCTAAAATGCCCTAAAAATTTATATGGATCATTCTTTTCACCACACTTATAATACTACTCGAGTGGTGACCGTGGTGTACAGGTTAAGTGTGTAGCTTAGCACGCTCGGAGCCCGAGTTCGATCCCCAGTCGCGGCGAAAAGTTTTTTCAATAAAAAAATTTTTCAGATCGGTTCAGTGACCTCTCTGCTGACAATGGCAAACCTCAGAGAGTAAATAATGCCATGTAAAGCTTCTTGAGAACATGAACTTTAGCCGTTCGGAGTAGGGCATAAAACGTGAAGGTCCAGTTCTCGGTTAATTGTGTGCAAACATTTATTAACACACACAACACATTTGATGACAAGAAGCTCGGTCAAAGTCCTTTCAAGGGCTGAAATGGCCAATTTGTTGTTTTGTTACTACTTACTTTTATGGATTCTCCTCCATCTACACTATCTCTTAGAGTGAAAAGAGTTCAAAAAAATTCACAAGATTCATGATTTTCAAGCTTAACCCTCAGACCCTACCCTTCGCCAACAGATGTGCCCTAATTTATATTTGTTCACTTGAATCTAGATGTAGAATTCAGTCTGTCCCTTCTATTAACTTTCGCGTTCCTTCTCATAGAGCTGCATTTGTTTTAAATTATTCTTTTACACGCTGCACGATAGCAACGAATCGGCTATTGCCCATGATTGATATCTCTGACAATATATCAAGAAATCGCTTTAAAATTAACCTCAAACTTCTCAAAATATTTCACTTAGTTGCACGCTTTAAAATTTCATAATTTTATTTTTTTTTTACTTGTTTTGTTTTTTTTTATGTGCCTAATGGCACCATGCTATGTTGTTGGCACCATGTTATGACCACTTCAAACAGTTTGCTTCATTATTCTTTTAACCCTTTGTGGCCTTTTGTGTGGTCAGTCTCCTACATCCAGCTTGGTCAGCGCTGGATGGCCAACAGTTTATCATTGATTTGCACTTAACTGTTTATGGTTAGTTCAAAGCAAGAACGACATCAACGACAATAACAGCAACAACAACAACAAATGAACCATACACACTAATTGCATTTAGTTACCGCATCATTATGCAAGCCTGTCGTCGCTCTACACGACAATATTGACAGCAAAAGCTTCCATCTATAAAACCACTTGAGTTAACATCAGGTTAATTGCATCAGCATTTTTGCATTTTGTCCACCTACTGTGTGCTTAGAGTTGCCACACTTTATGTTTTTTCTCAATATAGATCAAAAATTGCAATTTCAAGTTCATAGTTTTATTTTAAATACATGGCATACATTTTTACTCTAAAACTTATGATTGTAGACAATAACATGCACTTTTACAGGGTTGCGGGCAACATTGAAAACATTTTGCACTGCGACAGGGCAACATTTTTTGGTAGAAACGAAAACGCCATTACTTTCGATTTAAATTTTGAAAGTATTTTCATTCAACTTGAAGACATTTTTTTCATTTTAGGAAGTCTTCAAATTCTCTTTGAATCGTTAAAACTACTTTGCTGTAATTTTTAAAAGTGTGATTTGTTTGCTATTTGTTTTTCCAGTGATCATTTTCTGACACCTAATGCGTGATTCGTAACAAATTAACTCCATTTTACGGTCAACATAATTGATCCACCGGACAGGCAATTCAAGGTATTGTGACCAAATTTCGCACCAGTGTTACTTTATTGGACATCAATCCACCAACGCGTATTCGGAGAGTACATACCGAGTAGAATATTGCTGATGTATCTTTCAATGTCAATGAAGATCGCGATTTGTCAATTCGTCGCAGTTCTCAATAATTTGACTTATGTTATTCGACCACCTGGAACAGTTTACGTAAGGACTTCTGGATGAAACCATACAAAATACAGCTGGTGTAAGAACTGAAGCCGGGTGAGACTTATCACAATCTTGTTTGATTGGTGAATGGGTCTTAGAAAAGTTGGATGAGGATCCAATTTTTCGAAAAATTGTCTACAGTGACGAAGCTCCATTTTGGCTCAATGGAACATCAATAAACATATATATTTATTTTTTTTTTAGCTTGGACCAACGCTTAGGGGATGCCCCTATTAATACGAAAGCAATGTGTTGATTCGGAAAATGGGTAAAAGACTAGTTGTTGGGTTTAAAAATAGAGAAGTGACGGTGAGCATTTGACGGTGAGAAATTATTACACAATTTTATTTTTCAACTGTAGAACGAACTATCACGGTAATGCGAGGTTCTGTTGGGTTTCAATACTGTAGGGATGGGCTATATGAGCTATCAAAATGAACCTGGGAAATACTCGAGCTAGTGATGTCAGGTCGTGTACCTTCCTTGAAAACATCCAATGGTAGTACCTGTATAACAGGCTTATGAACCCAACATTGCGACGAAGATCAAAAGAGTTGAGAGAGGTTGAAACATTTTCATTTCCACGGCGGTGAATTCGGTCCAGATGCTCCAAATAATATCTTAAAGCCTATGCAAAATGTGCGAATTGTACTCCATTTTCGGCCTTATATATGAGGTATAGATAGTGCGAAGATCAGTTGAAGTGAAATATTTGTTTTGCATTGGAGTTTAAAATTGGCTAAGGGAATGTCAACCCTATCCTTCTCTGGAAAGATGGTGGTTACCGTTCCCTACCTAGCTACTTAATCTGCTTTGTCGTTGTCTTCGATATCTCAGTGACCTGGCACTCAAATGATGTGAGTTCTGGCATGTGTAGCCATTTCGTTAAAAGACTCTCGTTAAAAGATTGCGGCAAAGGAGTTTGACATAGAGATTTAAGTGCCTCTCAAGAAACAATTTTTATTCGTACCAAAGTGTTCAGGCACAAAAATCCCGAGTATCGTACCCAATTTCATTGTTAAAAGCTGCAAGAAGTTACGAAAAACTACGTAGTTAATATGAAAATGAAGTGCACATTGATGCAACACCGAATGCAAATGAGCTCTAGTGAGCACAACGCTAAAAGAAATTCTTATATTTTACCGAAAATAGTATCGTAACTGACCTGAGTCTTAACTATAATGTTCTCGAAACATGCCCAAGAATACCTCGAAAGTCACCTGAAATAGTAGCGTGGTTAGTCTGTATTGTTTTAAAGAACAAACGACTATATTCAGACACAATAAACCCACAAAAAACCGATTCAGTCTTCGTTCGTACACTGTGCATGCCCAAGGTGTTCCAGAACTAGTACTTCTTTCGGTGCAGATGTCGGACATTCACCGTCACGGGCACCGGACATATATTAGATACTCTGTTGACCCAAAATAAGAAATTTTTTTCCGTGTGTCTGTCTTTGAAATGCTCCAATTGGCGGAGTAAAAGTGCCGCCTCTTGTGTCACCAAGACTTCCGCTTGGTAAAAGCTTAAATCTGAAGTCAGGGAGTTTGAAAGAGGTCTCAATTCCCTAATGAGAGAGGAATAGGAGAGAAAACTTCTCCTCCTGTTCGTCCCTCAAATTATGAGCCGTCTATGAACACGTGCTTATTGCTTCATTCTTTTCCTGGGATGAATACGGTGAGAACATCATATTTCTGGGTGCAGTATAAACGTGTGCCAGTATCAACGTGTGTCCTAAGTTTGTGCTAGACCTCTACACAGATTTCCTTAGTCTCAGGACTGTGATGGCTGTGAATTCTTTGGCAATTCAGTCCCGAAAAAGTACATAGATGTGGGATGACATTTTGTGCGTTCGTTCGTATAGAACGAAGAGTAATGGTGATGTATATTTCTGCAATTCTTTTCTCCTTGTTGAGTTTATACTGTATTTAGATCTTCGTAGTGACCGATCACCGACCGAACTATTTCTCCAAAGAGGTTTAATGATCGCTGTATATATTTATCGAAATATTTCTGGAGAAAAACCCAATTTTATCTCCATTGATTTTTTGAAGAGCGCTGTATATGGCTCTTTTATTTCATTCCGTGGAAGTTTCCTATTCAAAAATACTACCAGATATTCTCCGCTATTTCTGAATTTAAGTCTTATTTTGTTGAGTCTTGGGACTTCAGAATAGGAATTTTGTATTTCCTTGTGAAGAGGACTAGTTTCGTCCTAAATAGAATAACTCGGACTCCGCCGGTTACTGAACAGCTCGAAAGTGACTCTGGTCTCTATGAGGTTTCGCAGTGTTTGCCGAAATTTAGCTTTCCACTGCCTTGTGGGAACCTCTACTGACGAATCTACATAGCGTGGAATCCTCTAGCTTTGAGGTGGCTGCCCTGCTAGTAAGGATCTGGCGAACTAAAACATCAATGCTGATGTGATAACACCCGGTAGTACGTTGTAAGGTTGCGGTTATAGTGAACGCCGAGTCAGACAGGCAGGCAGACAAGCAATGTGAACAAGCGAGATAGATAGCTATCTGCATCTCGTTTTTTCACACAGATTTCAGCCTGCCTGTCTGAATCGCGTTCACTATAAACGCGGCCTTAAAGAGTCTTGCTGTGTCCCGCAATGCTATAAGAGTGTATTCATTTATCTATTGCAGACAACAGGGCGTGAAGAGCAATCAGCAATGTTTTAGTGTAAGCGTGTTGAGCGTGTGCTAGTCTCAAAGGATCGATAGTTTGTCATAAATAAACTTCAATAAGTCTTTCTAGTGTCTCGGGTAAGAGAAGAGCAGAGGCTAATGGGTCTCAAGTCATGGCATGAGAGATTTTGCCTACTTTGGGTATAAAGACTACTTCCATCTTCTTCCAGGAAGAGGGCATAGAACTAAACTTCAGGTAGCCTGCAAAAATTGCCTACAACCAAGGCACCATTAGCGCTGGATACCATGAGGGTCTGGCGATTTGTAGGACTGGAAATTGTTCACAGCACATGTTATTTTTCTTCTTTCCAACAGTTTAGTTGTGGAAGAAATTCTAAGAAATTCATTCAACGTGCTAGTTGTGCTACCAGAAAAGTGAGTAGAAGAAAGTGAGAAAACTCAGATAGACGGACTTCTCCGTCTTAGTTGGAGTACTTTCGGGGCACTGCTTGATAGAAACACATGCTCCCCAGCTACGTATTGAAGTCAACGACCACTGCAGAAGTGAAGTAAGAAACAACAGTGACAGTTAAGAAGAAGAAGACTACTCATCCTATTGCATCTACTAAAAGGTTCCATGAAAAGCGGGAAAAAAATAAAAAAAAGTCTTTTTTATCTGGTTGGACTTTGAAACTAAGAAACATAGTTTTGAATAAAATAGTTTAAACAATACATTCTTAAGTTTTGTTCTTTTTTAAATTAAAAATATGAGTAATAAAAAAATCATTAATTTTCAATGTTTTTAAATGAATAATAAATATGAAACAGTTCGAACAGTTGGCAACTCCAGTCATAATGTAAGGTTCGATGATTTAAGCAAAACCTGCAGCAAGCATTTTGAGCATCAATTTATGATGAGAAGAGAAACAGTTTGTTGTTGCAAAAGGTGTCGGAAATAAATGCAATTTTAACACTGTTGTTAGTTTCTTTTGTTGACGCCTTTTTCGTCTTCCTGTCGGTACCACTCCATTGACAGTAGCACTCCATTACCAGCACTTTTTCCACAGTTCACTTTATATCGAGCTATGCTGCGCCATTGATGTTGTTTAAAAACATTTTTTTTTCAAGTGTTTTATAACGGTGTTTCAGTTGGTTGTGATGCAGGTGGAGAATTTTTCAAGTAAATTATTGTGCAATATTAATGACCATGATTGTGTGCGTGCCGTTGTAGGTGTTGTGTGTATGCATTTAATTTTAAGTTTATGTAGAATCGAGTGAATATTTTAATACTTTTGACCCAATTCCTGAACCAGCTGTCTGGAAATTTTGTTTTCATAATTCCTGTGTTTATTAGATATTAGAAATTAATAACTACACAGTAGTTATGTTGATAACGACACAACTCTTACCGTTTTGGTATTTCTTATTCTAAGAACCGCAATTATCCAATTCAATCTCTTCGTTGATCTAAAAAAAACGGTCTAAAAAAATCAAAGTTGCTTGTAAGCAACGTGGAAGTCGAAAAGGTTATTTATTTTATTTTTATTGTTGTTTCGTGTTTTTTTTTATAGTTTTACAAGCTGGCACCCGGCGCGCTGCTTCTGTCCTTGCCCAATGCCTGTTTCAGTCTGGCAATACAATGCCATCAACAAATAGTAACTCCACTCTGAGTATCAATATTCTTTGATCATTATTTTCAAAGCTATTTAATATAAAAAATTGTCTTTTATATTAAAAAAAAAAAATTTTAGGCCACACCGAGTATATTCGCGTAGTGGATATCAACAAAAAGTTACTTCAAACCGAGTTTCTTTGATCTGTGACTATTATATCAAAAGTTATTCAATTAAAAAAAAAATGTGTCTACTATGGGCGGAAAAACACTCCTTCTACAATGCCCCATGGAATGTTTCCAAATAAGACCCACACGCTTTTCTTGCTGAAATTGACGCTTATACCCAAATACCCAAGGACCATAGTGAATCAAACTATGAGAGAAATTGAGCGAAAATGCCACGATCCAGAACAAGCAGGCACAAAAACTCCGTCTATTGGTGGACGGAAGAAATAGCAAAACTGCGACAAGCATGACTTCGTAGCCGAACGAGATACAACAGAGCAAGACGCTCAGGTATAGCGCTATTCGAAAACGAAGATTTCAAGAAAGTCAAGCACAAACTCAAACATGCTATAACATCAAGCATTAAGCGGAAGTGGCATGAACTTCGAAATGGAATTAACAACGACCCCTGGGGAGTTGGATACCAGCTCACCATGCGAAAACTCGTATCAAAACCTCCGATCCTGAGCTTGAGGCTGACACAATGAATAACATTGTAAAAGTCCTCTTACCTACACATGATGTACGTGAAGAAATCCTGGAGACCACACAGGACGGTGTTCCTAAAATTTTCACAGAAACGAGCTCAAGTAGTCGCGAGTACGCTGAAAAACAACAAAGTGCCCGGCTTTGATGGCGTCCCATCAGAGGTCTTAAGAGTTCTTGTAATATCGAGATATCGGGCACTGTTGCACATGTTTCTGATAGAAGGCATTAATAGAAGGCTTAATAGAAGGCATTTTCCCAGAACTATGGAAGAAAACAAAGTCTTGTGCTCACTAATAAGGACAAAGGCAATCATGAGTCTCCTTCAGCCTATCGACCCTTATGCATGCTTGATACAGCTGGCAAAATATTAGACGAACTGATTAAGCCTCATCTTGCAATTGAAATCTATAATGGTGGGGGATTGTCCCCTGGACAGCATGACTTTAGACCCGGTAAATGTAGCATTTGAATAATCGAAGAAGCTCTGGCAAGTTCTGAAAAAGCTCAGAGTAGAAATCATTACTTCAGAGGAATCGTCTTACTGGCCTCCCTGGATGTGAAAAATGGTTTCAACAGCTCTAAATGAAACGCTATGATCCACGCTTTGGAAACTCACTTTCGAATATCGCTGTATCTAAAGACAGTAATGCAAACTACCTCATAACACAAACTACCTCAAGGACCGTAAACTCATTAACGAAACCACTAGCGGCGCTAGACAAAAACAGATAACGTCAGGAGCAGTGCAAGCGTCAATACTAGGCTCAAATTTGTGGAACGTAAGTTATGACGGAGTTCTCTGAAATGATATGCCAGATATCGTCGGGTACGCAGATGATATTGCTGCCATTATCACCGCACCACAGAAGCACCAGGTTTTGCGTAGAACACAAGCATGGCTTGACTCTCCTTCAACTTGCCACCGCGAAAAACTGAGCTCCTTCTTCTCACAAGAAAGCATATCCCACAGAAGTTGAAATACAAATCTGCGTAAACACGGTCACTACCCAGAAGTTGGTACACTACCTAGGGTTAATACTTGATTCCAAGCTGTCCTTCTAGGCACATATACAAAACGCAGCGAGCAGTCCAATCAAAAGCCTGGCTTAGTCAGCTAATAGCAAATATAGGCAGGTCAAGGTAGAGTTAGCGAAAGTTGTTAATGTTGACAAGACATTCCATTTTTTTGTATGGAAGTGAGCTGTGGGCTGACGCACTCAAAACAAAACGATGTTAGAAGCCCCTAACTGCGATACAGAGAACGGCCGCTCTAAGGGTAGCTTCAGCGTACCGTAAAGTTTCTGGGAACTGTAGAAGAAGAACAGCAACGAAATAATTACAAAGCAGGAGGTAAAGCTACAGACCCTGCGCAGGTGGCAAGAGCGATAGGAGCTCGAACAAAAGGCAGGTGGAGAGCGAAAATCATCCCTTATCTTGACAGGTGTTATAACCGAGCATTCGATAATGTGCACATTTACATCACGCAGTATCTGTCAGGACACGGGTACTTTCGAAAGTACCTTCACAAATAGGAAATGTAGAAAGACCCGATTGAATTTATGGTGACGGACAGCTCGATGACGCGAAGCACACCTTCTTTCAATGCACATGGTGGATTTCGGAACGCTCTTATAGAAGTGATAGGCGCTTTTAACCCTACATCCGTTCATGGTAAAACAATACGCTAACCATCTGTGGGGTAAAATTGTACCCCAGTGCAATTATATGAAAAAAAGTCTGAATTCAAATCCAAATTATATAAATGAAAGCCTTTTTTATAAAAAAATTATCAAATAAAACAAAAAAGGAGAAAACAATTAAATTTCTGTCAGTGACAATGGCGAATAAGAGCGTACGCCATTTTATTTATTGTATGAAAATATAAATCTTATTATTTTCTAAATGTTTCATATGTACGAGTATGTATGAGTGATGATATGTCATGTGAATGACATTTCATTTATTTTTATAAACATCAATAGTGGATATGCTGCATTTAAGTCAATTTATATTTTCTTGGAAGTAACCGTAAATTTCCTCAAATTGAATTTTAGCATTTGGCAGTTGTTTTAGACGGAACTTGCATGCACACTAACGATTTTGGTGGATACCCATAATATTTATCCATGCCGTCAGTTAAAATTACGATCGAGATTTTGTACGATTTCATTTAAGTAAAGTATAAAAAAACAAAATAAAAACATTCATGCTCCTAATCTTAAGTTCACTGAACTAATTGGTTTCAGTTGCTTTCTTAATAAAATAAAATTCAATTTCAATAAATCAATTTTGTAAACCTTTGATTTTGATTTCTATATTTTATATTTTCATTCTAATTTTCCCTTCCTGGAAAAAGCTCAAGCTAATCAACCAACCCTCCCTTATTTGTCACATTTGCTACTTTTTCGATGTTCTACTTGTATTTTGTTGCAGACATTTTGCTGTTCTTTTTCGTTGATAACTTGTGCAGAATTCGTAACTCATCAATCGATCGATTTTTTGCCAAAACATGCCGGTAACCAATTTGCTGCCGTTAACTACTCGTAAACCTTCAGTACCATAGGAATAGCTGAAGCTACCCACCCACCCCGCTACTGATGAGTGCCGCACACTAAAACAACAACTACCGGTCGTGGGCGTGTGGTTCTATGAAAAAGTATACTTGTGAGTGTATGTATGTGTGTATGGGTATGTGTATGTGTATGCGTGTGTGTGTTAAAACATGTATCGCAAACCTCCTCTTATCGTGTATGCGTAGTAAAACACAATTGTGTTTGTTTTTGTTGTCATTTCTTGTTTATGTTATTTCAACATGAAGCTTGCTGTAACGCAACGAATAGAACATTATTTATTTAATAGCTATAAAAAAACCACTAAAATTAAAAACAAAAACACTTGTTTTAAACAACAGCAAAAAAAAAATTTCGTACAACTTGGCAATGTTATGTTGTCAACCTAGCCAAAGGACCAACACAAAATAGCTACTTACAGTTGTGTTTGATAAAATAGCAGTGCTCTTACAGTGTCTATTTGAAAATATTAAATTTTCACTGAAAATTCATGATCAAAAATATGACTTCAGGCCACCATTGTAAAATTGTTTTGCGAAATATTTTATACTTATATAAATAACATAGTATTGGAAACATTTTAATCAAATTTAATAAGTATGTTTTTTTCGGCAAGTTTTTTGTGTAGGCTCAAAATCAAGCAAACCCTTTACCTTTACCTTTACCTTTACCTTTACCTTTACCTTTACCTTTACCTTTACCTTTACCTTTACCTTTACCTTTACCTTTACCTTTACCTTTACCTTTACCTTTACCTTTACCTTTACCTTTACCTTTATCTTTACCTTTACCTTTACCTTTACCTTTACCTTTACCTTTACCTTTACCTTTACCTTTACCTTTACCTTTACCTTTACCTTTACCTTTACCTTTACCTTTACCTTTACCTTTACCTTTACCTTTACCTTTACCTTTACCTTTACCTTTACCTTTACCTTTACCTTTACCTTTACCTTTACCTTTACCTTTACCTTTACCTTTACCTTTACCTTTACCTTTACCTTTACCTTTACCTTTACCTTTACCTTTACCTTTACCTTTACCTTTACCTTTACCTTTACCTTTACCTTTACCTTTACCTTTACCTTTACCTTTACCTTTACCTTTACCTTTACCTTTACCTTTACCTTTACCTTTACCTTTACCTTTACCTTTACCTTTACCTTTACCTTTACCTTTACCTTTACCTTTACCTTTACCTTTACCTTTACCTTTACCTTTACCTTTACCTTTACCTTTACCTTTACCTTTACCTTTACCTTTACCTTTACCTTTACCTTTACCTTTACCTTTACCTTTACCTTTACCTTTACCTTTACCTTTACCTTTACCTTTACCTTTACCTTTACCTTTACCTTTACCTTTACCTTTACCTTTACCTTTACCTTTACCTTTACCTTTACCTTTACCTTTACCTTTACCTTTACCTTTACCTTTACCTTTACCTTTACCTTTACCTTTACCTTTACCTTTACCTTTACCTTTACCTTTACCTTTACCTTTACCTTTACCTTTACCTTTACCTTTACCTTTACCTTTACCTTTACCTTTACCTTTACCTTTACCTTTACCTTTACCTTTACCTTTACCTTTACCTTTACCTTTACCTTTACCTTTACCTTTACCTTTACCTTTACCTTTACCTTTACCTTTACCTTTACCTTTACCTTTACCTTTACCTTTACCTTTACCTTTACCTTTACCTTTACCTTTACCTTTACCTTTACCTTTACCTTTACCTTTACCTTTACCTTTACCTTTACCTTTACCTTTACCTTTACCTTTACCTTTACCTTTACCTTTACCTTTACCTTTACCTTTACCTTTACCTTTACCTTTACCTTTACCTTTACCTTTACCTTTACCTTTACCTTTACCTTTACCTTTACCTTTACCTTTACCTTTACCTTTACCTTTACCTTTACCTTTACCTTTACCTTTACCTTTACCTTTACCTTTACCTTTACCTTTACCTTTACCTTTACCTTTACCTTTACCTGTTAGGGAGCACTTTTCAGAAAGCATTAAATTCATGTTCATATTTTAATTAATGTTTTAATTGAGTTCTTAAAAACAAACAATTAATACGTTTCATTATTCTGTCTTAAGACAACAAAAGTATTTTGTTTTGAATACGACGTTAACTTCTACTTCAATGAACACAGCTGTACCTATTTCAAAAATACAACCTCGTACGCTGGCCTCAAAGCGGGCACCTCCCATCTTCCCCTTTGCAATTCGAACTTTATAACTCATATTTGTTTACTTCAGGCAGCTTTTGCCCACTAGTCAAAGTCCTACTCGTCCAATCAGCTTAGTGTGTGTATTGCTTTAGTAGTGTACCTGGATATGTGTGAGTGTGCTATTTGTTTATTCACAGCCCCCGCCACAATTTTCTTTTTATTAAAACATTCTATAATTTAAAGTGGTTTCTTATATTTTGCTTTTAGCCGGAGTTTCTTTCTTAATATTTGCATTTATATATCCTGCGGATGCGTTCTTCCTGCACTTTATTTATTTAAGATAAATATTATTGCCAATTTCCTTGGTTATTAAGAGTTATTGAGGTTATTAAGGTCCTTAATTTACTCAATTTTTCTCATTTGTTTTAGAGCCAACTCAATTAATCATAATTTTATATAAAATTTAATAATATTTATTTTTCTCTTTTATTCTGCAGATCCTTGCTTCGCTTTTTGTCGGTAAACGGTAACGGTATAAATATGTTAAAACTCTAAAAAAACTTTTGCTCGTTTATGAAGATTCCATAAGATATCAACGATTGAAGTGTACATTTTTAAGCTATAAACTAAAGAGACTATTAATTTGAATAAAGGTATGTATTGAATCCACAACTTAACTCGCTTTGAATAAAAATGAGGCCGGAATTCATCTAACAATTTTAATTAGTATTTAATTACCAGTATTATCAGTATTATCAGGTACCTTTAACAAAATTCCCCAGAAGTTATGGAAGAAGCTATTTTGTTTCCCTCAAAAAACTTTGAAATCTCTCACGAAAATAGAGACTTCTTTCAAAAAACAAGTACTAAAACTACAAAAAGAAAAAAAGTTTTTCATAATGGTTGTATGATTCGGTTTTAAAAAATTTATAATAAAACATAAATTAGCAGGTTAGTTTTGTTAAAAAAATTATGTAAAATATTATGTTAAATAATTGATTCCGAAAAAACTGGTTCATCGATTTTACGGTGTTTTCGAAATCTCTTGTTTAAGTTATGATGATTTCTCAACATAAGTATTAATTATGCATTGTTAATAATTGCAGATAAACTGCTTAATAATCGTGTTTTATATAAAATCGATAATTATTAATTGCCGATATATATTAATGATTAATTTATTAACTGTTATGGATTGCTATAATACTAATATAGACAAGGATCTATATTTATTTGTTGTAGATTTGTATATATAAAGTGCTGATTAATCGATATTAAATGCTGATTTATGAAAAAAAAATCGATATGTTCTATAAGTATTGATAAACTATAAGAGCTGTTTATATATTAATATATAGAAAAATTTCGAAGAATTACTTATATTTATTCATGATTTATGTTTATTTATAAGTTATCGAATAATCTTTCAATACTTATAATTATATTGCACATAAATCAATATTTATAACAAATTTATCGATAATTATTGAATATTTATAAATATGAATTTCTTATTTTTCGATATTAAGTGCTTAATTATCGATATTAAATTTATATTTAATGCTAATTTATCGATATTTAATAGATAATTATGAATTAAGCAATGCATTGTGATGAATTATCGAATTGATTTTATGATTCCCCAAATGCATGAATATATAATGGATACGCATTGCTGACATATTGGCCAACCATTGCTGGTTTATTGAATTTTGCTAATCTATCGTTATTTGCTGATAACGTCTCGATAGGCATAGATTATTTATCGAAAATTATCGAATTATAATAAGTGTTAGCTTATCAATATTTTTTAAAATGGGAATTTACTTTTAATCGATATTTGTCGATATGACTCCATATTTTTGGTTGTATTATCGATTTATTCAAGAATTATAAATTTTTTCAAACTATTTAATTATAAAAAGTGAAAATTTATCACTGTTAATCGATTTTTCTCATAAAAGTTGATAAGCGGCTTATTTTTCTATTAAAATTACTTATTTCTAAAGTGCTGATTTATTGATATGTAATCGATACATTTTATTAATTTATCGTTAAGTAATCAATATATGCCAATTCCTTGAATTGTTTCGCTAAATTATCGATGTTTTTAATAATTTATCGATATTTTGTAATTATGCATTGCATAACGTATATTTAATAATTGGTATTGCATAAATTTTTACTGATTTAAACGATTTCTGATTGCTAACTTTTTGATAAACATGATTCGCGCTGATTTATAGATTTTGAATCAATATTTATTGATTATCTAATCGATACGTTTGGCTAATTCAGCATTAGTTAATCAATATCTGTCAACTTATCGAAATGTTTTACTTAATTATTGGTATTTGTAATGATTTATCGATATTTTTGATTATTCATTGCATACATACCTCTATAAGTTGGTGTTCTATCGATTTTTTCGGACTTATCGTTCTATGTGGCTATCCTTTCGATAAGCATAGCTTATTAATCGAATTTAGTGATGGCTTCTAGATTTTGAAACGATATTTATTAATTATTTTGTCGATATGTTTGGCTTAATCATGTTAGTCAATTCTTGCCAACAAATCAAAACGTTTTGATAAATTATCGATATGCTTTGATTATGCATTGCCAACGTATCTTTAAGAATTGTTGTTAAATCGATTTTTGCTATTTTGCCGTTCCTTATGGCTACTTTTTCGATTAGCATCGATTATGAATTGTTATGTAGTGCTGGTTTAAAGATTTTAAAAAGAGATTTATTGATTTTTTTCTTCATAGTTAATCGATATTTATGAATTCATCGAGACGTGTTGCTAAATTATCAATATTGTAAAATTTGCCGATATTTATTCATTTAATATGTCATCATTATTATGATTTATCGTTATTTATTTGTTGTTTTTCGATTTTTTCTGCTGACTATGGCTAATTTTTGGACACAAATTAATTATGTAATGATATTTATTTCTGATTTATCGATATTTATTGTTTATTGATTGATTTTTAATTAATTCTTATTAAATAATCAATACTTTTTGCTGAGTAATCGATATTAATTGATTTTAATTCTTAATTTTTCGATAAATTCATGGAATTTATTTAAATTCATGGAAATTTATCGATAAATCATGGAATGATTTTCAATATTTACTGTTGCCTTATATAAAAACTTTATAAATTTTTTCCTTTTTTAGTTCCATTTAAGTTCCATTTTAATCCTAGTTCCATTTTAATAAATGAATAATTTTTTTAGTTATCGATAGCTAAATATTTCCAATTATTATAAATTACCATTTTTTTTTGTTTCGATACAAATTGTCAATTACTCGATATTTATTGCATTAATCATTGACATTTATTGCATTAATCATTGACATTTATTTTATTGTTTTATTAGTTAATTAATTGATCATCGATATAATTTTATGATTCATCGATATCTTTTTATTATTATTGCATACGCATTGCTTATATATCGATATTTGTTGCCTTATTTATTGGTACTTAATTGAGTTTTTTAGTAATTAATGACTTTTGATGAACTATAAATATATTTTCGTAATTCTTTGACATTTATTTACGATATTTTAGTTACTAATTCATAAATAGTGCTGGTTTTCGTGTTTTTGCTGATTAATCGTTATTTTTTTAAAATTTTTTGTTAAGCATCGATGATTTATCAATACTAAGTACTGACCGATTAATACTAAACCAATATTGCTTATGTTTGAATAGTTTATCGATATTTATACATAAAAACAAAAAACAAAAAAAACAAATTGGCCATTTCAGCCCTTGAAAGGACTTTGACCGAGCTTCTTATGACACAATTGTGTTGTGTGTGTTATTAAATGTTTGCACACAATTGACCGAGAACTGGACCTACATGTTTAATGCCGACTCCGAACGGCTAAAGTTCATGTTCTCAAGAAGCTTTACATGGCATTGTTTACTCTTTGAGGTTTGCCATTGTCTGCAGAGAGGTGGTGACCGATCGGAAAAATTTTTTATTGAAAAAAACTTTTCGCCGCGGCTGGGGATCGAACCCGGGCTCCGAGCATGCCAGGCCACACACTTAACCTGCATGCCACGGTTACCACGGTCATTTATACATAATTTAATACTATTTGTACAGAGATATCAGAATTTTGAACATTTTATCGATATATATTGATAACTTATGCATTTTAATTGGTATTTTTTCGCTCATCATAGCTTAATGATTGATATTTAGTTCTAACTTAGTGTTAATTTTAATCATGTAACCAACGTTTTGATGAATTATCGATATATTTTATCGACACTTATGCATTTTCATTGATGACAAACTGTTACTAATTATTGATTTATAGGTTTTTCTTAACTTACTGTTATTTACTGCTGGTTTATCGATTTTAATTATTTTATTCATCGATAATTAATCGATATATATATATGAAGCATCAGTTAGTTTCGGTAAATTTTATATATTTAAAAATTTTTAATGCATTCTTAATTCAATATTAATTGGGGCTTATCGATATTTGCTGATAACACATTGTTATCAAAATTTGTTTGTTTTTTGTATTAAATCAATATTTATTGCTAATTAATTTATTGTATATATATCGATTTTAATTCAGTTATCAACAAGTTTTGCTGAATTATTAAATATTTTTTCTAATTTCTCAATATTTATCGATGCCATATCATTATTTATCAGGGACCGTACCGGTTATGGTTTTTATCGAAAAAGTCACATTTTAACTGTTATCTTTTTTAACTTTTATTTTTTCCGACAAAAAAAATCTTCTTCATTTCTTTTCATTTGAAAATTGTAAAATAACATTTATTTTCGGTCCCTGCTATTTATAGCTGATTTATCGGTTTTAGTTGTTTTATCATTTTATATAGCTTATTTTTCCGCAATCATAGGTTAGTTGCGATATTTCTGGCTGACTTTCCGATACTAAATAATGGTTTATCGATTTCTTTCGAATGAAGAAAATCGATAAAATTTAAGAAAATAAATTATTTTTTATTTTCAATCATACTGCTATTTTAAGAAATATTGAATTTTTCAACTAAAACAATTTCAAATTAAAAATGTTCTGCTAAAGTACGATTCTTACGATTGCTTTTGTGCCATAAACATCTTTGGTACGAAAAAAGGGGCTAAATAAAATTAATCTTACTCGAAAGTTTTTCCTTGTTTTGCTCTATAAATTTTTGGATTGCTTACAGCAGAGTAAAAAAGTAAAAGAAAAATACCCCACACAAAAAAAAAACAAAACACAAAAAAGGGGATGGAAACAAACATTCTTTTGCCGACAACAAATTCAAACAATGTTAGTTTTTTTATATCAAACCCTAGCGAGTAAAACGGAAAAACTTTTTAAAGCGCAACGTGTAGAAAGTTTGTGTCACAAAAAAAAAAAAATAATTGGTGCAAGAAACTTTGGGATATACCTTGCTTGGTAACTAGTACCAGAATTAAATACACACTCCTTAACTATTACCAGCTCAAGCACTTTTATATGACATCGGCCATATTTTCAATTTTTTACACTTGGTTTTATATGCAAAGCTATATGCAAAGCAGATGAGAAATTTCAAAAGTTGCCAGGCGAGAAAAAATTGTCAGCTAACAAAAAAAAAAAGGTTTCACAAAACATTAATTTTGCAGCGAAACAGCTTGTATATGCCAAAAACACAAACAAAATTATCTTAAGAACAACAAAAAAACAACTTGATTGATATAGATACTTTTTTGTCGATAATTTTTTGTGTCATTTGAAAAACGTGCAATATTCCATCGTGCCAAAATAAGAATATTTTTGGCTTCGGGTTGGCTTGTCGTTGTTTGTTGTTGTGTTTCATCATCATCATCGTCATCTGGTTCATTGACATTAACAATTTTAGCAACAAATCAGAAATTGTTTGGATAAAAAAATAACAGTTAAAAGGTTCAACAAAATGAAAAAAAAAAACTGATTGTACCTACAAGACACCCAAAAAACAACCTAGAATATCAGGTTAAATCAGTTCAAATAAACTTAAGCCCAAAATATAGTTATATTATATGCTTGTCTTAAACACTTAAGACATCAACTGTTTTGTGTCCTTTTTAATATTTATCCTAAATTAAAAGTTTCTAAGCCTTTTAAAGACATCAAAACTTTGTTTTGTTAAAAAAATGACAGAAAAAATGTGGAGTTGAAAGTGTCAAAAAAGTGAGAAATTGTGAGGTTTTCTTTTTATTATTTTTCCCCCCGGTATATCTACCTATAGTCATTCATGTCTCACGTTTTTATTAACAAAAACCTTCGCAAAGTTTACAAAAACAACAAAAACACTTTAAAACATTTCATGTTCGATCCTCCAAAAAAAAAAAAACTTATAATGCAAAGAAAAATTGGTTTCTATTTAATGCACATGGGTTTTCATTTTATTACGATTAAGAGGCTGATTTTCAGTTTTCTTCAAGTTGTCAAAAAACAAAAGATACTCTTAGAACTTAAATCACCCAACTCATATCTTGACAAGAGCACATTAAATCTGTTTTAATACAAATTTTCAAAATTTTAATGTAAATCAACTTTTAATAAAAAAAATTAAAATATAATTATGAACGTTGATTTCATTTTACCGTCCCGATAAAGAAAAAATAAAAATTTTCTTTTAGATATTTAAAAAATTTATTTTTCTTGATGACACTCTCTCTCGTTGGTAGAAACAAGGACACTAGCTATCATGCTCGGTTAGTACATGGCCAAAACAAGTACTTCCATTACTTAAAGACAAATGATTCCGACCCGAATATTGTAAGCTATTAAAATTTGTTCTTCCAGGCCCATTAACATCTTCAATATTGCTCGTGTCTATCTTTCTATGTGATCCACACAAACACCATTCAAGCCAAATTTATAGATTACCATAAAGTATAACACTCAATATTAAAATTTCTATATCTTCTTGCTTGTTAAAAATGAACTTGTATGTTAGTTTTACAAAACTTAATAATCAAGTTTAATGGCTTCAAGTATTTAATGCTTAGTTTAGTTACCTATAAACTTTACTTCTACAAGCTAAAATCTTCAGCTTCCTCTTCTTTAAATCACTTTTAGGTAGTTGCATGTTAAGCTTCTTGTTCTTGTTGTTCTACTATGTTTTGTGTTCATACAAGCAGAAATTATTTCAAGTTTTGCAAAAAGTTTTGTTTTGCTGGTCAGGTACACTACTATCTCCTGTTGTGAACCTAAGTACCCGCACTTGAATACTTAACGGTGTTATTTGCACTGTTAGCATTGTCATTGAAAAAAAAGTTCAAAAGTCATGTTTGCTGAGGAAAACTTAAAATAATCAAGCTTAACTTAATAGAAAATGTAAAAAAGACGGTGCTGCAATCAATCAAGAAAAACTTAAAGTTTTTGATAGGTCAAGACAAAATATGAAATCCCAAAAATTATGAATAGGAAGACTTAGAAAGATATAAAAAAAAAATAAAAAAATAAAGTTTTCAAAAGAAATATGGAAGAATTATAGCTGAAAAATGGAAGAAATATAGATAAATACAGAGAAAAACAAATAAAAATATACGAACAAAAAAACGAAAAAGAAAAAAAAACAAGAATGAACAAAAAAAACAAGCAGAAGAAAGCAAGTAAAATATAAAAAATGTTGCTACGAATAACCGAAAAAACAAAGAATAGCGATATTAAAAAAATAATATTAGAAAATAATGTGAAAAATAAAATACAGAAATTTAGAAAGAGAAAATAAAACAAGAAATCATAAATCGCAGATAACGATGATGACGTAGGAAAGAAAAGAGAAACAACCCATGAAAAATTTAATTTACAAATTAAAATTACAAATTAACAATTTTAATTAATAAAGAATGAAAAACATCATTAGTTAAACTTCACGGCCAAGACAGAAACCAAAACCAAGGCAAAGACCACGAGCAAGATCAAGACCCAGGTACAAAACCAAGACAAAGACCACGAGCAAGACCAAGACCCAGATACAAAACCAATAGGAAGACTTAGGCAAAGATCAAAGACCAAAGACCAAGACCAAGACCAAGACCAAGATCAAGACCAAGACCAAGACCAAGACCAAGACCAAGACCAAGACCAAGACCAAGACCAAGACCAAGACCAAGACCAAGACCAAGACCAAGACCAAGACCAAGACCAAGACCAAGACCAAGACCAAGACCAAGACCAAGACCAAGACCAAGACCAAGACCAAGACCAAGACCAAGACCAAGACCAAGACCAAGACCAAGACCAAGACCAAGACCAAGACCAAGACCAAGACCAAGACCAAGACCAAGACCAAGACCAAGACCAAGACCAAGACCAAGACCAAGACCAAGACCAAGACCAAGACCAAGACCAAGACCAAGACCAAGACCAAGACCAAGACCAAGACCAAGACCAAGACCAAGACCAAGACCAAGACCAAGACCAAGACCAAGACCAAGACCAAGACCAAGACCAAGACCAAGACCAAGACCAAGACCAAGACCAAGACCAAGACCAAGACCAAGACCAAGACCAAGACCAAGACCAAGACCAAGACCAAGACCAAGACCAAGACCAAGACCAAGACCAAGACCAAGACCAAGACCAAGATCAAGAGCAAGACCAAGACCAATACAAAGAACAAGACCAAGACCAAGACCAAAACCAAAACCAAGACCAAGACCAAGACCAAGTCCAAGACCAAGACCAAGACCAAGACCAAGACCAAGACCAAGACCAAGACCAAGACCAAGACCAAGACCAAGACCAAGACCAAGACCAAGACCAAGACCAAGACCAAGACCAAGACCAAGACCAAGACCAAGACCAAGACCAAGACCAAGACCAAGACCAAGACCAAGACCAAGACCAAGACCAAGACCAAGACCAAGACCAAGACCAAGACCAAGACCAAGACCAAGACCAAGACCAAGACCAAGACCAAGACCAAGACCAAGACCAAGACCAAGACCAAGACCAAGACCAAGACCAAGACCAAGACCAAGACCAAGACCAAGACCAAGACCAAGACCAAGACCAAGACCAAGATCAAGAGCAAGACCAAGACCAAGACCAAGACCAAGACCAAGACCAAGACCAAGACCAAGACCAAGACCAAGACCAAGACCAAGACCAAGACCAAGACCAAGACCAAGACCAAGACCAAGACCAAGACCAAGACCAAGACCAAGACCAAGACCAAGACCAAGACCAAGACCAAGACCAAGACCAAGACCAAGACCAAGACCAAGACCAAGACCAAGACCAAGACCAAGACCAAGACCAAGACCAAGACCAAGACCAAGACCAAGACCAAGACCAAGACCAAGACCAAGACCAAGACCAAGACCAAGACCAAGACCAAGACCAAGACCAAGACCAAGACCAAGACCAAGACCAAGACCAAGACCAAGACCAAGACCAAGACCAAGACCAAGACCAAGACCAAGACCAAGACCAAGACCAAGACCAAGACCAAGACCAAGACCAAGACCAAGACCAAGACCAAGACCAAGACCAAGACCAAGACCAAGACCAAGACCAAGACCAAGACCAAGACCAAGACCAAGACCAAGACCAAGATCAAGAGCAAGACCAAGACCAATACAAAGAACAAGACCAAGACCAAGACCAAAACCAAAACCAAGACCAAGACCAAGACCAAGTCCAAGACCAAGACCAAGACCAAGACCAAGACCAAGACCAAGACCAAGACCAAGACCAAGACCAAGACCAAGACCAAGACCAAGACCAAGACCAAGACCAAGACCAAGACCAAGACCAAGACCAAGACCAAGACCAAGACCAAGACCAAGACCAAGACCAAGACCAAGACCAAGACCAAGACCAAGACCAAGACCAAGACCAAGACCAAGACCAAGACCAAGACCAAGACCAAGACCAAGACCAAGACCAAGACCAAGACCAAGACCAAGACCAAGACCAAGACCAAGACCAAGACCAAGACCAAGACCAAGACCAAGACCAAGACCAAGACCAAGACCAAGACCAAGACCAAGACCAAGACCAAGACCAAGACCAAGACCAAGACCAAGACCAAGACCAAGACCAAGACCAAGACCAAGACCAAGACCAAGACCAAGATCAAGAGCAAGACCAAGACCAATACAAAGAACAAGACCAAGACCAAGACCAAAACCAAAACCAAGACCAAGACCAAGACCAAGTCCAAGACCAAGACCAAGACCAAGACCAAGACCAAGACCAAGACCAAGACCAAGACCAAGACCAAGACCAAGGCCAAGACCAAGACCAAGACCAAGACCAAGACCAAGACCAAGACCAAGACCAAGACCAAGACCAAGACCAAGACCAAGACCAAGACCAAGACCAAGACCAAGACCAAGACCAAGACCAAGACCAAGACCAAGACCAAGACCAAGACCAAGACCAAGACCAAGATCAAGAGCAAGACCAAGACCAATACAAAGAACAAGACCAAGACCAAGACCAAAACCAAAACCAAGACCAAGACCAAGACCAAGTCCAAGACCAAGACCAAGACCAAGACCAAGACCAAGACCAAGACCAAGACCAAGACCAAGATCAAGACCAAGACCAAGACCAAGACCAAGACCAAGACCAAGACCAAGACCAAGACCAAGACCAAGACCAAGACCAAGACCAAGACCAAGACCAAGACCAAGACCAAGACCAAGACCAAGACCAAGACCAAGACCAAGACCAAGACCAAGACCAAGACCAAGACCAAGACCAAGACCAAGACCAAGACCAATACCAAGACCAAGACCAAGACCAAGACTATAGACTAATAGTCTTACTTAGACCTAATTCAAGACGTTATAAGTTATAAATCATGACCAAGGCAAAGACCACGAGCAAGGCCAAGACCAAATCGAATGTCAAGACTAAATTTAGGAAATGACCGAGATCAAAACCAAAACTAAGGTGAAGACCAAAACCAATGTCAGAAAAGATATAAAAATAGTCTTACTTAGTTTTTCTAACTTAAATGAAGATGACTCCTTATTCAACTGTTCAAGGCGGTTTTGTAATCGACAAAAAAAATGAGTGCATCGATTTGCTTCTCTACACGGAGAAAACTGTGGAAACGTTTTGTAGCACGAAAAGCAGGAATGGTGCTACTTTTGAAAAAGTTTAACCCAGATTGTACTTTTCTAACGTTTATTTTCATTTTAAAAAAGGACATTTTAAATCTAAAACGTCCGTTTGATTTTCTAAAATAAAAACGAAATGGCCATTTCAGCCCTTGAAAGGACTTTGACCGAGCTTCTTATGATCAATTGTGTTGTGTGTGTAATTAAATATTTTCAATCTATTGACCGAGCATTGAATCTACATGTTTTATGTCGACTCCGAACGGCTAAAGTACATGTTCTCAAGAAGCTTTACATGGCATTATTTACTCTCTGAGGTTTGCCACTGTCTGCAGAGAGGTGGTGACGGATCAGAAAAATTTTTTTATTGGGAAAAACTTTTCGCCGCGACTGGGGATTGAACTCGGGCTCCGAGCATGCTAAGCCACCCATTTATCTACATGCCACGGTCACCACTGAATATATAAACGACAATATTAAAAACTATTCTAAAGAGGTTGATATTTGAGTGATAAGGAAACAATGTATGTTCCAATGACGACGTCATCTTGAAACAGACTCGCGCATCTGTCATACAACCCGCAATAGTGAACTGTTTAAAAAGGTTGGCACTTTGGCTACATGGATAAAACCTGGTATCGCCGCATGTTACATCAAAACTAAATTGTGTACAAAATACATGTGTCATCTGCTCATCAGTACAGCCCATCCCCCATTCAACCCACAATAGTTAAGTCTTTATAAAACTAAAGAGAAATATATGAATTAAAAACAGATTAAAAGTTTTTTCATTTACATTTTTTTTAATATACATATATTTTTTATAAATATGACGATTAAAACTGCATTAAAAAATTAGAAATAGTTTCAAAAAGCTTTTTATTATATATTTTAATGTGCCCGTTGTGACGGGTGTTACGAGAGGAAAATCTGTATTTTCAAGTATTCGAGCTGCATTACGAAAATAAAAATGTATCGTGTTTATAATGTTAACACAACAACTACATTATATATACACTGATGGAAATATGTGTTAAAATAAAATGAAATTGTGTTAATATTAAACGAATTTGTTTTTGAAATAGAGCTTGAAACAAATTCATTAAATTTAAACACAACTGTTTTTAAAGTTAAATTCAAAACAAAAGTATTCATTTTTGACACGATGTATTTAAAAACAAATTTGAAACAAAAATTTTAAAATTCAAACAAATATTTTGAAGCATAATTTTTTCGATGCCATTTTTTAAGCTTTTCCTTGTTTTAAGCTTTTCCTTGTTTTAAGCATCAGATCCATAATCAGCTACCCTCGGAACCCTCGGAATTCAGACAGATATTTTTTTATTTTGTTTTTTGTCATTTCAAAAAAATTATGAGAGAAAATTATAAAAAAAAATATAAGGAGTGTATAGATGAAATTTTAACACCTTTGTTTTTTCTTTTGTTGTGAAATGCGTTAAATTTGTATTTTAAATTTTTTTGTTTAATTTTAAAGTATGTTTTTTTTTCTCAGTGTAGATTTACAAAAAAAAAAATAAAAATTGCGTTTTTGTTTTAGTCGAAAATACAATAGTATTCAATAGAATATTTCAGCGCAGAATCTCTGTTTCAAGACAAAAACAAAGGTTGCTCAGGTTAAAGCCTAGTACTCTGTTCACTCTTTGTACTCCATACAAAAAATATGGCTGTAAAATATGCGTGTAAATTTTCACAACATGTTTTTCAAAGTAGTACTCTGTTCCACTGTGAAATATACTTCCAACATTTCTTTTGCAAAATTTTTTCACGACATTTTAATTGAACTGCCTATTTTCTTTTTTTTTGAAGTGAAAAGTGACAGTTGTCATACATTTCTTGTTTTTTTATACATTTTATAAAGTTTTTTTATATATTTATTTTTCTCTATTTTGAAAAGGAAAACATAACTTTCTCAAATTTTACAATTTCTACGCAACAAAATATTTGTCAGAATTTTCACGCAACAAAAAAATGAATGTTGCCAGTGGAATTTTACGCAAACGAACAGAGTACTAGGCTTAAACATGAAACAAGTGTTTGCCAATTATCGTTTCTAGGAGGTACCACGCAGAGCTTTGACCGACTTGAGACGATTTCGATATCTATATTGCTGACCTCGCCACTTTGATGCAGTTCGACACCTTGTCATGTGAATATCACAGTCATGTCTTCCTAAAAATTTTACTAGAAATAATTCTGTAAACTATGCCTATCCACTAGCGCCCTTTTTATGCTTCTTTCTGGAACCTCTTCAAGAAAAGTCATAAAAATAATCATAAAAATATAAATAAGTAGTTTCAAATATTCCACGACAATATATTTATGTTAACTTAACACTCATACAAAATATTACTTAGATTAAAAATTTCAATACACGTTTGTTTATGTTTCTTTCATCATGTCCTCTCCCAAATTTTAAACAAAAAATTATTAGTTGAAATTGTCGTGTCGTCCAATTATTTTCCCCATTATAAACAGGCGGTTATTTACTTATTTCCCACCATTACACACCATAAAACCGTTAACTTGCTGGTTTCCTTAATTTTGTAATAAAGACATTTTTTTTTTTTTTTTTTTTTTGGCAAAACAAAAATACACCGGAAAAGGTAGATTTTCAGCAATTGCTTCAGTAATTCCGTTCAACGGATATAATTATCATAAAAAAAAGAACATATTTCAACCATAAATGTCAAAATTAGCAGCATACATAATCAATGACTAAATGAGCCCATGTCAAAAAAGTCACCTCAATCTTCCAACCACACCCACATTTTCACTTTTCGTCATTACTTTTAATCAGACAAAAAATCAATACAAAAAAAAAAAATTGACCTTGTGCTGTTATATCGTTCTTATTTGAACGACAAAAATTTATTTATTATGCAAACAACGTCGTCTCAACCATCGTTGACAGAATTGACAGTCTTTTTACAGCTTCGACATCTCCACCTCTACGTTTTTCTTTGCAAAATCCAATACAATTTCAACATTGACGTTGAAGTTGGTCAAAGATTGGCGGTTGGTTTGGAAAAATACTGGCGATAAAACATGTACTTTTTTTATGCTTCATCATTTCGCAAGCTATACTACATAAAATACTAGCTATAGAAAAAGCAGATCATAGAAGAAAAAAAAAATCATTTACATAAAAATGCAAACGACTAAAAAGAAGAAAGAAGACCATAAAGCATGTTGCCAAACCACAAAATATGCCGAAAATATAGCCTCCCCCTTGAAGCAGAACCTTAATTGAAGTGGTATAACATAACTTTTTTGTTTGGGGGAGAGAGTCAAATTTTATACGGGGTTTATTTATTTATTTTTGGCTTCTTATTTTTTCATTTTTGTTTGTTGTTGGTTGTTTTTTTGTTTTTTTCTAGGAAACTTTATTGAAATCAATAAAAAATAGACAAAAGTAGTAAATTGAATAGCAAATGAAAAATTCAAGACAGTAGCGTAGGCCGAGAAACTGTGAACAGGAGATTGTATGACATAAAACTGAGCGTTTTTCTTTTATTTCTATGCTTTGCAAAGCAAAAAAAGTCGACTTGAATATTTCATCCATTTTATCTTGATGAAAACTAAAAAAAAAAACTCCAAAAAAGCCTCAAGAAGAAATAAGAACTAAGAAAAAAGAAAATTAATAAATAAATAATTGACCATTATAGGCTATTATGGCATATAAAGAGTTTGAACTGTTTTTTTTTATGCTATCTATCCGCTTTTCTTTTTTTTGGTCTTTATAAAAAAAGAAAATAAAAAATTTGTGTGTATTGTTAGCTTAAGCATAAAATAACTATTTTTGAACTTTGATACGAGATAGTTTCTTGCGAAATTTATCGCTAAGAACATTTACCACTATAAAAATTTTAATATATTTAAAATATGTCACAAAAATAAAAAAAAAGTAAGAGCACTCTAAATTCGGTCTAGCCCGACTAAAGAATACCATAAACAAACTATAATATTTAAATTAAGAGAACATTTCACGGTGACGGTTGTTACATGTGCACGCTTTTCAACACCAACATGTAAGCATACATAAACTTATTTAAAGTTTTTGCAGTCATCATAAATGGCTTTATTGGTTATCAATACATATGGACATCTCCCAGTGGCACGGACGCAACATTCGCACGGTTTTAATTACTCAAAAAACAAGAAAGAAACAAAGAAGGCCGATATGTATTTTAAGTGTTTTAACGCGATGAAAGAGTGCTACATTTTATAAAAATATTGTCAAGATTTAGTACAAATTAGTACAAAGTAATACGCAATCATACAATGGAACGGACGCGACAAAAAACAGAAGTTTTTTAAGCTGGTATAGAAATATGCAAAATTTAGCTAATTTTGAAAGTTTTCTTTTATATAAAATATACATTTTAATGGTGGTCAAAGTATAACTTTTCTTCGTAGACTTATGAAATATGAGAATTATCTCTTACCTTTTTTTAAATATATATAGCACGAATACGGACGCGACATCATGGACGAGACAAATTTTACAGTAGTAAAATACGGTTAAGATGTTCATTATAAATTTTAATAAAAATAAATTATAATAAGTTAAATTCAAGTTACATAGCAGTAATACTAATCAAAAAAAAAAAAAAAATTAAGTCAAAAGCTGTTCGAGTGCTTTATTTTAATGTTTTTCTTCACTTTTGATGGACCTTTTTTGGGAGATGCCCATATGTGAAAAACACTTTTAAATTCATAGTCAATGTTTGTATAATTTTTATTAAAGTATCTGCGACGGGTGTTACGAGTACTCACTGAAAAATCTGACTTCACTTCTGAAATTAAGACCAACTACTATTAATATAAACAGAAATTAATTACCGTCAATTCAATAATGCTTGACGATTAGCCCTGCATTAAAAAATATAAATGCGTTTAAAAACTTTTTATGAAATTTGTTAATGGGTGACGGGTGTTAAGCCTATTATGACGGGTGTTACACACATTGTGACGGGTGTTACGAGAAAATATCTCTGCTAAAAAGTCGAATTGCATTTTTAAAAACTAAAATTTGTTCATGAATCGTGTTTTTAATGTTAAGGGCCTATTAAAGTTTTTTAACAAAAAATAACCCCACATTAAAAATTTCATTTGAAAACGACTGTGCAGGTTAAGTGTGCGGCTTAGCACGCCTGGAGTCCGAGATCGATCCACACTCGCGGCAAGGTTTTTTTCAATAAAAAATTTTCGGATGGGTTACCACCTCTCTGCAAACAATGCCAAAACTCAGAGAGTTAATAATAATGCCATGAAATTTTTAGCCGTTCGGAGTTGGCATATGACGTGTAGGTCCAGTTCTCGGTCAATTGTGTAGTTACTTACTTACTCAGATGGCGCTTACAACCGTTGGTCGGTTTTGGCCTGGTCTAAGAATTTGTGCCAGCCTCTTTTGTCGTGCACTTGCTGACGCCAGTTAGTAACTCCAGGCATCGGCAGGTTATCCAATGCTTGGTCTTTCCAACGGAGATGCTGTCTTCCTCGTCTGCGTTGGTCACCGCTGGGTACCGAATGCAATATTTTTTTCGCTGAAGCTTCGTTGCTCATTCTCTCGACATGACCTTGCCAGCGAAGCCGCTGAATTTCAATACGCTTGACTATATCGATGTCGGCATATAGCTCGTACAGTTCGTGGTTCCATCGTATTCGGTACTCGCCATTGACGCAGATTGGACCATAGATCTTGCGAAAGATTTTTCTCTCGAACGCTCCCAAAGTCCTTTCATCAGAGCTGCTCAACGTCCAGGTTTGTAAAGTAACACCTGTTGGCAAGAGTTATCCTTCGTTTAATCTCAATACTGATATCGTTAGAGGGGTTAATGCTGGATCCCAGGTAAACAAAGTCCTTCACTACCTCAAAGGAGGTGTTGTCAACAGTAACGTGGTTTCCAAAACGCTGGGACTGTTTGTTTGTTGACACAAGATACTTCGTTTTATCTGCGTTCACTGCAAGACCCATTCGACTCGACTCTGTTTCTAGCCTGGAGAATGCTGCACTGACTTTGCGCGTATTTTGCCCAATGATGTCAATATCATCTGCATACGCCAGCAGCATAACACTCTTATAGAAAATTGTGCCGCTGCGTCTCAGGTCAGCAGCTCGGATGATCTTCTCCATGACTATATTAAAGACGTTGCACGATAAGGAATCACCTTGTCTGAAACCTCAATTGGTATCGAACGGAAGGGAGAGGTCTTTCTCGATTTTCACTGAGCTGCTGGTGTTCTTCACTGTCGACCTGCAAAGACGTTTAAGCTTCGTAGGAATACCAAATTCAGACATGATGGAGTATAGGTGTCCAGACTCCTTATTGGACTGTCGAAGACGGCTTTGAAATCGACAAAAAGATGGTGTGTGTCGATTTGTTTTTCGAGGGTCTTTTCCAAGATTTGTCGGAGCGTGAAGATCTGGTCGATAAGGTCCAATCAGTTGCTTAACGATGGGCTTCAGTCTTTCACACAATACGCTCGACAGGACCTTATATGCGATATTAAGAAGGCTAATTCCACGGTAGTTGGTGCAAATGGTGGGATCGCCTTTCTTATGAATTGGGCAGAGCACACTGAGGTTTCAATCATCTGGAATGTATTCTTCCGACCATATTCTGCATAGAAGTCTGTGAATGCATTTAAACAGAGCTTCGCTACCGGTCTTAAACAGCTCAACCAGTAGGCCATCGGCTCCTGCGGCTTTGTTGTTTTTAAGCCGAGCTATAGCTGTTAAGACCTCGTTATAGTCAGGCAGCGGAACTTCAACTCTGTCATCCAGAATTGGGGTTTCCGGGATATCATCTCCACTGACGGGATTGTTGTCAGCGTCGCCATTTAAAAGGCAGAGAAGTGTTTCCTCCACAACATCAGTGTACTCTGAATATCTGTCACTTGTTTCCCATTTTCATCTTTGCATTAAGAGGTTCTGGTCTTAAAACCATCGGCCAGGTGTCTTATTTTTTCGAAAAATTTTCGAGTCTCATTCCTGTCGCCAAATTTTTAACTCATGTGGGATGAAAACTTAGTTTAGTATGTGACATGGTGGAAATTTTAAACCCATGCGGGACTTAAACTTATTTTAAGTATTTGACGTGGTTTAAATTTTAATACAATTTCGGTGTCTTCATACACACAGTAAATGATTGACTAAAATTGAGTCCAAGATTTTTAACCGAGTACTCGGTTCGATAATTGAGCCAAAGGAAGCAATTGCGTAAGTCAGCAAAAGTGTCAATTTCAAAGTTGAGTCAACTGAGTCACTATTAGTACTCTATTGATGTACTCGTATTTGATACCTTGTTGATAATTTAAAACCGTCAGCAACATAGCTTCCCTCTATTCCAAATTCAAATTCAATTGGCAGACAAGTGTTTAGAAGTTTTTAATCATATGAGCCACTAACTTGGCTCTATTAATCTATGCATATAGGCCACCTTAGCATTAACTTGTGTGCAATGCATCCAAGACAACATCACAGCAGCAGCGTCACGGTGCGTCATTCGCTATCCAAGACTCAAAATCATTCAAGCTACAAAACGAAAAAAAAAACAAAATTTAAAAATCCAGTCACTTTTAAGATGAGGATAACTACAACCATGACGACGATAGCAACGACCACCCAACAGGATTAAAAATGCTTAAAATCGGCAGAACAAGATCAACTCCAACAAATTAAAACAAAAAAAAAAAAAAAAAATTAAAATAAAAATAAAAATAAATAAATAATAATTCTTCCATCAGAACTGTCTGTTCTGAGCTCAAAGCAGCGAACGAACTCTTATTTAACATGGCCAGAGGTGCGACGCGCTCGTTCCCAGTTCATGGTATTTAAAAAGTCGGATCAGGTCGCTCGGGTGGTCGTTATTGCTAATGATGCTGCATCATGTTGCTACACAAACTTATAATATCCTTGCTCTTGCAACTCAGTATTAGCCAAGTTTTTTCACTTTGTTTCTTTTTTGTTTTGTTTTTTGTTTTTTAGTTTTTGTTTTGTTTTTGCATATCAGCTAGCAGAATGGCTGCTCGTATCTCTAAGCCTCCTCGTGTTGGCTTAAATGAATAATTATAACAATGAATGTTTGTATAACAGCGATAAAAGAATGCTGCACACATTCTCACACACTAGATGGACATACATATCATGTGTGCATACAATTAAATGGCCATAGGTGGTTGCCGTAGTTGTTGTTATGGCTGCTGTTTAAGGCTACATCACATTGTCAAGTTGTTGGCCGAGCTTTGCTCTACTCAACTCAACTCAACTCTACACTTCAACTTTCAGTCAGTTCGAGTATTATAGGGCAGAGTATTTGCTCGTCTGCCGTTTGTATGCATCTGTCTGTCTGTGTGTCTGTCTGTGTGTCTGTTCGTCAGTTGGGTCATTGGCCACATGCTGTGTGCGGAATGGATTGTTTGAATATTTAATGGCTATTAAATATCAACCTAAATAGAAACATTTTACATGCTTCCATCCGGGAACTAAACGAAGCAACAGTTCTTAATTTTGTTGGCTTTTTGTATGAATGCATGCTTGTGTGTGTGCGTGTGCGTGTGTGTTTGTTTTTGTGTGAAAATGTGTGTGTGCTTTAATATTAATCGGCTAATTAAGTAAAATTTGGTATGGCCCACTAGTGATAATTTATTGTAAAGTCGATTAAATAAGCCAATATTTCATGTCAAGTAAGCAAATTTAAAAGAATTACTGTCAACAATAAAAAAATAAAATAAAACTCAATAAAAAAATAAACAAAAATATATAAAAGTAAACATAAAAAATAAATAAAATTGAAATAAAATTCAAATAGAATGCAATCGAAAAATAAAATAAAACTTAAAACAATAATAAAACTAGTAAGGTATATCTTCGACTTGGCCGATTCTGAAGGGTAAAAACTAGGGTTCCCAACTGTCACGGATTTCGCGGGACGTCCCGCATTTCAGCTAAATTTTTAGCGCCCCGCGACGACCCTTGCGGGACGCCCTTTGTCCCGCATTTGAGAACTTAAGATTGTTTGTATCTAAATTTCCAATTGACATGAAACACAGTTTACTAAAACTGTTTAATTTTATTATCAAATTAAATTGATAATTTATTTTCCATACATTTTATTTATCAAAACGTTTTGGGTTTATTTTTTGATTTTTTCATGAATTGGGCAATAGTTGGAAAGAGATCTAAACAATATCAAGAAACCAATGCGATAGTGTAAAGACATGGTTGATACCCTTTGTTCTTTAAAAAATATAAGGAAATATTTAATACAATAAAAAATTGCATCTTGTTCCGCATTTTTGAAGGCTCCGTCCCTATTTTGTACTTTCAAGAGTTGGCAACCCTAGTAAAAACATCTTAAATTGGAGAGCTTTTTGTATGAAATTTTGAGAGATTTTTTATTTTTATGTGTGCTAATTTTTCTAACACGTCTTAATTTTATTATAAAAAGAATAAATATCTAATTTTACTTTTGTAGCTTCGACACAAGCCTCTATATACAGTTTTCAATATTAGGGTTGTATGGGAGGTGGGCGTGTTCGTGGATGGATGACGCCCATTTTTCTAATACGTTTTTATTTTTATACTAGCGGATGTAACCCGGTGTTACTCGGAGATGTGCCGCGAGCACAGAAAAAGGACTATTTTCAAAACTGCTCTCATTTTAACATTTTTTAAATTATCAATTAAATTTTAAAATTTGTTAAATTATCGTTTTTTGGGGTTTATCCCCTCCTCCCTCGAAAGTGTTTAGTCAAATTTTCGTAAAACTAAAAAAATATTAAAAAGAAAATGACATCTTCAACGTCTCGATCTGACGTCTGGTTTCTGAGCAAAAAATTTATTGCACATGAAAAATGCATCCTATATTTTGATAAAAAATTCACTATTCAATTCACTATAAAAATTCAGAATTAATTTTCTTAAAAAAAAAAAAAATATATTTTCTCAAAACTAAAAGTCTTTTTCACTAAAAACGATATATATCTTTATATTTCTCTTTTTCATAGAAGCTTTTTATCATTTTTAGAGAATTTTGGGATCGCATTTAGAGAAAGGACTTGCGATTAGACTTTTACAATTTATTGTTTGAGCTTATCACATATTTACTGTGGGAATGTTGATACTCTAAGAGTCGATAAAAATGACTTTTAGACTATAGACCATTTTTTTCTTAATATGATGCCTTTTATCATATTCCGAGAAACTTTTTCCAGAGTGCAGTTTGAAAAGTCATTTCGAGAAAAATGCGTTTAAAGTATTCTTACATATGCAACTTTATCTCAAAAAACTTTCCAATTTTAAAAAATCCTATAAGCATCTATTCAATTTTTGGATAGTCTTCGTTCAACTTCGGTTTTGGTCGATCTTTATATAGCTTCTGCTCTTATTCGTTAATCTTCTATTTTACGATCGTCTTTGGTTCTTGACTTCGTTTGCCTTCGGCTCATTCCTTGATTTCTGTCGAAAGAACTTTTAAAAGCATAGGATCTATTTCAGTGACAGATACAAATGCCTACCAAGTTTCATCAAAATCGGTTCATCCGTTTTGACGTGAAGAAGCAAAACATAGTATAACATAGATTGAATAAAGCACCCTCTCACGGAAGTTTTCTGAAATTTAAAAAGCCTCAATTCTGTTGCAGGGTTAAGTTATTTCACGTACCAAATTTTAGTAAAATCGGTCAAGTCATTTAGGCACTTTAGCACTACTTAAAGCGCCCTCTTGTCCTTGGATGTTTTTATATTTTATGTTTTATCTTGGATGCAGTTGAACGTTCATACCAAATTTAAATGAAATCGGTCCAGGTGTTTAGGAGTTATCGAGTCTTTAAAACGCACTACTTAAAGCGCCCCCTTACGGAAGTTTTTGGAATTTTTATAGCCTATGTTATCTTGGGCGAAGTCGAACCTTCATTCCAAATTTAATTTACATCGGTTCAGGTGTTTAGGAGTTATTATAGATTGCCACACCCACATACTTCCGCCCACTTTTTTACATGTTCTTTCTCACTATGAAAGGTACTCAGTGTCCAAATTTCAGCTCAATCGGATAAACAGTGCGCGAGCCTATACGGAACAGACAGACAGACAGACAAATATTTGATTTTATATATTAGATTTCAATATTATAGAAAGATTAGGGACTATGGAAAGTCGGAATCGCAGAATAAGTAAATACAACATTAGAAAAAATTAAAGAAAACAAAGAAAACTGATACAAAAATAACAAGTAAAGAAAGTCTAAAGTCGGTCTAGGCCGACTATGAAATACCCTAAACCCACTTTTCAAAAACAAAAAAATTTTTATTGTAAATGGGCGTGTCTGTGGGCGCATGAAGCCTATATTTTATATGCATTTAAATGTTGATGAAAAATTTACACATACCAAGTTTTATTCCTGTAGCTCACAGTTAATGCCTTTATTGTGCTTTTGCTATGAGAGGTGGGCGAGTTCATGGACGGATTACTCCCAATTTTTGAAAACACCTTAGTTTTGGTATAAAATACATACATACCAAATTTAATTTCTCTATGACAAACATAACCTTATTTATTGAGTTTTAAACTTTTTGGGTTGTATAGGAGGTAGGCGTGTCCGTAGGCGGATGACGTCCATTTTTCAAAACCATCTTTGTCTTATCATAAAAAACATATGTGCCAAATTTTAGCTCTCTAAGTTAAACAGCGGCTTATTTATTGCGTTTTCAAGTTTTGGGTTATATGGGAGGTGGGCGTGTCCGTGAGCGGATGACGTCCATTTTTCGAACCCATCTTTGTGTTGGTATAAAACACATACATATCAAATTTTATTGCTGTAAGTTAACTATGAGCTGAGTTATGCAGTTTTCAATTTTCGCGTTGTAAAAAACATCTTTGTTTTGTTATAAGAAGCATATGTGCTAAATTAAAGCTCTAGGTTAAACACAGGCTTATTTATTGCGTTTTTAATTTTTGGGTTGTATGGGAGGTGGGCGTGTCCGTGAACAGATGACGTCCATTTTTCAAAAACGTCTTTGTATTGACATAAAATACATACACACTAAATTTTATTGCTGTAGGTTAATTATAAGATGAGTTATACAGTTTTCAATTTTTGCGATGTATGGGAGGTAGGCGTGTCCGTGGGCGGATTCCAAAAAATATTCAATAGTGCAGATCCTTGGGTGCATGTGACCATGTGTACCAAGTTTCATCCAATTATCTCTACTCCTTCTTCTTATCCTGTGTATACGGACAACACACAGACGGACGGACGGACGGACGGACATGAATAGCTCGACTCACGAGGTGACGCTGATCAAGAATATATATACTTTTCTATACCGGACTCGCTTCGTTCTATGCGTTACAAACGTTTGCACAAAGTTAATATACCCTGACCTTTCAGGTTTAGGGTATAAAAAAAAATGAATTGGTCATTTCAGCCCTTGAAAGAACTTTCGAAATGGATAAGACTTTATTGACCTTATGGATCTTATGATCAATTGTGTCGTGTGTGTTATAAATATTTAAACACAATTGAGCGAGAACTGGACCTTCATGTTTTATGCTGAATCCGAATAGCTTAAGTTCATGTTCTCAAAAAGCTATACGTGGCATGTTTACCTCACCGTGGTTTGCCATTGTCTGCAGTTCGGCGGCAGAACAGAAAAATTAATTTTCATTTAAAAAACTTCTGTGTCAGATGGTGATTCGAAGCCGGCTTTGTCGAAATTCGTAAAATTCGAAAGAATTTGTTTTCCAAGTTTTATGCTTTATTCTGAAAAATTTGTTACAAAACCATTTTTCAAAATATTGGCCATCGCTAGGTACTACTTTTTCCCCATCTATCTGGCAGTTTTCGGATACCACGGCTCAATTCATACGGCACCTTATAACCTACCTTTTGGATTATTCTCATGTCTGTTAAGCGAACAGATATGGCTTGTTGAGTCATCCCCAATGCTATCAAACTTGCTATCAAACATATCGAACACTGCGATTGCTAATAAAAACTTTTTGCATTGAACACATTTGTTAAATAACCCAAAAATGTTATTGAATGTCCTTAATATCATAGCAGCGGCCCCAAATTAAATATTAATAGTTTCATGCTTGAAATACCACTTAACAGGTTTTCAAATTAAACACTCCAAAGTACGTTAATAAAGTGGCACAACCGCACTCAATTCCATGCATTTACCTTAAAATCCTGTTCATTTAATCTTGAAAATATAACTTAAATACTCATGTCTTTGTTCACTCGAATGCGTATCTCATGTCCCTGCATATATTTGACCTTTTTTCATTGAAGTTGTCATAAATAACTATGATGCTTTTAAAATGCTGAATGACATAAAAGCAGCGATATTATGTACGCGTTTTTTTATGTCAACCACTTTACACTTCCCTCGATAACATACCTATACAAATATACTCACACACAGTTACGCAGATGCACTGTTACGCAGGTACGAAATTACGACACTGAAAATTTACGATGTTCAAAGAATTTCAAATGATTCAAATTTATATGACGACAAAAATTGTTCGCATTCCTTTCCTGTTGCTAACATCAAAAAATTCTAAAAGATGGTACTAAAAAGAGAGTCGTATAGAAAGACGCAGAAGAAGGGCAGGAGGCGACAAGATGACAGATATTATAAATTAACAACGTTACTACAGCTAGATGGACATAATTTGAAGATATTTATAAATCTGAATTGAACACAATTTTAAATGCATATCCAAGTGGGGGGAGAAGAATGTAGGGAAGACCAAGCTAACAACAGCATGTGGTTGGCAACTTGTTGGCAGGCAGCTAGAATGGCATGCAGAGGGTTGTTTCCTCTAAAGCGGCACTTGCGATGAATGACAACAATTAGGCTATGGAATGAACGAATGCTTTCAGCTTGTTGCTTCTGAGGCTTAAGTTGTTTATCACTTTGCGATTTTTGGAATTTTTGAGTAAGCTTCTACTTGACGCTTGTGGTTAAATTAGTTTGATCGATTAAACTCTTTAATCACTTAAAAGCATAACATCTAAGAGTCTTTTCTTAATTGATAGGTATGAATAAGAAAGCACTTTATATTTATCCTTCCTAATAAAATAGGTATTGTAATAGTTTCCATTGAAAACTCTTTGAAAAATAAAGATAGTTTTACAACATTTTTACAAAAAGTAAACTTATTGCAGAATTTAAACGAAATTTCAATTAACTCAATTAACTCTCTTCGCCTTTATGACCGCCATAACTTGCTGCAGTATTAAAAATACAAAGTTTTTAAACTATCGGATGAAATTTTTTTGTGCGATAATTTTTTCTATGATTTTTCCTGATGACGACTAGCAGGCTTCTATCTAACCACCTAGACGTTTATAATATACGAAAAATTCTTAATTCGGTTGAGACAAAAACTGTTGTCAGTTTAGAACAAGATTTTAATATCGTGTTCGTTAACAAAATTGTTCAGAGAACATGTTTCATTCCCAAGTTTGTTATCACTTATAAAAAACAAAGAAATAATTAAATATTATAACTCATTAACTTAGCTCATTGACCAGAGAAAGAGACATTCTGATCACCGCATTGACTGAACAAGAAAAGTACTCTCCAATAGGCCGGGTAGGTCTCCATACAAAAAATATAAATTGATTCAATTCGCTTTCTTTCAAATCTTACTTTGCAAGTGTTGACGTTGACTAAAGTCGAAAAACTTTAAAGAAACACCTCTATATAAATGTTGACCTCTTTAATCGCAATTTAGTAATTGATTTCTTATGACCCGTAGTTGGCACATAACAACTGGCGAGGCGGAGCCGACTGTAAAGATTCATGTCCGAAACTTTACTCCTCTAGACTCTCAACTTGAGAAGTCTATCCAAAACCTTAAAATCTGCGTAGGGTTTGGGTCCAAATGAAAACTAAACCAGCCTCGGATATGAACCATAAACCCCTTGACGACCAATTTATTTGAACAATTTACAAAAATGCACCTGAAATTTCCTGACCCTTTTTAAGGAAGATGCAGCTATCCCATTAGCGATATGCCTATTTAAATATGAATGCTGACATCACCGCCATCCAGGAGATGCAATGGAAAATACAACTGCAATATCTATTACAGCTGCCATACGGAGAAGCGCAAATTTGGATGCGGATTCGTCGTAAGCCGAAAAATGCGCCATCTTTTTTTCCGGTTCATACCTGTGAAAGACTAAAAAGACTGGACTAAGAAGATGACACGAAAGTTTTAGGCAGTTATACAAAGGTTTTAAGGCTTGAGCAATAATATTTTCAATTTTACTCGGGTCTCAATAGGGACAGCAAAACTACAACTTTTCTGCCTACAATGAAAAATTTTCCCCAAAACTTCACTTTGTTGTAAAAACAAACTAATTGGCGCAAGCCTTAAAATTCATCCTTTGATGAGTACTAATGGAGATTATTTCCGAAAGTATAAAACACAAAATTTCTAAGAGCCTAAATATGAAAAAAATCGTTTGAGTTTCTCACCACCAAAATAACCGATGAAATTTTCACTAAAATCGTCTTTTAATATCGTCATATTTAACACTAACATACTTACTAAAATTTTTTGCGAGAATCTGTGAAGCCACGTGATTCAGTAAAAAAAAAATCTGATTGGCTTCCGAAACTAGTGAAAAATATTATATTATTTCTAATCTTCCATTGGATTTTCAAAATCAGTTTCATAAAAATCCCTCCAAATTGCACAAATTATCCGGTTTTAATGAATGACGACTTTTTAGATGAGTTTCGGAAAAACTTTCGTTAAAAAAGATATTCAGCCCAATCATGAAACATTTTTTCCCGGGAGTTGTTAATGGGAGTTGTCGTTTTTAAGATAAAGTTAAAATACTTTTTGGAAATTTTTAATGCAATTGTGTTCATCAACCGTCAATATTCTTGAGTGTAAAAGTAAAAAAAAATGAAAAATCTTTATCTGCTATACTAAAACCGGAAATTCCCATTTACAACTCCCAGAAGAAAATATTTCATGATTTGGCTGATTATTTCGATTTAACTCAGCATTTGCTAATTCATGCTCATTAGTTTTACTTTATTATATTACTGATAAACGGCTGAACAGAAGCAAAATCAAACCAACATCTTTTTTCTTAAAAAAAAACAAATTGGCCATTTCAGCCCTTGAAAGGACTTTGACCGAGCTTCTTATGATCAATTGTGTTGTGTGTGCTATTAAATGTTTGCACACAATTAACCGAGAACTGGACCTACATGTTTTATGCCGACTCCGAACGGCTAAAGCTCATGTTCTCAAGAAGCTTTACATGGCATTATTTACTCTCTGAGGTTTGCCATTGTCTGCAGAGAGGTGGTGACCGATCAGAAAAATTTTTTATTGAAAAAACTTTTCGCCGCGGCTGGGGATCGAACCCAGGCTCCGAGCATGCTAAGCCACACACTTAACCTACATGCCACGGTCACCACTTATTTCTTATTTCTTAAAATCGGTTAATATTTGACAATTTAGACAAATTTTTATGACTTCACTATAAACATAATTCCTGCAGAGTTTGGGTTAGTTTGTTTTAAAAAAATGACTGTAAAAAAAAATAACTAAAAATAACAATTAAGAGGAAATTCCTTTGATCATTTCGGTGGCGAGGAATTCGACCGCCCTTCTTCAAATTCAGGCTTTCTTATTTTTTATTACTTTTGTATTAATTTTCATCCAAATATTTCAAGTCGTTTTACTGAGTTCCAAGCTACAAGTTGAAAAGACAACTCAAATTGAAGTTTTGTCAACAATCCCTCAAGTAGTCAGTATCAGTCTGAAGGAAAAAACATGAAAAATTTAGTAGATTATGCCTAACACACGATCGATTTGAAATATATGTTTGATGTGTGAATGCTTTTTTATGAATCACTTTGATTTAATTATATTTTGTTTGGTACTAGAATAATTTGGGGGGAGGGGGGCTTAAACCACGAAATCCCTCTTTGGTTGCGCTAATGGCTTCGTATCATTTTGAAAGAAGTGGGCAGTTTTGTCAGTTTAAATGGCTAAGAGATGTGCTACGTCTTCTACTTTAGTAATCCGTTTATGATTTGTTCATCTTCTAAACAAACCAGAGGATGTTTTCGATGAGAACATAAAATTTCAAATTTGAAGACACTTTCAACGATGTTTTTCACTTACCGATATGATACCAAATAGCCAAGTTATGACTAAAACACCATTTTATTTGCTTTTTGGAACCACCTAAAAAAATGTTTATGGTGACAAGAGACTATCGTGTTTTATATTTGATATAAGAGAGTGAGAAAATATATTAATTTTTTAAATTGGTATGCACTGCACCAAATATTGTCTGCCAAGTATTTCCACCAAGTGCCGGTGAACAAGTTTCAGCTCAACGTTCAACATTTTCAGCTACTTTTCACGAAAACTTTTTGCGGTTCGTTTGTTTATTACCTACGGAATGTTCATTTCCCAAGCATTCATCATCATCATCTGTGCTTTGTTTACTTTTAATTACGACTTCTCCATACAGCCCCAAAACACTGAGCACTACACTGAATCTGCTGGCTATGGCGAAATACCACAACAACTAGTGCTGAGTCGTTGGTGAGGAAAATAAAATTGTTCCTTAATAAATTTATTATCTTGTGGGTTTAAGCCTGTGGCGGCATCTTTCAGCTAAGCAAATATTTTTGGCGTATTTTTTTTGTTTTGTTTTATTTTTTTAGTTTTGGATATTAATTTGTTGCTCTCCTCGTCAAGTAAGATGTTAAGGCGCCTGACCTTTTTTTGAACCCTTCTCAGAAAATCAGTAAACCGAACGACTTCATTTGGCGTATATTTAAAGTCGACTTTAGTTGTTAATTTTAATTCTTGAATTTAATCTAGCTTAATCAATGAAGTTTTACCAAAAGCTCTTATACAGTTTAAGATAAAATATCTTGCAAACCTCTCTCAATCTTTTTTGTGCTTATACAATTTACGTCTGTGCTAGCCTTGTGCCAAAATACTATACAAAAAACAGTTTTATTAAATTTTAATAAATGCAACACAGTCCAAAGGCGTTATCTCGATGTCTGTTTGACGCAAATGCATTAATATTGCATATAAATATTAATTAAGAAATACGTAGCAATCAGAACTGAACACATTTTAAAACGACTTAAAATCTGTAATTTCGTACTCGGCAAACTACACCGATTTAAAATTTAATATTTATTTTATTAACATCGTTAACTCTGGCTCTGAGTAGCCCACAGTCGAGCCAGTAATGAATGGTTAAATATTTATGTGCTGTTCACTGATTACAGGTTGTGAAATAAAACACAACAAAAAACATAAACTTAAAACAAAATAAAGTGCAAATAATTCAGAAAAAAAAGAATTGTGCAGATTAACAGCAGCTTTATATCGTATGTCAAAGATGTTTGTTTTATTATTTGTGTTTAAATTTATTTTACTTTCGTATTAAGTTGGCTACTTGGTGAAAAGATTTCAAATTTTATATGAAACATTTTTGACGACTCTGAAATTTAAGACTTTAAAAAAAGCCCACTGAGTAAACTGAATAAATAAGCTCTATGTATTCAATGTTTTCTTCTAATACATTAATATATTTGCTAAAATATTGAAAACCTTTGTCAAGGATTGCTTAAAAAATTAGGCATTTTCCGACCTCATTTTTTCAACCTTAAAATATAAATGCATATCACACTTTTTTAAGCCGAACATAAGCTGGGCTGGTATATTAAAAAATACATTTATGTTCTCAATTTTTAAGAAAGCTATTATTCAAAAATATCTTTATTGCACATTGTAGCACAACTCGAACACATGGCAGCACAACAAAAGAAATCCTACAAAATTTACCAGTCTCTAATTTAACTAAAAAAAAAAAATACCACTTTCTTAAAAATCATACCTTTAACAAGAGAATTATCTTGTTTGCGGCTCAAGAAGGCACATATTGCGTGCATTGAAGCACATGTGTTTATTTAACACAAATGTGCTGCATGTGTGTGCCTTTTTGATGAAGCACATGACAACGATAAATGCTTAGACAATTCCTTGAGCTTATAAGCTATACCGTTAAGATACTAAACCTGTCAAAACAATAGTTGCTGCATAACCTATGCAAACTGTGGTATTATAATTCAAGCTTTTGCCACACAACAATACAGTTTCTTGAGTGTCATCGTTTTCAGCAACAACATTATAGAAATGAAACTCTTACTTGCATCTGCGACATGGTAGCACTTCATTGGTGGTATTTAAAAACCAAAAACAATTACAGTCGAATCTCTTTTTGTGCGGTAGTAAAGAACCGCAGAAAAAAAAAACGAACAAACAAATTCACGAAATTCGTATGCATTAAAAAATAAAATTCGTTATATAACACAGTGCAACACCAAAAAAAATAACCATATACGGACACCACTACGTGATAAAAGACTAAAAAAAAAAGACCCGTGTCTCCCAATTTTCCCCAAAGTCATGCACTTTTTGTTTTATGGGCCACGCCTACCTCCCATACAACACAAATAATGAAAACTCTATAAAGAGGCTAATATCAAAGTTACAAAACTGAAACTCGGTATTTGGTCTCTTATAGAGTTTTAAATTTTGGGGTTGTATGGGAGGTGGGCGTGTAAGTGGGTGGATAATGCCAATTTTTCTAACACACTTAAGTTTTGACATAGAACACACAAATACCGAGTTTCAGTTTTGTAACTTTAATATTAGTCTCTTTATAGAGTTTTCAATTTTGGGGTTGTATGGGAGGTGGGAGTGTTAGTGGGTGGATAACACCCATTTTTCTAACACACTTAAGTTTTGACATAGAACACACAAATACCGAGTTTCAGTTTTGTAACTTTAATATTAGTCTCTTTATAGAGTTTTAAATTTTGGGGTTGTATGGGAGGTGGGCGTGTAAGTGGGTGGATAACGCCCATTTTTCTAACACACTTAAGTTTTGACATAAAACACACAAATACCGAGTTTCAGTTTTGTAACTTTAATATTAGTCTCTTTATAGAGTTTTCAATTTTGGGGTTGTATGGGAGGTGGGAGTGTTAGTGGGTGGATAACACCCATTTTTCTAACACACCTAAGTTTTGACATAGAACACACAAATACCGAGTTTCAGTTTTGTAACTTTGATATTAGCCTCTTTATAGAGTTTTCATTATTTGTGTTGTATGGGAGGTAGGCGTGGCCCATAAAACAAAAAGTGCATGACTTTGGGGAAAATTGGAAGACACGGGTCTTTTTTTTTTTAGTCTTTTATCACGTAGTGGTGTCCGTATATGGTTATTTTGCCGTGACTTAAAAAATTACACACAGTGTAATATAAGCTGTGTTCGGTACGCCAGCCTAAACTCAATTGATGTAGCATATTTCAAAATTTGTGTGAGAAAACAACAACAAAGTCTCCAGCTCGTTGAGCATGGAGAAAGTCAACTATTGAGTTGAGTAAAATTGCGTTGCAAAGTTCTGCCAAAATGCGATGTGAGTACAAAAACAAAATTAAATTCCTTCAAGTAGTCAACTGTTTTATTTTTAAAATATCTTATGTCGATTGATTTTTGGCAGGTAAAAATTTTTAATTTATTTATTGATGTGGTCGTCATAACAAGTGTTGCCAACTATTGAGCAAATAATAGCAAAATGAGTGGACGTTTTTTTCACAAGCGAGTTGAGCACTGGCAAATCGAACGCAGCTATTATGTGATATCAACACTCATCGATCCGAGTCAGAGTTAGATCCAGAGTCAGAGTCAAAGTCAGTGTCAGAACCAGAATCCAAATCAAGGTAAAAGTCGGAGTTAAAGTCACGGTCAGAGTCAAAGTCAGAGTCAGTGTCAGAGTCAGAGTCAGAGTCAGAGTCAGAGTCAGAGTCAGAGTCAGAGTCAGAGTCAGAGTCAGAGTCAGAGTCAAAGTCAGAGTCAGTGTCAGAGTCAGAGTCAGAGTCAGAGTCAGAGTCAGAGTCAGAGTCAGAGTCAGAGTCAGAGTCAGAGTCAGAGTCAGAGTCAGAGTCAGAGTCAGAGTCAGAGTCAGAGTCAGAGTCAGAGTCAGAGTCAGAGTCAGAGTCAGAGTCAGAGTCAGAGTCAGAGTCAGAGTCAGAGTCAGAGTCAGAGTCAGAGTCAGAGTCAGAGTCAAAGTCAGAGTCAAATTCAGAGTCAGAGTCAAAGTCAGAGTCAAAGTCAGAGTCAGAGTCAGAGTCAGAGTCATATAGTATTTATACAATATATCAAAAGAGTTTGTAAGGACAAAAATTTCAAAAATTTTTTTAACCAATATTTGTGTACTATCACATTCTTTACTTTTTGCTTATCTTGGGTATGCATTCTGAAAACAAAAAAAAGTTATAGGAAAAAAAAACTTCCAAAATTTTTTGGCCAAAAAAAAGGTTCAAGAGAACCAAAACCGCTCCATGAGGATTTCTCCGATCCAAAAAAAAAAAAAAAAAAATGAAGCAGAAATAGTTTTGAAGTTTACCTCTAACTTTTTAGTCGGTGTCCGGATGATTTTTTCTTCTCTATACAAAATCGATCCGGCTTATTGTACGCGTTAGATCACCATTTTATAAAAAATAAATTATATTTTATATGAAGAACAAATCATATCTATTCTTGGATGCAATGGTGAAAGCTCTAATTAAAGGCTCCAGTTGACGGCATTCTTTCTTTCAGTTTATCCAAATTATTCATTGCAGTTGGTTTCTACTCATCGATAAATACACCGGATGCTGATAGTTTGCGAATAGCAGCACACAGAGCGACAAAACTAATGGTTAAACTAGTAAGGTATATCTTCAACTTGGCCGAAGTTAAAAAACCCCCCACGGGCGATTCGAAATGGTACAAAATCTTAAATTGCAACTCTTTTTATATGAGACTTCAAAAATTTTACTATTTTGATGACGTCTGAAATACACTCGTATCAAATTGTTATCCTGCAAAGTAAAGAAAGGGGTTGAATGGGAGGTGGGCGTGTTCTTGAGTAGTTGATGCCAATTTTTTCTAACACGCCTCAATTAGGATATAATATACACAAATATCAAATTTGAGGTCTTTAGCTTTAATATTAGTCTATTTATAGAGATTTCAATATTATGGGGTTGTATGGGAGATGGGCGAGTAAGTGGGTGGATTACGTCCATTTTTCTCTCACGTCTTAATTTTTATATAAAAATAGTAAATATCAAATTTAATTTTTGTAGCTTCGACAGAAGCATAATTATATAGTTTTCAATTTTGGGGTTGTATGGGAGGTAGGCGTGTTTGTAGGTGGGTAACGTGCATTTGTCTCTCACATCTTAGTTTTTGTATATAAATAATAAAAATCTAATTTTACTTTTGTAGCTTCGACACAAGCCTCTATATATAGGTTTCAATATTAGAGTTGTATGGGAGGTGGGCGTGTTAGTGGGTAGTCGACGCCAATTTTTGTAACACACCTGAGTTTTGTCATATACTACACAAATGCCGAATTTAAGTTTTGTAGCATAAATATTTGTTTCTTAATGGTGTTTTCATTATTTGGGTTGTATGGGAGGTAGGCGTGGTTTTCATCCGATTTAGCCCATCCTCGAACTTGATCTTAGTTTTATAGAAAAAAGCTTAAATATCGAATTTCAGCACTATAGCTTTAAAATTACGGCTGCAATCGTGTCCACAGACAGACAGACGGACAGACAGACGGACAGACAGACGGACAGACAGACGGACATGGCTAAATCAACTCAGGTGGTGATGCTGAGCAAGAATATATATACTTTTCTATACCTAACACGCCTCCTTATGGGCGTTACACACGTCGTGACAAAATTAATATACCCCTTACGCAGTACGCGTGGGGGTATAAAAAAATGAAATACGTTCGCAACGTTCTTACTACGTTTCGTAATAAGGACAGTTGAGAAAACGTATTCGACTCCAAATTTTTTTTTTTGTAAATTGTCACAATTTAGCACTGACACAATAAAAAAAGATTAAATAAATGTTTTTCCCAAGACCTTGATTTAAATTTGATTCTTAGATGCGTTCATGAATAAAATTCTTAAGCAAGAATTTAAAGTTTTTCTTTAATAAGTACAGTGGACGTCCAATATAACGAATCTTATATTGTACTCCTTGTTCGTTAAATCGAAAAATTCGTTAAATCGATCTATTTTTTTGTATTAATTTTTTAGCCCTCTCCTTAATTAAATTGTTCGATGCAATGAATTTTTGAAAAATTCTCTTTATTTCATTTCATTACTAAAATGTATAATATGTATATTTTTTTATTAGAAAAAGTATTCAATTCGCGTTTGTTTTGTAACAGTCGCAACGCATTTTTGCACTGCTGTTTCTTGCAAATCTATTGAAACTACAACTTTTGACAGTTCAATATTGTTTGCAACTGCCCATGTGATGCATGTTACACTTTGTAAGCAGTTTCGTTGTCATGAACGCTGGTTTGTATATCCTCTTCATTGTCGCTTTCATCACAATCTATAAAATGATCGACACAACTCCACTCGCAAATATCCGAAATCCTAAGTGAACACTGAAAAAATTATTTGAAAAGAAAAATCTTTATTATGAATTGTCCTATTGGAAATGTCGAGGACTTACGTCAAGGAAGACTGATGCCGCCAATGTCAATGTCGATTCTAGGACGTTTTCCGTATTTCGTTTGAGCAGTTCTGCTATTGGTATGTCATCTTTTTCATCGAATTCTGCAGAATCATTATATAAAAATGAATTGATTGCAACTGCAAGTGTACATATTTTATGCAAACATGCATAACAAAAGTATTTTATGCAAACAATAACAAATTTACCGTTGGCTTAACGAAACTTTTACTAAAATTGCTTAACGTTCGAACCATCATTGAGATAATTTTGCCGGTTCGTTAAATCGAAAATTCGTTATACCGAAAGTTGGTTGTATTGGGCGTCCACTGTAAATGGCAATGGCATCTTCATGGATTTGAAGGTTGTTATTAAAACAAGACTGAAAGTTTTGAAAGATTGACTGAAAAATGAAAAAAATTATATATTTTGGATGGGTCGTCTCAAAGTCCAGACTTTAATGCTTTAGAAAATTTACGGAATGATGTACAATAGGCCGTATCGAAAAATTTAGATGGTATTTTTAGAGGTCTCAAAAGTTGCATAGGCTTGTCAAGATCTGAAACTTTTGAGACCTCTTAGAATGTAAAATTCGAAAAAAAATGTAATTCGATACGCCCTAATGTACAATGTGAAAATATGTGTTCATACAATACTTTGTAGCACTGTATCTTTTGGAAACATAATAACATTATAAAAATTTGCATCACAAAATATTCTATAGAATTTCAGTTTTATAGAAAATTACAGTTACATTGTATAAGTCGCGACAGTTATTAAAAGTTATTCGGTATAGTTGTTATACGCTACTTAATTGTAAATAAATACAAAAGTGATATAAGTTGTGGAGTAATCTTCCGCGATTTGTTATATTTAAGAGTGAAGAGAAATTACGTATACTATACGATCAAGCGATTTCTGCATACTGGTTTCCATACAACAGCGTAAGAAAAGTGGAAAAAAACGGAACGTCCGTACCGCGAAGGCGATTAAAATAATAAGAGAACGAATGCGACGAAATTGTGACTGTTCAGCACGAAAGATGGCCAAAAATATTGGAATGAACCCAGAATCTTTAAGGCTCCTTTTGCGTTGCTACCTCAATATGAAAGCCTTTAAAAAGAAGAAAATGCATGTCTTTTACTAACGCAATTGTGGACAAGCGATTGCAAAGATCGAAACTTATCCTTTCTTGAAACGCGTTTTTATCTACGAAAAACTTTTCGTTCTGGAGGCATCGCACCACACGCAAAATGACAGATTATGGGCAGTATCATACAAGGACATCCCAAATGACAAAAAACATGTGCCAAGATACCAAAACTCATCATCCATTATGGTCTGTGGTGCGAAATCCAGAAAAGGTTAACTGCCGCTAGTCTTCATTGACAAAGGTGTAAAAATAAACGCTCCGTATTACCTAGAAGAAGTCTTGCAGCATTTGAATATTTTGGGACTAATTTACTTTTTAAGAGTTTGGTTTTCCTCGAAGTATGTATTCTGCCGCTGTTAATATGTTCATGTCTGCATATATCAGGGTCGCAAGTGGTCGCTTCTAGATTTCGTACAAATGCAAAGTAAACATTATGTCATTTCCCCTAATACCAATCAGATATTGGCCGAAATCGAACGTATATATAATTTAGTTTTTTTTTAAATTTTTTATTTATTTGTTCAATTGTTCAGAGCGGCGGACGTTGACATACGTGCTAAGTTTGTGGCTTAGTTGTGAGTCAGCGAATCTCGGTAGACCCGGGTTCGAATCCAACATCTGACACAGAAATATTTATTTTTAATAGAAAACATTTTTAATGAAAGCTGCCTGAGAACAAGAACTTTAGGCGTTCTCAAAAACGTTCTTAAAAAGTTTTCTGCCGAAGTCAGCATAAAACATGTAAGTCCAGTTCTCGGTCAATTGTCGTGCAAAAGAATTGCCAGTTGAAATTGTTGCTGCTTCAGCTTTACAAACCAGGAAAGATTGTAACTGTTGTCTTTGTTGATGATTGGCTTTATACAATGAACTAAAAAAGTACTCAATAATTGTGAATTTTTACATTATCTCCATGAATGCCATTCTTGAATTTTGATACAATTGTCAATAACATGAGTCACATGAACTATTGTTGATAACAATGTGCAAAATACACAAAAAACCCACATGCACATGAATATTTGATTAGCCTAGTGTTTTAAGTTCATAAAGTATGTGTATAAGATACATGAACCAATAAAAAAATTTCGAAAACGACATGAAAGATAATAAAATGGGCATATGGATTATTCATAATTTTTGTGAATAAAATTCATGTACAAAAACGAGTAGATCAAGAACAGTTCATAAGATAAGTGAAAAAATGCATGAATCTCATGAACAAATACAAGAAAAACGTGAACTAATTAATGAATTTTGTGTCCGAAATTCATATAATCTCTGAACAAATACAAGAGCAGCAAGAACAGTTCATAAGATAAAAGTCAAAAACGCATGAAACTCATGTACTTATATAAAAAAAACCGAGTTTTAATGACTGTTCCTGTTATGACTGTTGGCCTATGTAAAGGGCCAACCAAAATAGACGAACCGAATTCAAGAAATCTTCAATTCTTGGTTTTTATTTTAATATTTTCATTAATTAATTTTGTTTAAAAAAATGATAATACTTTTAAATTTATTATTCTTGAGAGCAATTTAAGTTGTTTATAACAAACGAGATGGAAACTCTACTTCGAATTCTTCACTCATTTAATTTTAACACAAAAACAAACAAAAAAATCAACACTACCTACTTAATGTAAAATACATTATCACCCAATAAACCACATAGCGTACTCGGTTTAGTTTCGAATTAGTAATGAAACCGAGAACTCGGATTAGATACCTCGTATTCGATTCGAATTCGAAACGAGCCCGCAATCTCGTAAAATAAAATAAATTTTTATATATGTATGTATCTGCAATCAATCATCAACATTGATTTTTTTGTTTTTAAATTCCCTTCAGATTTTTTTTAAAAAATACAGAAAAAACACCAAAAGCAAAAAAAAAATACTGATAAATTTTTTGTCTGAGCTGGGAGTCGAACCCACTTCCTCAAACGCTTGTTTTCATAATGAAGCAAATTACGCAGCATTGAAACATCAAGTGCGATAGGCTAGTGGATAACGTAGGAGATTGGCATCCGGGGAACGTGGGTACAAATCCTGAACATGTATTTTTTTTTTTTATAACAACAATAATCTTATAATCTTTTATCATAATAATCGATTTGCGGATTTGCGGAAGACACGATTTATTAAAAAAATTTCATTTAAAAAAAATTTGCCAAAATTATTCGAAAACGATTTGCTAATGTTGAAATTCTCGCTTCGGTAGTGATTCGATTATGAAAAAAAATCTCGTTTCGAGAATGAAATGTGCATTTCTCCCGCCCTTGGGTTCATTAGCAAAACATTTTCAAACTTCGTTTTCGAAATAAATGTCCGAGATCTCGGATTCACTTCGAATTCGAGGCAAATTCGTTTGGTTTATTGGGCACTTAAACATTCCTGGCAGACTGTAATAATGTTTTTTTTTTTTTTTTTGTTTTATTTGTCTTAATCATATTTCGAAATATAAATTAAGCTAAACTCTGCTTCGTTTCAAATCAACAACAACCAATCGTTTAGACGCAATTGACAAAGTAATGAACCTGTCTGTGCGCTGACTGCTGTTGTTGTTGTTGTGCTTGATTATAAATATTGCTGGTTTTGTGTTTTTTTTTTTTTTTTGTGTTGATTAAATTACTTATAAATATGCCGATTATTTATTATTAGTTCAGTTTTGTGTGGCATGACGTTTTATTATGACGTCAAACGCAGGAATTTTTTTTAAGCGCGGCTGTTATGCAGACAGCTTGAAACGAAATAAAACAAGTAAAGAAAGTCTAAAGTCGGTCTAGCCCGACTATGAAATAACCTAAACCTACTTTTTCAAAATAAAATAATGTTATTGAAAATGGTCGCGTCCGTGAGCGGATGAAGCCCATATTTTATATGCATTTCAGTTTTGATAAAAAATTGATAAAATTTTACAAAAATTTCAAGTTGTATTTGTGTATGGAAGGTGGTCGTGTTCGTGGACGGATAACGTCCAATTTATGAATACCTCTTAGTTTTGGTATAATATACATATTGAGTTTCAAATTTTTGGGTTGTATGGAAGGTGGGCGTGGCCGATGCGGATGCCATCCATTTTTTGAAGACATCTTTGTTTTGATATAAAATACATGCGTTCCAAATTTTATCTCTGTAGATTAAACACGAGCTTATATATTGAGTTTTTATTTTTTGTTGGTGTGGGAGATAGGCGTGTCCGTGTGCGGATGACACCCATTTCCGAAGAGATCTTTGTTTTGATATAAAATGCCAACATACTTAATTTTATTGTTGTAGGCTTATTGTGAGCTCATTTATGCTCATAATTATATAATTATAACTTTAACTATATTATATATAATATATCGAATATATAAAATCAAGACTGAATAACTCCTAAACGCTTGGACCTATTTTAATGAAATTTGGTATGAAAGTTCAACTGCAACCAATATAAAGCATAGGTAAAAACTTGGGCGGAAGTATGTGGACGTGGCACTCTATAATAACTCCTAAGCACCTGGACCGATTTCAATTAAATTTAGAATGAAGACTCGACTGCACCCAAGATAACATAGGCTATAACAATTCCAAAGACTTCCGTAAGAGGGCGCTTTAAGTAGTGCGTTTTAAAGACTCAACAAGTCCTAATCGCCTGTACTGATTTCAATGAAATTTGGTATGAACGTTCAACTGCACCCAAGATAAAACAGAAAATATAAAAAATTATAAATATTATATAAAAAATATAAAAAAGACTTCCAAAAGAGGTCGTTTTAAGTAATACATTGCTAAGACTCAATAACTCCTAAATGACTTGATCGATGTTACTAAAATTTGGTACGTGAAATAACTTGACTCTGCAACAGAATTGAACTATTTAAATTTCAGAAAACTTTCGTTAAATGGCGCTTTATTCAATCAACTATGTTCGGTTCATTCACGTCAAAACGGATGAACCGATTTTGATGAAACTTGGCAAGCATTTAAATCTGTTACTGAAATAGATTCTATGCTTTTAAAAGTTCTTTCGACAAAAATCAAGGAATGAGCCGAAAGCAAACGAAGTCAAGAACCAAAGACGAACGAAAAAAAAGAAGTTTAACGAATACCAGCAGAAGCTATATAAAAATGAAAAAAAATTAACCGAACAGTATCGACCAAAACCGAAGTTGAACGAAGGCAATCCAAAAATCGAATCGATGCTAATAGAATTTTTTACAACTGGAATTTATTGGGGATAAAATTGCATATTAAATGCATGCTAAGAAAAACTTTTAACGAATTTTTCTCGAAATGACTTTTCAAACTGCACTCAGAAAAAAGTTTCTCGGAATATGATAAAAATGGCATCATATTTAGAGAAAAATGGTATTGACCATGCTTCAGAGAATGCTGTTCTCTAAATGCGATCCTAAAAATTCTCTAAATGATAAAAACCTTCTATGAAAAAGAGAAATATATAAAAACAATTCGATTTTAGAGAAAAGGACTCTTTATTTTTAAGAAAAAAATTTGTCTTATTGAAGAAAATACACAGTGAATTTTTTATCAAAACATAGGAAAAATTTTTCATTTTCTATATATTTTTCTCTTTAAATGAGATTTTTTGTGCGAGAAATATATTTGTCATTATAAGAGACATTGAAATATTTCCATTTCCTAGAAGTGAAGAAATATTTCTTCGAAAATGTGAAAATTTATTCTAATTGAAGAAAATTTTATTTGAAAAGAGAAAATTGCTGTTATCGAAAATAGAGAAATTTTTCACCGGAGGAAAATGTGTGTTTTTTTTCTGAGTGCGGGTGCCCATTTTCCTCAGAAACCAGACGTCAGATCGAGACGTTGAAAATGTAATTTTTTGTTTTAACCGCGTCTGGCAGGTACACTTCTATGGAAATTTGACTAAACACTTTCGCGGAAGGAGGGGGCAAAACCCAAAATAACGATAATTTAAAAAACGATAATTTAAAAAACGTTAAAATCAGAGCAGTTTTGAAAATCGTCCTGTTTTTGTGCTCGAGGCACAACAACCCCGAGTAACACCGGGTTACATCCGCTAGTTATATATAATTATTATGCAGTTTTCAATTTTTGCCTTGTATGAGAGGTAGGCCGTGGGCGGATTCCAAAAATATTCAATAGTGCAGATCCTTGGGTTCATTGACAACACACAGACAGACAGACGGACGGTCTGACGGATGACATGAATATCTTGACTCACGAGGTGACCCTGATGAAGAATATATATACTTTTCTATACCGGACTCGCTTCGTTCTATGCGTTACAAACGTTTCCACAAAGTTAATATACCCTGACCTTTCATGTTTAGGGTATAAAAACAAAAATTCACAACAACAAAAACATTAATACTAACCTACAATTGCTGGTGAACTCCCCAATAGGCAATTACACCAGCGCTCTTCATACGAAGGCCTGATTGACTGCTACTTTTGAAGACCAAACAAATCCTTTCCTCACTGCTCTTATGGGCACTTCTGGAAGGCCTTCTTTTTCTGCACAAAAGGCAGCATAAAAAACCTGTTTTCCCTTCATAGACTGACTTTTCACATACTTGAGGGCAACTTTTTTGTTTAATGTTAGAATATATATCAGTTTAAAAATATGATATAATAATGGTCCTTCTTACTGCTATATCAAAGATTATAGATTATTAATCTGACTTAAAAAAAAAAACGGAGAAGAGAAGATAAAATCATAGAATATATAATGAACAGAAAAAGGTTGAAAAGAAAAAAATATTTTTTCAATACTTCTTGTTGACCACTTATTTTAGCCATTCTTAAGAAGTGCTTCTATCAGGCCGCTTTTGAGCAAGGAGAGATTTAGGCCTGAAAAATGTTCCCACTTCATATAAAAAAGAAAGTGTAATTGTATATGAGCGCGGCAATACTTCAAAATCCACAGGAACGCCTGCTGGCAGCGCTGTCATTGTCTACTGGGTCGTAGTGTCGTGTGTTTGTATGAGTATGTGCGTGTGCTTGTGTGTAAAAAAACAACACTTGAATGAAAACATACTTAAAATGTGTGCACAAGTGGCTTACATTATGCCACCGTTAATAGCAAAAACAACAACAACAACAACAAAAGTAACGACGACAACAGCAACAACAACCACACCAATTCATTAATAATAGCAACACTCTATTAATAACAACTACAACACGTACAACAAAAACTTGTTACAACAACTGTTTCTTGGCGTGCTAGTTTTTTTCCTTTTTTTTTTTTTAAATAAATCATATTATTTAATACAGAAGAAGAAAAAAAAATAATTATAATTTAAAATAAACTGTTGTTGCTTGCTGTTCTTTGGTCATTTAAACGTGTTACCACCAGTTTTTTGTTGTTTTTGTTTTTTCTACATACTTCTTTGTAAGAAAAACTGCATATTTGCTTTTGTGTTTGCGTGTGTGTGTGTTTGCGTAGAGTTAATTATTTTATTACGTTTTTTTAAAGCTGCTTTCAGAGTTAAATGTTGAGTTATTATGATAATAATAATTAACACTGTCTACTTGACACACGTTATTAAATAACAGTTTACAGAGTAAAGACGCATGGTTCATTTATAGTCAATCATGTGTTTTCAACATTAAGCTGTTGGGTATTTTAGGTATTTAGGGGTCTTTTTCATTTGAACAAAATAAACTCTTTTTTTTCGGAATTTGTTTTTTGGAAAAGTTTTTTGAAAGGCGTTGGGAAAACAGTTAAGACAGTTAAGAGTAACACCTCCTGTGTTACTCAGCCGATTTTTATAATTGCTTTTTTTTTAAATGAATCCGAGTGCGGAGAAGGACTGCACCGACTATTTTATATTTATAAAAAGACAAAAACAAATAAAAATTGGTCAAATTTCCGACCCCAGGCGATTCTATAAAGACACAAACTTCATCATTAAATGTTCATCAAATATATTTAATGATGATTCCCAAAATATTTTGAATATACCGCAATCCCTCAGTGGGCTAAACCATTTTACAAAAACTTCAAAAAATCATGTTTTCAAAAATCAAAAATCATGACAAATTATGAAATGGCCTAAAAAAATTTTTTATTTGGTAGATAATTTCTTACCTTTTTAAGAAATTGAGGCCGTATTTCAACAATGACACGTTGAATATTGGTTTCCAAAGCGTCAATAGTTGCTGGTTTATTCACAGAAATCATACGATTGCGGAGACCGTGGCTTAAAGCACGGATGCCCGGCGCCTAACTCTTTCCACTCTTTGCAACAACTTCGATGTTTTCGAAGCATTCGTGTTGTTGATTTTAACATCACTCTTCACTCTTTTTCTGGGCATCACTGGTTTAAAGATTGTTTTACTGCGTTTCCTTGCACCTTAACAATTCAAATGATCCAAATGACCCAAATGATCCAAATGATCCAATCTATTGCGTTTTACTATCTTCTGACTCATTATGATAAAATTGAGTCCATTGTTGTTGTCTTGTTTTCGTTTGGTATCGAGCAAACACAACTCAAAAGCATTTTGCAAGAAAGATAGAAAACAAGATATCTGCGGTATTCTCCGAAGATGGTAAATACTTTAAATCAATATGTCCTTTCTGATAGACCTCTCGAACGTGGTGAAAGCGAAACTGATTGCTGCTCCAGCTAACATGAAAACAAAACCGATAAATGACTTCCGATCATCGCAACTACCAGCCCAATCAGAATCAGAAAAACCCAGAAGTTGCTTACCCGTTGGTCTGTAATGAAGAGCAAAGTCTAAAGTATTAGACAAATACCTCAAAATGTGCTTAGCTCCAGCTAAGTGTTCCTGGTGTGAATTCTTATTGAACTGAGCCAATTTGCTGACGGAGTGTAGAATGTCCGGTCGCGTACATATTACGATGTACATTAATGACCCAATCAACGATTGATATTTGGTGACATCCAATTTCTCACAGCTCGTACAATCCTTAAAATTTTTCAACAGCATGCCAGGATCCAAAGGAGTGCTGCATTTCTTAAAATCCTTCATGTTGTGTTCTTCGAGCAACTCAGCAATCATTTTTCTCTGCGATAACTTCAATGGACCAGTGGATTCTTTTCTTTCCACTTCCATCCCCACAAAATAATTCACTGGACCCTTGTCCACTATTTCCAAGCTCGAGGCTAATTCTTCTTTCACGAGATTCACCGACTCTCCAACTTAGAACAAGCCAGCAAAATCTCGTCCACATAAACGACAATTATTACATACCCGTCAGAAGAATTCTTTGTGTAAGCGCACTGGTCCCCATTGCTTCGAATGAAACCAATTTCTTTAAGGATTCCATCCAATTTTTCGTTCCACTTGCGTCCGAACTGCTTCAGCCCGTAAAAATATCTCTCATCTTTAAAACTTTCAGGCTGTTTCATGTAGATATCCGCATCAAGATCACCGTTCAAGTACGCTGTCGTCACATCAAGATGATGTATGAACATTTTGAACTCCAAAGCCAATGCCAATATAATTCTTATTGTTGAGTAACAAGTGATCGGGGAAAAAGTTTCCGTGTAGTTTATCCCTTATTTTTGTCTGCATCCTTTCGCTACTAACCTGGATTTGTACTTCTCGAGACGCCCATTTTTATCGTAAAAACCCACTTGCATTTTACGACAGGAACGTTCTCTGGTTTTTCAACTAAAACCCTTCTGTCTTGTTTGACATAAGTGAATCATATTCCGCTTTCATCGAATTTATCCAATTCGCTCGATCACTTCTTAACATTACATCCTTAACCGCAACAGGATTATCGGTCTTAGCTACCAAGAAATTACTGAATATTCTTCTTGCTGACCTCAAAACTTTATAGTTGTCTTCATCTTGGACAGGATCACACGAGCTTTCATATCCAGATGATGCCACCACTGCTCCTTCCACAAGTTCATTGTTTTTAACCAAATCACCTGCATCAAAGACCTTGCACTCTTGTACAGTTTCTTCATCTTTGAACTTTTGCAAAAATATGTTGTACTCACGCTGCGATATATTCTGCTCCGCATCTTCTATGAACTTCACATCGTGGCTCATGTGCATCGTCTTAGTCCTTGTATTAAACAGTCAATATGCTTTGAACTCCGCACAATATCCTGTTAAAACGCATTCGACCCCTCTTGCCTGGAACTTTGACTTACCAGGACGTTTATCCAGCATTATAGCCTTACACCCAAAAATTTTCAAATGGGAAACGGTCGGTTTGACACCACTGTATTGCTCAACAGAAGTATTTCCGTCCAACGATCTCGAATAGCATCGGTTTCTTAAGTAAACTGCTGTATCGATCGCTTCAGCCCAAAGGCCCTCATCCAATCCGGATTCAATTAACATGCAACGCGCCATCTCGACAATCATTCTATTCGCACGTTCGGCCACGCCATTTTGCTGCGGCGTGTTTTCCACCGAAAACTGTCGCCTGATACCCAATGTTTCCAAGGTGAACGCAAATTCCGACGACAAATACTCTCGATCATTTTCGCTTCGCAGAATCTTCAATTTCTTCGACGTCTATCTTTCAACCATGGCAACGAAACTTTGATGTGCGTTGAATACTTCTCCTCTGTTCTTGAGAAAGTATACGAAGGTCATCCTCGAAAAATCTTCTATAAATAGAACAAAATATTTAGCGCCTCCACAGAACGGAACCCTCATGGGGCCGGAGACATCAGTGTGCACTAATTCAAGAACTTCTTTGCTTCGATAACTTGCTGTTTTGGAAAATGGCTGCACACATATCTTTGCCTTAAGACATGTATCACAAGAAAAATTTTGGGGTGAGTTCTTGCAGCTTATGCTTCGTACCATCCCATTCTTAGTCAATTCAGCCATGCATTCAGATGGCCTAATCGCTTGTGCCATAGCATAAAATCATCAGTTTTTAAGGCAAAAGAACACATACCTTCAATTTCTGTATCCTCCTTGCTGTAACATGTAAAAAGTTGACCCTCTTTTACTCCAGAAAGCACTACGTCGTTCTCACCATTCATAACTTGCACTGTATTGTTCTTGAAAACTACCATCTGCTTCTTATCTCTGATTATTTGTTAATTGAAATGAAATTAAATTCCAACTTTGGCACTAAAAGAAGCTCCTCCAACAAGAAAACTTCGCCCGCTGTGGTTCTAAGCTCGACATTCCCAATGCCTATGGAGTTGTCCGTAAACTCTGCTGCTTAATCGATTATCTCAACATTGCACTGTTCCCTGTACGCTTCTTTAAACACTCATGACCAAAATGACCTACCTGCCCGCACTTGAAGCATTTCAGCTCCTGTCTCCTGCCATCGACGCTACCCTTGTGGTTCTTCACAACCGTGCTCCCACGTTTATCCTGATAAGCTGTGGACATAAATGCCTGATTGTGATTCTTATCTGCTTCTAGTTTTCCACTTCGTCGCTCATATTCTTCTTGCAACTTATTCTTCAGCTAATGAGGGTAATTCATCACGGCAATTCATCTAATGAGGGTAATTCATCACGCGATTCCATTGCGACGACAAAGCTTTCGAAATCCTCCGGTAAACTGTAAAGCAAAATGATTGCTAACAACTCATCTAGAATGATAATGTCAACCTCCACAAGCTGTTCAACAACGTCATTGAACTGCGCCAGGTGATCGGACATACCTTGGTCCGAGATCATTCTTGCAGCGAAAATTCTTTGGAAAAGCATAACCTTCCTTGCCGGTCCACGAGGTTGAAATTTCTTCTCCAGCTGAATCCATGCGTCCCTCGATGTAACACAATTCTTAACCAAATTAAGTTGTGTTCTCTTCATGCTCAATAAAATTGTCGAAAGAGCCTTTTGATCCTTGTTGGTCCACTCAACACATAGAACTTCATCCGCTGGCTTTTCAATGGATCCACATACGTAGCCCCAAAGATCTACTTGCATTAGAAAGCTACGTATATGAATTCTCCAGCCGTCATAATTGGACTCCTCCAATTTCTCAATAGCGTACAAAGATGTCATTTCCTCAGAGAAAATAAGAATCTTGAATTCTGCAGGAACAATTAATAATAACAAGGAGCTCTACAAATTGTCTCCTGAGCTCATAACCCTTGTTTTAAATAAAAGAGACGAGTTTAATTTAAATGTTCGTTGAACAGAATATTTGAAGCGAATGAAAAATAAAAATGTTCACAAACTAAATAAATAAAATTATTTCAATGAACAACTAATTTAATTTATTTTGTCAAAGTGTTTTCAGTGAAGTATTTAAATTTCAAAAGTGACTTGATGAAATTTTGTTCAATCTATGGTTACCACCAACTAGTTTTAATTTATTTTTCACATTTTTAAAAATGGCTCAAATTAAAGTTAAAATATTTTAAAGAGTCTCAAATTGAAAATTATGCTTCCATTAATTCATCTGTTTTTAAAGCAAATTTTTGTTTTTATATAAATAATAATGTTTCTTTTCTCTTTTGCAGGTAAGTGTGAAGAACAGCTTTAGAGATAACTTTAAAACAACAACGAGATGTAAGTTTGTTTTTATTAATTATATTTTTGATACACAAATTAAATGAGAAAAAAAGCAAATTCGCCATTTCAGCCCTTGAAAAGTCTTTGACCGAACTTCATATGACCCAATGGTCCTTTGTGTGTCATAAAATGTTTGTACAAAATTGAACGAAAATTTGAACTACATGTTTTATGTCGACTCAGAACGGCTAATGTTTACGTTCTTAAAAAGTCTTACATGGTATTATTTACTCTCTGAGCAAAGATCATATAATGCAAAGATGCGCCACCGCCATACAACCGAATGGCACAGTAAAAATTTAATGTGGATCCCAGAAGGAAAATGTGGAATACATGACTTTAAGAACGCATGAATTCTTAGTTGAAAAAAGAGGCAAAAAAGATACATGACCGAGTAAAATATCATAGAATGCGAACTTTTTTTATTTTGAATGAAAGTATTGTTTACATTTAGTTTTTTGTCAGTGAGAAAAACTGTAAATTAGAAACTGTGAAATGTGAAAAAAAGCAAAAGTCATTTACTTTTTCTGTTATAATTAATCATTAATTTATAATTTAAAACTTACACTAATAATGTTACTTTTAACTACAATTAAAATAAATTATAAAAAAGGACTCGAAAAGCATTCACTTTTAAATACATTCTTTAGCCATATAGGAAAAATCACATATTTTATGAGCAAGGATAAAATTATATGATATTTCTTGCATTCTTTAGGAATGCAAAAAGGGATGCATGATTTTCCATGACATCGCCGTGTAAAAAATCATGCGTTCTGGAATGTATAGTTCATAGGAGTGGTGCATTCTAAAACACATTCCTATACATGACCATTTCCTTCTGGGATTTATCATAAATCCACGTTAAAGCTTTGTGAGAGCCAGCGAGCGAACAATGAAAAGCTTTTGAGAGTGAGCAACGATGTAAGCATAAAATTGGAGAGCAAAAGAGAGCATATGTTAAGTTTAGCCGATTAAGCCGCAACGAAAAAGTAGCTAAATTTCCTTGCGTTTTACCAAAAAAATATCGGCATGTTTTCTAATTCTATCCTACGCACATTGTAGGCATATGTTTTTCAAAATTATATTAACTTTAATTATTATAATTTGATCTTTGATTGAAATGTAGTCGCAAATAACGTTGTAAGAGACATTTCTTAACTGAGTTTTTGCGGTATTATTTTGTTTAATTTTTTTTTTTTATTTTTTAATTAGTTATTATTTATTTATTAATATATAGGCATTTCCACAGAATAGTCTACCGGGACCGCAAATGAAAATGTCAATAAACCAATAATTTTAGGTTTTATTATATAAAAAAATGCTTGAATTTTTAAATGACTTTACAACTTATTTCAGTTGTTATTCTGAGAAAATTAACCTGATAACTGAAAATATGTTTTTCTTGCCTTTAGCTGCCTTTAAGGGCTTTTTCTTTAAACAATTTTTTGTTTTTATATTAATGTTATGTTTGCACTCTTCTTATAAAATCCTTTTATCAATTACAAATATATAATTAAAAAATTTAAAAGATAGCAAATAAAGCTCGATTAACGGTTTACTTTTATATTGCTTTACTTACTGTTCGAATGTCGCGTTGTTTCACCTAAATCATAATTTGTTATCAGAACTTCACGACCGTTCTAAGCAAGTGTCTAAAAATTGTAACTTAAATCAAATTTGGTTAAAGTTACTGCATGTAAATATCATACTAAACATTTCATTTTGATTTGCAAAGTGTATCGCGTTCGCACATTAAATTAAATTTAATTTAAAGAGGGACATGACATTTGCGGCAGAGAAAACAGACCTTTTTTAAAAATTCATAACTTAGTCAAAAACAAACATTTTTCCAAAATTTGTTTTTATTATTGTAGAGAATTACACAAATTACAAAAAAAAAAAAAAAAAAAAAACCAAAAAAATATATTTTTCACTCCAACATGGTTTTATAGAGCTCCAAACTGGCGGCAGAGAAAAAACGGGGGCTCGTGGTTGCAGCGCTGGGAGTCGCAAAAATTGTCCGATTTCGAAAAAAAATTACTTCTTTCAATCTTAACAAAATTGATTATCGTATGATAGGAGCTTTCTTTTAAAATTTTTTCATCAATTTTTGGTGATGTTCTAAATATGAAAGAGTGTTTTTTCGAAAAAAATATTGACTTTAAAATTCATAAAAAATCGAAAAAAATTTAAAAAAAGCTCGTGTCATACGATAGCGAATCAAGTTTAAAAAATACAAAAAAAAAATTTCGTCAAAAAATGAATGAATAAATTGAATTTAATTTAATTTAATTTAATTTGATTTAATTTAATTTAATTTAATTTAATTTAATTTAATTTAATTTAATTTAATTTAATTTAATTTAATTTAATTTAATTTAATTTAATTTAATTTAATTAAATTTAATTTAATTTAATTTAATTTAATTTAATTTAATTTAATTTAATTTAATTTAATTTAATTTAATTTAATTTAATTTAATTTAATTTAATTTAATTTAATTTAATTTAATTTAATTTAATTTAATTTAATTTAATTTAATTTAATTTAATTTAATTTAATTTAATTTAATTTAATTTAGTTTAATTTAATTTAATTAAATTTAATATAATTTAATTTAATTTAATTTAATTTAATTTAATTTAATTTAATTTAGTTTAATTTAATTTAATTTAATTTAATTTAATTTAATTTAATTTAATTTAATTTAATTTAATTTTATTTAATTTAATTTAATTTAATTTAATTTAATTTAATTGAATTTAATTTAATTTAATATAATTTAATTTAATTTAATTTAATTTAATTTAATTTAATTTAATTTAATTTAATTTAATTTAATTTAATTTAATATAATTTAATTTAATTTAATTTAATTTAATTTAGTTTAATTTAATTTAATTTAATTTAATTTAATATAATTTAATTTAATTTAATTTAATTTAATTTAATTTAATTTAATTTAATTTAATTTAGTTTAAATTAATTTAATTTATTTTAATTTAATTTAATTTAATTTAATTTAATTTAATTTAATTTAATTTAATTTAATTTAATTTTATTTAATTTAATTTAATTTAATTTAGTTTAATTTAATATAATTTAATTTAATTTAATTTAATTTAATTTAATTTAATTTAATTTTATTTAATTTAATTTAATTTAATTTAATTTTATTTAATTTAATTTAATTTAATTTAATTTAATTTAATTTAATTTTATTTAATTTAATTTAATGTAATTTAATTTAATTTAATTTAATTTAATTTAATTTAATTTAATTTAATTTAATTTAATTTAATTTAATTTAATTTAATTTAATTTAATTTAATTTAATTTAATTTAATTTAATTTAATTTAATTTAATTTAATTTAATTTAATTTAATTTAATTTAATTTAATTTAATTTAATTTAATTTAATTTAATTTAATTTAATTTAATTTAATTTAATTTAATTTAATTTAATTTAATTTAATTTAATTTAATTTAATTTAATTTAATTTAATTTAATTTAATTTAATTTAATTTAATTTAATTTAATTTAATTTAATTTAATTTAATTTAATTTAATTTAATTTAATTTAATTTAATTTAATTTAATTTAATTTAATTTAATTTAATTTAATTTAATTTAATTTAATTTAATTTAATTTAATTTAATTTAATTTAATTTAATTTAATTTAATTTTATATAATTTAATTTAATTTAATTTAATTTAATTTAATTTAATTTATTTTAATTTAATTTAATTTAATTTAATTTAATTTAATTTAATTTAATTTAATTTAATTTAATTTAATTTAATTTAATTTAATTTGATTTAATTTAATTTAATTTAATTTAATTTAATTTAATTTAATTTAAGTTAATTTAATTTAATTTAATTTAATTTAATTTAATTTAATTTAATTTAATTTAATTTAATTTATTTTAATTTTATTTAATTTAATTTAATTTAATTTAATTTAATTTAATTTAATTAAATTAAATTTAATTTAATTTAATTTAATTTAATTTAATTTAATTTAATTTAATTTAATTTAATTTAATTTAATTTAATTTAATTTAATTTTATTTATTTTTATGTAAGTTAATTGATTTTAATTTAATATGAAATAATTTAATTCAATTTAATTGAAATATATTTTTAAAATAAGAATTAAAAAAATTCATAATTACAAAAACGAAAAAATGCTGAAATCGCAAAATTCAAAAACAACAATAACCGGTTTCATGCAGCAACAACTCTACAATAACAAAATATATGGTAGCTATCGTTGTGGTTGCGGCAAGGGAAAGGGACACAGGCAAAACAAAAATAAACGATGCTAGCAACAACAAAGCGCATGCGTCGTAGCACTAGTAGCTACAACAACATCCAAACTGACGATCATTTGCATAAAATTTCGATAGAAAAACATTTTTATGCAATTTGAGTCCTCTATCTATATGTTCAGTGCTATTGCTCTTTGCTCTGAGCTTTGTCATTGTCTGTGGAGAGGAGACGTCCGATCAGAACAATGTATTTCTATTGAAAAACTTCTGTGTTAGATTCCACCCCGCGTCTAACTTGATTTGTTAGCTCGCACGCCTCATATTTAACACACACAGCCAAGGTCGCCATATTTGTTTATGCAATTTTTTTAAATTCTGCTTCTTTTCCAACTCGTTAAGAGTAAATAAAATTATGAAAGTTTTACGCATAAACTTCCATTTCCCTTTAGCTTTGATAATACCTACTAACTCCTGCGCCTGATTCAGCTGAAATTTTGTGTTTTTAAAAAAATTTACAAAACTAAGTATCATTGTTCTGAGACATAAGCATAGCAAATTGTTTAATACAGATGTCTATAACTATTAAAATTAAGTCAAGCTTTGAAGCTTAGTTTTTGCGAAACTCGCCTCGATTAATCATTAGTTTCATTCATAACTGTTGCCTAATATTTTGACATTAATATGTCTGATGACATTTTTATATATGTATTTGTTTGTCTTCAAGGCTGTGTGAAATATTTCAACACCACAATCATGCACAATAATTCAATGTCGACACTAACCTAGACAACTAATATACCTACATTTATATTCCAATAAACTTGCAATTACTTATATTCACATGTATAAATATAATTTATGTGCGCAAAATCAATAACAACAATAATAAAACTGTCCTACTGTGTCTTTCTTAATCAATGCAAGAAAGTAAAATTGAAACTCAAACAATTAACGTTATCGTGCTGCTGATAAAAAAATAAAATAAATAAACACGAAATTAAAAAACAAACAAATAAACACAGTAATGCAATATGATGCCGTGACATAAACGTACTATGTACTACGCCCCCAGTAAGCAATGTCCATTCAGCACTACCACGTCACGTTCACGATTTTACGCAATATCTACATTTGAACAATGCTCAATAATGTCTGGAATGCGCAGCGTTCAAAAGAGGTGTGTTCACAGTGCTTTGTGTGGGCAACAGCCGATTCTACTTGTTCGCAATCAACGATTTTTAAGAATATCGTGTGTCAAGGTGACTTAACTTTAATGACGTAAAAGTTTATGAGCAGTTTTTAAAAACAGTGGCGTAGGAATTTATTATTTAAACTATTTTGTATAGAAAAATCAAAATAGAATACAAATTATTTTTTATGTAAAGAAAGTAAAAAAATTAAAATGTTTAAAAAAAAGCAAGAAACTAAAATCGGCCAAGCCTTATATATATCTTATAGTAAATTAAGAGCGGGGTAAGAATTTCAGTAAGAATTTTTTTTTTACGTAAAAAATTTTTTAGAGTATAAATTGAGAAAATTTATTAAAACTTTTTACAATTATTAAGTGTACTTTTAACAATATTCTGTAATTCATTCCGGAAAAATTTAAAAACATGCCAGTGACAGAGATTTTCCTGAACGTCTTAGAAAAATAGCAATTTGCAGTGTTCACTTTATCTCGGTCCAAAATTATCTGAAATCAAAAATCATCCTAAAACAATACTTCCCCCAATGCTCTTTACTTATTTCTTTTTTAATTTAAAAATTTTTTGTGGCCATCAAAAGTGTAAACTGGTATTTTACACGACAAATTCCGACAATTTGGGGGTGGGCAACCCCCTAAATGTACAAAAAAAAATTGCCTAAAAGTTGGGGGAGAGGTATTTTATATGTAGAAAATGTATACCAAGTTGAAAATGATCAAAAATCAACCTTAATTCCATTTTTCAATCATTGCTTGAGTCAGCTGCTATTGAGATTTCTGGACCATGTTGAATGAAGTATTGTCGAAAATTAAAAATATCTTGCCAACAAAATGCACAACAGAACTCAGTGCAGAGGAAAATCTTAAAACGATGCAAGCTTTTAACAATCAATGGTCGAAAATACTGTGGGTGAATTCGAAGTTGACTTTGCGATGTGTTCGACCTCAATATTCACCCTAATATACACACCGTATTTTTACAGACACTGTTCGGAAATTCCAAAAGAAAATCGAGTGAAATAATTTATTGACGCTCTCAAAAACTGCAACAAGCAATTCTACCCATCAATACATTGCACAGAGTTCCGAAACATTAATCTAGCTGGGTTTTTAAAAAAGCAGTTTATATTTTATAAACCATCGGGTTGTACAATTTAAAAATTCCTTTCATTAAAATAAAAATAACATTCAACTTAGTTAAGATTGAAGCACTCCGTATATCACTCTTCCGCATCCTTGATTAAATCCATGTCGACGGCGACACTCCTATTCATCTGTTTTAAAGCAACGTTGGAAATGTGTTTTTAATTTTTATTTGCAACATAAAAAGTCTGCCCAAATAGCCGTTCCGACTGCTTCTTCAGTCCCTTGATTCAAAAAAATCCACACTGCCGCATCGCATATCCGCCAGCTCAACAGCCAGCAAGCCAGCCATTCTTCAGCTAGCTTCATCTCATCATTCAACCATCCATCCATCCAGCCAGCCAGCCAGCCAGTCAGTCATTCAGTCACCCAGGCCAGCAAGCTACCACGTCATCAAGCTTAATGAGAAATTGTAGATTTTACCTCTGTTTGCAAACGTAGACACAAACAAAGCTTAAAACAAAAGCAAAAAAACAAAAAAAAAATAAAAATACAAATAACAAAAAAAAAATCACATGAAGGGTAGCAAAAAGTGCAATGACATCAAAAAAACGGTACATATTTGGCTTAGGGTAAGCTCGTGACTTTAACGGTAAATTAAAGTAGTGAAATGGTAAGAAATTTTTAAAAAAACAGAATTGCAAATGATAATTTATGGAATAAATAAAATGAAATATTAACCGAAATTATAGAATTAAATATATTTTAAAACAAAAAAATTTCACAAAAAATAAACTTAACAGAAAAATAAATATATATAAATAATATATTATATTATATATATATATATAATATATTATATTATATATATATATAATATAATAAAATATTTTCAAACTAAAACTTTAAAAATTTAGACTTTAAAAAATGTTAAAATTTATAAAATAAATATTGTAACACAAATTAAAAAACTTCATAACAAAACAATACAAAACTTTAATAAAATTAAATAATACTTAAGAAACTTATGTCATGCTTGTGTTTTTTGTAGGAGGATTACGAAATAACGTTCATATATATTGTACCCAAAATTGTTGTTTAGTTTTAAAAAAGTATTTATTTTTTATAAACAGTTTTTGTGTCATTATTTGTTCGTCATAATTAAATGACTGAAGCACCAAAAAATACCCATTTTGTCGGGCGAGTTATCTCGTAATATAAAAAAAAAACCAAAAAAAAAAAAAGAAACAGTTTCGATAGTATCGTAAGTGTAGACGTAGAATTTCGTTTAAGTTGTAACCTCTTCTACTTTGTCTCTTTCGTCCGATTGTTTTGTGCATTTTGCACGTTTTTTTATTGATTTATTCCAAAAATTAAAAAATAAATGAATAACACTCAATTATGGACTACTTATCGATGCCAAAACAAAGAAAAAGTAAAATAGTAAGTATGATTAAATGACCAAGCAAAAAGAAACAAGCACAATTTCAAATTTTTTCGATCATTTTGTTAAGTTTGACAGGTTGAGTTCATTGACTAAGTTAAAAAGAAGGCGAAGCAAATGCACTTTCCATTGGTGCCACTTTCGTCTCTACCCGATATATAGTTTGCGAGCTACAGTCAGTTTAACCACTAATTTCAAATTAAAATTAAGACCCCGATTTTTAAAAAATTGTATTGTTACTATATTTCACGCTGAGCACATGTCCTTTCCTCTCGTCTTTGTCTGATATTTAGTTTGCTAGCTACACTTTCTGTTCGATGTATAGTTTGCAAACTACACTCGCTAGTGCTAGTGGGATGTGGAATCCAAATTAATTTGCCTTATAAGCAAAACTTAAAATTTGACGCCATCTATTGGGTAAAAGCATAAAAAGAAATATGATCAAACTCGTTTTTTTCACAAGAGTTAAATCTAACCGGATCACAGAACCATTTCGTTAAATTTGACAGATTGAGTTCATTGACTGAGTTGAAAAGAGGTTCATGAACTCTGGTTTCAAAATAGTATACTAGAACAGTAGTGCATACATAAACCCAATGCGAACTAATGCTTACAATGCTGCCAAAGCGAACCAATCAGTTCGTGCAAAACCAAAGCATACAAGCATAAACAACGAAAGAAAAACAAAGAAAGCAGCAGGCACAGCATAAGCAGCTGATGATTGATTGTCTTATATAAAAACATTTCTTCTTATGTTTTACTATTTTGTGACTTTAATATAATTGCGGCAAAGTCCAAAGTTAGATATTCATTCAGCGCAGGATATATCTGATATTTTAGTATATATATTATCTTTGAACGAAGAGTATTAAAGGCTTTAGGTATACCTTAAAGTATTCGCCAAAAACGTTGCCTAATGACCTTGAAAAAATCTGTTTAAACGACGCCATACAAACCGCGCTGTAAGACGTAATTCTACGTCAAAAAACAACATGTGCACTAGAAAAAAATTAAAACACAATGGAATTAAATGCTATTTATATTTAATAAATAAATATCAAGCAAGCAAGTCAAAAAGTTATTAAAAAATTTAAAAAAAATAATTAATAAATTTTGTGAAAAACATAAACATATAACAAGTAAGGAAAAATGGAATAAATATACTGAAGTAAAAATTAACACAAAATATATGCAGTAAATAAAATAAAAGTAAAAAAAAATATTTTTAATGAAAAATACAGTAATTAAATAAAGTTAAAAATGAAATTAAATAAATTAATCTCTTGAATTACAAAAAAATTTAATTTGTTAATATAAATTTCTTATTAAAATGTATTTTATAAAGTATAAATATTTGTTATAAAAAAAAAAATAAATCAATGCAAAAATTTAAAGAAAATGACAAATCGCTTTCAAAAAAATAAGTTTTTGAAAAAATTCCTAAGAAAAAAATTAAAAAAAAATATTGAGGGTGTGATGGGGTCAGTACACCTCCAGTCAGCCACCCTTTTTTTGGTTTTTTTTAACAACTTTTCATGCCCAAAGCAAAAATCACCCAGGCAACATCGTTTTTTGTTTTTGTCTCCATACAAATCGACTAAGCCTATTATTTACATATAATATACATACACTGAGGAGCAATACTGTAACATGTTGTAGCACCTATCATTTCGGAAGTCGTTGTCTTCTCGAGAAAGTAATGATATTCATAGTTTTCTGTGTGCAATACTGTAACATTTGTCTGTTTTTACATTTTTGTCTGCTATTTATATTGTTGTTGTTAGATTAACTTCAAACCAGTTTAAAAGAAAGTAGATATTCTTAGATAGATACTATATCGAGTAGATAACGTTCTGAAATGAGAGGTGCTACACCATGTTACAGAATTGCTCCTCACTGTATTAGTAATATCTAAAAATTTACTACTTAAAAATAAAAAATAAAAACACAAATTTATATATTTGTTACAATAATATTGCTAAGTATAAATTAAAAAAAAAAAAATAAAAGAAGTATTTTTAAAACTATTTAAAAACATAAAAAAGTAAAAAATGAGAAAAAGAAAATATTAAAAACTTTAAAAAAAAAATTAATTTAAATAAACAAAGAAGAAGAAGAAAAAATATAAAAAGTTAAAAACCTGCATATAAATATGAAACTAAAAAAAAATCAATTAATAAAACTATAAAATTAAACCCTTTTAAGGTGGGATTTAACATTCGCAGCATAGAAAATAGACCTTTTTTAAAAATTCATAACTCAGTCAAAAACAAACCTTTGCCAAAACATTTTGTTTATTATTGTAGAGAATTGAACAAATTACAAGAAAAAAAAAAAAAAAAAATTCAAAAAAATATATTTTTCACTCCAACATGGTTTTATAGAGTTCCAAACTGGTTGCAGAGAAAAAAACGGGGCCTCTTGGTTGCAGCACTGGGAATCGCAAAAATTGTCCGATCTGGAAAAAATGACTTTAAAATCTTAACAAAATTGGTTATCGTATGACAGGAGTTTTAAAAAATAATTTTTTTCAATTTTTGGTGTTGTTCCAAATTTGAAAGTGCGTTTTTTCGAAAAAAAATTGACTTTTTAAAAAATCATAAAAAATCGAAAAAAATTTAAAAAAGCTCGTGTCATACGATAGCGAATCAAGTTTAAAAAATAACAAAAAAAAAACTTTCGTCAAAATATGAACCCGCTAGTGCCGCAACCAGTACGAAAAACATTGTTTCGAGATAAACGCGTTCAAAGTTTGCGAACAAAGAAAAATGCATGGAAAAATAAAAATGCGCTCTCACAAATCCGGCTGTAACTTTTGAACCCGTAGGAATTTTTCCATTTTTTCTTGGAATCTTAAGAATATTTACTAAAATACAAAATTATAAAAAAAAGCCGATTTAAAAAAACGACCAATGTCATGTCCCTCCTTAACCCATTTCTTCCAGAAATAAAAAAAAAATATTGAATTTGTTCATCATTTCCACTAAAAAAAAAAAATTAAGATAAAAAGTGTAAACAATTTTTTGTATGGGTTGCCATTTGCACTACAGAACGATCTTGAGCAGGGGACCGGACTTTACCACGTTGCGTCAGCTCTACAGATAAATAAATTGTTCACTACTATGTCATAGGATAAATTTATACAAAAAAAAAAAAAATATCCTAATGAATCTCACATTTATAACAAATAAAACTAAAACTTAATAAAAAAAAACTAAAACTAATTTAACTGAAAAAGTTTGAAAAAATATAAGAAAAACTTCTTATCAAAAATGCCTGCTTTTGCAAGAATTGTCCGAGTAATTATTAAAATAAGCTGACAGACATAGAGAGCTTGTTTAGAAAAAAGTTAATTTTTACTGCATTTTTTAAGTAAAACTTCGTATAGCGCGAACGTTGGGAAGAAATAGGTTAGTACTAAAAATTAAAATACAATTTAAAATTTTAAAATATTTAAATAAATTTTTAAAAAAAATCTTAAATTTTGTAAATTTTAAATCTTATATATTTATACGTGAATATTAAAGTTTGTCGTACGCTTTTTTGGTATTAATTAAAACTCAAAATAAATGAAACTTATATCATTCGAAAGGTTATGTTGCCCAGATGTGCAGAATGTATATAAAAATGATATATCTGATAGAGAGGATTCCCAACCTTCTAAGAGAGAAATTAAATTTTTGAGAAAATTTATTAATGAGCTCATTGAAATTTGGTTGGTGGAGAGTTGTTGAGTTGGTCGAATTTGAATTTTTTTCAAAAGTAATAATTTCTTAAAAAAATGTAGTTTTATGCATTCGTCAATTGCAAAATTTGTAAAAAAATGTGTTTTGAATTCAAAACTTTGACTTTCCATGTGAATATCTTGGTTCAATTTTAATGGTTTTTCAAGTTTTCTAATATTTTCTGAAAGTTTGTTAAATTTTCTTTCAAATGTGATAAAAAAATTACAGCAAAGTTCTAACCAAAAGTATTTTAAATGAATTTTCTTAATATTATCGTCAGTTATTTAGCATGTGTAACCAAATGCCAAGGGAAAGAAAAAAACTGTCTCAAATGGAATGTTCTAAGTTGGGAAGCCAATATCTCCACCATCTTTGAATAGATTTCATGTATTCCTTTTTTTGTATTTATTAATATTTAAGTCTTATCAGTTAACTTAAAAAAAATTAATAAAAATATTACCGTTAATTTTATGCTTACATTTAAATTATTCCTTTTAAAAAGAAACCACAAAATTTGATCTTTTCGCAAAATATAGGTTAAAAATAATTTTTATTGTAAAAAGAAAAACTCAAAATTGCATTTTTGATTTTCTTTCAAAGTCTATAACGGATTTTAGTTGAATTTATTTTGTCTTGGCACTAAAATAATAAACTGTTCGTGCCATCAAAAAATCAAGGTTACTCCCTAGGATTTCTTTGACAAAATTAAATTTTCTTAAAATGTTGTTTTTCTGTTTTTAAAAAAATATTAAAATAAAAAAAATTTTTTTTTTTTTGAAGAAAATAGCTTCATACCTCCAATCAATTAAGAGTTATAGCCTCGAACTTATGTGAACCATCTCGCATATAATTATAAATAGGCAATTAATTAATTGGTCGAATTTCCACCCCAGGCGATACTAATATATATAAATATACAAAGTTTTATGTGTCCAAGATATGAAATCACAAAAATTCAAAATATAAATGAAGCAAGCAAAATATAAAAACGAAAAAATAAAATATATATAAAAATTAATTAAAAAACAAAATATTAAATTGTAAAAAAAACATAAATTATTGCAAAAAAAAAAAAATATATGAAGAGATATAAACTTTACAAATATGAAGAACATTTTAAGAAGTCATAAAAATACAGCAAAAGAGAGAGAAGAAATAATCACTATAAAGATAAAGCAAGAAATTCATTAATATCTTAAAACATACCATGGAACCAAATATAAAAGAAAGTTAAAAATAAGCAAATATATGAAACGTAAAATCACATTAAAAATAAGCTTAATTCTAAATAAAAAACGAAAACAAGTTAGTTAATAGTTTTATAAATACAAAATAATGCAAATAAAATAAGAAGCTATACATAAAAACTGTAAAATATGTTCCAAACAATAGTTTTATTTTGTAACAATATTAAACATTGTGTAAGCATCAAAATGTGCTTTCAGCAACTATCTACAGAAAGCAAAAAGTACTAGTTCTACTCCACTTTTCGCTCAATACAAACTCTGGTCTGTGCACTCATGCAAAATTATGTATACATTTCCCAGCAAAACAAAGGAGAGAAAACAAAAAAAAAATGTTCGATTTCAATGATATTTTTTCCCCTTTTGAGTGCAAATGGTTTTTTGCCATTATTTTAAACAAAAGATTTGAGAGAAAATTTTTTGTTTTTATTTTTTTGCTTTGCTTGTGCCATTTGAAGGGTTGCATGAGTACAATTCAACAATGTTGAACTTCATGTGGCACCTACAGAAGGGAGAGGGATACGAAGATTGGTATAAAAAACAGAAAAAATACTTGATATTTGCGCTTGATTCCGTCTGATTTGAGGTTGGAAATCTCTTTTCACCTCCCCCTCTTTTCCACTTGAACTGTTAGCAGAAATGAATGAGCTGTTGTGAGGAATTCTACTTACATATAAATTGCGGTAATTTAAGTTTACAGTATTTTTGGCTTTTTTACAAAGCTTGCAATTTTTTATTCAACATAATTCACAGACAAGAATTCAATAAAGTTTTGCTTCACAATGAAAAATTTAATAAGTTTTCGTCTTTTTTTTTAACTTTTAAAAAGACATTCAATAAAATACTTTTAAAGCTATTTTGTTTTTAAATAACAACCATGACTTTCTAAAGTTATTGTGTCTTTAATATTTTTATATTAAAAATTGAAAAAATGTTGCCCTCAGTAGGTACTAATGTTTCTTAGATTTATTTCAGCTGTGATTATATGTTTATTATATATTTATAATAAAATATAAATATAATAAACATATTATTTATTATATATTTTATAATAAAAAAATTAAAAAATAAAATTATATATAAAAAATTCAAAAATACTTGATAAAGAAAAACATAGAGTCATTAAAAGTAATAAAAATAAAACTGAATAAGGAAAAAACTAATCAAATTTTAGAAAAATCTTAAAGAAACTAAAAACATGGACAAAATAAAACATAATTGAAAAAAAGAAAAATTAAGAAATACAAAAAATAAAAAAATATATAATAAATAAAAAAAAGAAAAATTAACCAAAAATAAAATGTATTAAATTACAAATTAAAAATAAATATTTAAAATTTAAGTAAAAAAAAAACACAGAAAATAAATAAAACTTACAAAACTAAAACAAAATTGAAAAAATTAATAAATAGTTAAAAAATAAATCATAAAAAAACACATAACGAAACTAAATAAAAAATAAAAAAATCCATAAAAAAATAAACAAAATAAAATTACTGAAAAGTAAAAAAAATATAAAATAAAAAACTGCACAAAAAATATAAAAAGCAAACTTCAAGATTAATCAAAATATAATCAAATTAACGAAACTACAAAAAAATTAAACAGTTTCGATAGTATCCTAAGTGTAGACAGAGAATTCCGTTTAAGTTGTAACCTTTTCTACTTTGTCTCTTTGGACCGATTGTTTTATCCATTTGGCACCTATTTTTTATTGATCTTCCTAAAATAAGCAAATAAATAAAACTGTCTTAAAATAAGCTGCAACAGCATTAAGACGGCTTTTGCTGAAATTACTTTTGCCTTTTTAAACTGTAAAACAGCATTCAATGATGTCTGACTTAAAGGCAGTTAAGTGGTAAATGCAGCCTTACTTCGCTGAATTTCAGCCCTTTTCGTAAACAAACTGGCCTGAATAGCAATGCAAGCTATCTTAAATTAAGACTCATATGATGAATTGAAGACATTTTTAATATAAAAACCAATAAATTTGTTTAAATTAAGCAAGCTTGTCTGAAAATCAACATCCAAAAGCTGACTTCATATATGCTTCTTTGGGTTTTCAAGCATTTAGAATATTACAATTTAAAATATGCTTAAATTCAGGCACAAGTTGATTTAAAGGCAGTCTTTAAAATACGCTTCATTTTTTAGAGTGTAATGAAGAAGTAGTAAATACAAGAACCCAATGAAGAAGCCTGCGAATCAGTTCGTATAAAACAAAAAATATACAAGCAAAAACAAAGAAAGCAGCAGGCGCAGTATAAGCAGCTGATGTTGGATTTTCTTATATAAACACATGCATTTTTCTTCTTATATTTGACTATTTTGTGACTTTAATATAATAGTGACAAAATCCAAAATTAGATATTCATTCAGCGCAGAATATATCTGATTGTTTAGTATATATTTTATTTTTGAACGATGAGTATTAAAGGCTGTAGGTATACCCTAAAGTATTCGTCAAAAAAGTTTCATGGCCTTGAAAAAATCTGTTAAAACGACCCCATACAAACCGCGTTGTAAGATGTAAGTCTGCTTAAAATAAATTAGGGGCCTCGGTAGTCAAGTGGTTAGCGTGTTTGACTGCCAACCAGAAGGTCCTGGGTTCGATTCCCGGCTTTGCAATGGTCCTACGCTTCTATGTTTCTTTGATTCTTTCCTCATTTCTAAGCAACTGCAATTAAAAATACATCAATAAATATACAACATTCTGCACTGATTTCTGCTAAGTTCACTTTCTCTCCTACTTATCTATCTTCCCATATCCGAACCAAGGCTGATTTGACTGAATATGTTTGACACCTGAAATCCTTGGTTCAAAGCTAAAAAAAAAAATTGAGAAAAAAAATTTAAGAACTAAGAATTAAGAATTAAGAATTAAGAATTAAGAATTAAGAATTAAGAATTAAGAATTAAGAATTAAGAATTAAGAATTAAGAATTAAGAATTAAGAATTAAGAATTAAGAATTAAGAATTAAGAATTAAGAATTAAGAATTAAGAATTAAGAATTAAGAATTAAGAATTAAGAATTAAGAATTAAGAATTAAGAATTAAGAATTAAGAATTAAGAATTAAGAATTAAGAATTAAGAATTAAGAATTAAGAATTAAGAATTAAGAATTAAGAATTAAGAATTAAGAATTAAGAATTAAGAATTAAGAATTAAGAATTAAGAATTAAGAATTAAGAATTAAGAATTAAGAATTAAGAATTAAGAATTAAGAATTAAGAATTAAGAATTAAGAATTAAGAATTAAGAATTAAGAATTAAGAATTAAGAATTAAGAATTAAGAATTAAGAATTAAGAATTAAGAATTAAGAATTAAGAATTAAGAATTAAGAATTAAGAATTAAGAATTAAGAATTAAGAATTAAGAATTAAGAATTAAGAATTAAGAATTAAGAATTAAGAATTAAGAATTAAGAATTAAGAATTAAGAATTAAATTAAGAATTAAGAATTAAGAATTAAGAATTAAGAATTAAGAATTAAGAATTAAGAATTAAGAATTAAGAATTAAGAATTAAGAATTAAGAATTAAGAATTAAGAATTAAGAATTAAAAATTAAAAATTAAAAATTAAAAATTAAAAATTAAAAATTAAAAATTAAAAATTAAAAATTAAAAATTAAAAATTAAAAATTAAAAATTAAAAATTAAAAATTAAAAATTAAAAATTAAAAATTAAAAATTAAAAATTAAAAATTAAAAATTAAAAATTAAAAATTAAAAATTAAAAATTAAAAATTAAATATTAAAAATTAAAAATTAAAAATTAAAAATTAAAAATTAAAAATTAAAAATTAAAAATTAAAAATTAAAAATTAAAAATTAAAAATTAAAAATTAAAAATTAAAAATTAAAAATTAAAAATTAAAAATTAAAAATTAAAAATTAAAAATTAAAAATTAAAAATTAAAAATTAAAAATTAAAAATTAAAAATTAAAAATTAAAAATTAAAAATTAAAAATTAAAAATTAAAAATTAAAAATTAAAAATTAAAAATTAAAAATTAAAAATTAAAAATTAAAAATTAAAAATTAAAAATTAAAAATTAAAAATTAAAAATTAAAAATTAAAAATTAAAAATTAAAAATTAAAAATTAAAAATTAAAAATTAAAAATTAAAAATTAAAAATTAAAAATTAAAAATTAAAAATTAAAAATTAAAAATTAAAAATTAAAAATTAAAAATTAAAAATTAAAAATTAAAAATTAAAAATTAAAAATTAAAAATTAAAAATTAAAAATTAAAAAATAAAAACTAAAAATAAAAATTATAAAAATTAAAAATTAAAAATTAAAAAATAAAAACTAAAAATACAAATTTTAAAAATTAAAAATTAAAAATTAAAAATTAAAAATTAAAAATTAAAAATTAAAAATTAAAAATTAAAAATTAAAAATTAAAAATTAAAAATTAAAAATTAAAAATTAAAAATTAAAAATTAAAAATTAAAAATTAAAAATTAAAAATTAAAAATTAAAAATTAAAAATTAAAAATTAAAAATTAAAAATTAAAAATTAAAAATTAAAAATTAAAAATTAAAAATTAAAAATTAAAAATTAAAAATTAAAAATTAAAAATTAAAAATTAAAAATTAAAAATTAAAAATTAAAAATTAAAAATTAAAAATTAAAAATTAAAAATTAAAAATTAAAAATTAAAAATTAAAAATTAAAAATTAAAAATTAAAAATTAAAAATTAAAATTAAAAATTAAAAATTAAAAATTAAAAATTAAAAATTAAAAATTAAAAATTAAAAATTAAAAATTAAAAATTAAAAATTAAAAATTAAAAATTAAAAATTAAAAATTAAAAATTAAAAATTAAAAATTAAAAATTAAAAATTAAAAATTAAAAATTAAAAATTAAAAATTAAAAATTAAAAATTAAAAATTAAAAATTAAAAATTAAAAATTAAAAATTAAAAATTAAAAATTAAAAATTAAAAATTAAAAATTAAAAATTAAAAATTAAAAATTAAAAATTAAAAATTAAAAATTAAAAATTAAAAATTAAAAATTAAAAATTAAAAATTAAAAATTAAAAATTAAAAATTAAAAATTAAAAATTAAAAATTAAAAATTAAAAATTAAAAATTAAAAATTAAAAATTAAAAATTAAAAATTAAAAATTAAAAATTAAAAATTAAAAATTAAAAATTAAAAATTAAAAATTAAAAATTAAAAATTAAAAATTAAAAATTAAAAATTAAAAATTAAAAATTAAAAATTAAAAATTAAAAATTAAAAATTAAAAATTAAAAATTAAAAATTAAAAATTAAAAATTAAAAATTAAAAATTAAAAATTAAAAATTAAAAATTAAAAATTAAAAATTAAAAATTAAAAATTAAAAATTAAAAATTAAAAATTAAAAATTAAAAATTAAAAATTAAAAATTAAAAATTAAAAATTAAAAATTAAAAATTAAAAATTAAAAATTAAAAATTAAAAATTAAAAATTAAAAATTAAAAATTAAAAATTAAAAATTAAAAATTAAAAATTAAAAATTAAAAATTAAAAATTAAAAATTAAAAATTAAAAATTAAAAATTAAAAATTAAAAATTAAAAATTAAAAATTAAAAATTAAAAATTAAAAATTAAAAATTAAATATTAAAAATTAAAAATTAAAAATTAAATATTAAAAATTAAATATGAAAAAATTAAAAATTAAAAATTAAAAATTAAAAATTAAAAATTAAAAATTAAAAATTAAAAATTAAAAATTAAAAATTAAAAATTAAAAATTAAAAATTAAAAATTAAAAATTAAAAATTAAAAATTAAAAATTAAAAATTAAAAATTAAAAATTAAAAATTAAAAATTAAAAATTAAAAATTAAAAATTAAAAATTAAAAATTAAAAATTAAAAATTAAAAATTAAAAATTAAAAATTAAAAATTAAAAATTAAAAATTAAAAATTAAAAATTAAAAATTAAAAATTAAAAATTAAAAATTAAAAATTAAAAATTAAAAATTAAAAATTAAAAATTAAAAATTAAAAATTAAAAATTAAAAATTAAAAATTAAAAATTAAAAATTAAAAATTAAAAATTAAAAATTAAAAATTAAAAATTAAAAATTAAAAATTAAAAATTAAAAATTAAAAATTAAAAATTAAAAATTAAAAATTAAAAATTAAAAATTAAAAATTAAAAATTAAAAATTAAAAATTAAAAATTAAAAATTAAAAATTAAAAATTAAAAATTAAAAATTAAAAATTAAAAATTAAAAATTAAAAATTAAAAATTAAAAATTAAAAATTAAAAATTAAAAATTAAAAATTAAAAATTAAAAATTAAAAATTAAAAATTAAAAATTAAAAATTAAAAATTAAAAATTAAAAATTAAAAATTAAAAATTAAAAATTAAAAATTAAAAATTAAAAATTAAAAATTAAAAATTAAAAATTAAAAATTAAAAATTAAAAATTAAAAATTAAAAATTAAAAATTAAAAATTAAAAATTAAAAATTAAAAATTAAAAATTAAAAATTAAAAATTAAAAATTAAAAATTAAAAATTAAAAATTAAAAATTAAAAATTAAAAATTAAAAATTAAAAATTAAAAATTAAAAATTAAAAATTAAAAATTAAAAATTAAAAATTAAAAATTAAAAATTAAAAATTAAAAATTAAAAATTAAAAATTAAAAATTAAAAATTAAAAATTAAAAATTAAAAATTAAAAATTAAAAATTAAAAATTAAAAATTAAAAATTAAAAATTAAAAATTAAAAATTAAAAATTAAAAATTAAAAATTAAAAATTAAAAATTAAAAATTAAAAATTAAAAATTAAAAATTAAAAATTAAAAATTAAAAATTAAAAATTAAAAATTAAAAATTAAAAATTAAAAATTAAAAATTAAAAATTAAAAATTAAAAATTAAAAATTAAAAATTAAAAATTAAAAATTAAAAATTAAAAATTAAAAATTAAAAATTAAAAATTAAAAATTAAAAATTAAAAATTAAAAATTAAAAATTAAAAATTAAAAATTAAAAATTAAAAATTAAAAATTAAAAATTAAAAATTAAAAATTAAAAATTAAAAATTAAAAATTAAAAATTAAAAATTAAAAATTAAAAATTAAAAATTAAAAATTAAAAATTAAAAATTAAAAATTAAAAATTAAAAATTAAAAATTAAAAATTAAAAATTAAAAATTAAAAATTAAAAATTAAAAATTAAAAATTAAAAATTAAAAATTAAAAATTAAAAATTAAAAATTAAAAATATTAAAAATTAAAAATTAAAAATTAAAAATTAAAAATTAAAAATTAAAAATTAAAAATTAAAAATTAAAAATTAAAAATTAAAAATTAAAAATTAAAAATTAAAAATTAAAAATTAAAAATTAAAAATTAAAAATTAAAAATTAAAAATTAAAAATTAAAAATTAAAAATTAAAAATTAAAAATTAAAAATTAAAAATTAAAAATTAAAAATTAAAAATTAAAAATTAAAAATTAAAAATTAAAAATTAAAAATTAAAAATTAAAAATTAAAAATTAAAAATTAAAAATTAAAAATTAAAAATTAAAAATTAAAAATTAAAAATTAAAAATTAAAAATTAAAAATTAAAAATTAAAAATTAAAAATTAAAAATTAAAAATTAAAAATTAAAAATTAAAAATTAAAAATTAAAAATTAAAAATTAAAAATTAAAAATTAAAAATTAAAAATTAAAAATTAAAAATTAAAAATTAAAAATTAAAAATTAAAAATTAAAAATTAAAAATTAAAAATTAAAAATTAAAAATTAAAAATTAAAAATTAAAAATTAAAAATTAAAAATTAAAAATTAAAAATTAAAAATTAAAAATTAAAAATTAAAAATTAAAAATTAAAAATTAAAAATTAAAAATTAAAAATTAAAAATTAAAAATTAAAAATTAAAAATTAAAAATTAAAAATTAAAAATTAAAAATTAAAAATTAAAAATTAAAAATTAAAAATTAAAAATTAAAAATTAAAAATTAAAAATTAAAAATTAAAAATTAAAAATTAAAAATTAAAAATTAAAAATTAAAAATTAAAAATTAAAAATTAAAATTAAAAATTAAAAATTAAAAATTAAAAATTAAAAATTAAAAATTAAAAATTAAAAATTAAAAATTAAAAATTAAAAATTAAAAATTAAAAATTAAAAATTAAAAATTAAAAATTAAAAATTAAAAATTAAAAATTAAAAATTAAAAATTAAAAATTAAAAATTAAAAATTAAAAATTAAAAATTAAAAATTAAAAATTAAAAATTAAAAATTAAAAATTAAAAATTAAAAATTAAAAATTAAAAATTAAAAATTAAAAATTAAAAATTAAAAATTAAAAATTAAAAATTAAAAATTAAAAATTAAAAATTAAAAATTAAAAATTAAAAATTAAAAATTAAAAATTAAAAATTAAAATTAAAAATTAAAAATTAAAAATTAAAAATTAAATATTAAAAATTAAATATTAAATATTAAAAATTAAAAATTAAAAATTAAAAATTAAAAATTAAAAATTAAAAATTAAAAATTAAAAATTAAAAATTAAAAATTAAAAATTAAAAATTAAAAATTAAAAATTAAAAATTAAAAATTAAAAATTAAAAATTAAAAATTAAAAATTAAAAATTAAAAATTAAAAATTAAAAATTAAAAATTAAAAATTAAAAATTAAAAATTAAAAATTAAAAATTAAAAATTAAAAATTAAAAATTAAAAATTAAAAATTAAAAATTAAAAATTAAAAATTAAAAATTAAAAATTAAAAATTAAAAATTAAAAATTAAAAATTAAAAATTAAAAATTAAAAATTAAAAATTAAAAATTAAAAATTAAAAATTAAAAATTAAAAATTAAAAATTAAAAATTAAAAATTAAAAATTAAAAATTAAAAATTAAAAATTAAAAATTAAAAATTAAAAATTAAAAATTAAAAATTAAAAATTAAAAATTAAAAATTAAAAATTAAAAATTAAAAATTAAAAATTAAAAATTAAAAATTAAAAATTAAAAATTAAAAATTAAAAATTAAAAATTAAAAATTAAAAATTAAAAATTAAAAATTAAAAATTAAAAATTAAAAATTAAAAATTAAAAATTAAAAATTAAAAATTAAAAATTAAAAATTAAAAATTAAAAATTAAAAATTAAAAATTAAAAATTAAAAATTAAAAATTAAAAATTAAAAATTAAAAATTAAAAATTAAAAATTAAAAATTAAAAATTAAAAATTAAAAACTAAAAATAAAAATTTTAAAAATTAAAAATTAAAAATTAGGAAGTAGGAATAAGGAATTAAGAATGAAGAGCTTAAAATTAAAAATTTTAATTATTTATTTAATTTTGAATTTATTTTTCATGATTTCAAATATATTTTGTTTTGATTTCACAGCATTTTATTTTTTTATGAGCGCACTGTTCGTAAGAGCTTTTTATGCTGTCACTGTACTAAGCACTCCTTAAAAAACTTATACTACGTGCGTCATATGTGAAGACAGTTTTCAAAACAAAATAATACAATATTTTTTTTTTTATATGTTTATATTTTGTACTGATTGTCCTTCTTAAGTGTGCAGGTTACTGCTTTGATTTGTCATGTTGTCGTGGTCAACCTCAGGACAATTTCAATGCCCAACTTAAGCCAATGTTGAGCGTGAATAGCTGCTTGTGAAATAGACATGATTTAAATGCGGTCATACAAGTGTTGCGAATGACATATGTTTAAACAGACACATAAAAGCATGACCAACATCCATGCAACTTGTAAGCGGCTTGCTTTAAGGTTAACTGCTTACTTTTGTCTGTCACTCTTTGTTGGGTCATCAGTGTATTTGACTTTTGTTATAATCAACAAACATTTGTTGGTTTACAACAATCATGTTTTCAAAATGAAAAAAAAAAATTGTAAAGCCACATAAATCCAACATTTGCTGTCAACTTAAAACACCTCGCTTTGAGGCTGCTGTTGCTGTCGTTATTGTTGTTGAGTTAAACTGCTGAATTTAGCTAGCAAACAATGGTTAAATTTGACATTTAGTGTTTCTGCTTGTGAGGTAACCTTGATGTTGGGTTAAGTTACCGCAAGCGTATGCATTGTTAGGTGTAACGGAATAAATGTCACCTATTTTTTTCATTGATAGATGTCGAGGTTTTTTTATAATCGAGTCAAAACTGAGTTTATTATTTTAGTTAGTCAAGTGTAGATGAACACTAAATTTTACCGCACAGCAGTTGCACTCACTTGACTAAAAGTCAAACGATATATTTGCTGCCAAATCCCTATTCAAAACTTTTTTTTTTCTGTGCAGAAAATGCTTGAAATATTATCTATTTTAACTCGGCCAAAGATTCTTTTCATCTAACCAGAATAGTTTGACCTCATTCAGCATTGTTGCTATGGTTAAATTTGTTGAAGGTTGCTGTTATCATAGTAGGCAGCCAACCATACATTGTAGTTGCTAGTTTAGTTATCGGCTTTCTGTTGCTGCATCACTGCATCACTGCACCACTGTTAATTAAGATTTGCTTTTCAAAGGATTTCCCTTTGTTTGTATTTGATTGTTGCTGCTAGTGTCAGCTAACATGTTGTTGCTATGCCCATAGTTATTGCTGCTGTATGATTTTATTTGTTTTTGTATTATTTGCATAAGATTCATTCAAACGCAGGCAATTTCATATTGCTTGGTAACAATGTTGATGTTGATGTTGTTGTTGTTGTTGTTGTTGTTACTGCTGGTTTTGTAGTGATTTTCGTTTTAATCGGTCCGTTATTGTTGCTGTTGACCTATATTTATTTCCTTATTTGAATGGCAAAATTGGTAAGCTTTCAAACCATGTTGGTGTCGATTGTTGCTGGGTTTTTACAAACGCAGTTGTCAGCAATGCTGTTACTTTTGCTGTTGTTGCCAACAAGGCTGATATGTTGATCTGCAGTATCGTTTTTTTATTGCTGCGAGTACATGCTTTGAACTCAATTAAAAATAAAAGAAACAACAATTCTGCGAAAGTAATTAATAGTCTTTTTGGTAAATTTTGTCTCTGTGAATTGTGCCTGAATTTTTTATAGCAATTGCTGGTGTAGCGTAGAGTTGTGTGGGTGGTGAAGCAATTTCAAGCCAGCTTTATGCCTGTTTAAGTTGTCATCGAAAGCTGTTGTAATCGAGTGGGTTGACATGTCAACAATGAAAAGCTTTAAACTTGGCAACATTTCCGTAAAATAAGTTTTTCTGATTTTTTTCTTACAATTCTTTTTCACATTTTTGGCAAAAACAAATTGTCCTAATTTTATCCAGTTTCAAAATTTTTTTTGTTCGTTTTGGCATTTATTGTTGAATTTTTTGTAATTGTTAATATAATAATAAAATTTATTATAAAAACTATAATTAAATATGAAAAAATGTAATTAAATAAAAAAAAAAGTTAAAAGAAATTATGCTCATTTTAAGCATAATTTAATAACTAGTAAACCTGTTGCCCGAATTCGAGCAACAATAAGAAAATTCAATAAAAATAAAATGTTAGAAACATTACAGACGTTTAAAATATGATATTCTATTTAAGAAGCTTTTTTCCTCAATAACGATATACTCAGTCACAAAAATGATATAAAAGATCATTATCTGAATGCTTTGACTTAAAACGTATGCTCTGACACTAAATTTTTTAATGTAACTGTCAAAATACGAAGACGGACACTAATTTTACTACTGAGACAAACATTATTACTATTCGAAAACATCACAGCTTAACTTTTCAAGCTTTAAAACATAACTAATTATAATAAAAACGAAGTAAAAAATATATTTTAGACTCAAAATAATACTAAGATATGATTAAGAATACATAAAACAGAACACCTACAACAACGATTTATAACACATTTCGATGGAAAAACGCCAAAAAATAAAAAAAACCGTTAAATTTTGACTGAGTTGTTTGCTCGGAAATTGGAATTTTTGATTTTGGAACTGCATTTTTCGCACAATTAACATTTGAGGAATGCATAAAAGATAATTTTGGTTAAAAATTTTTAGTTTTGAAAAAAATTCAAATTCGATCAATTCATAAGCTCTTCTCAAAATAAATTTCAAATCGATTAAATAGCGGATTTTTGTACAAAAATTTTATTTCCGTTTTAAAAGGTTGGGAACCCCCTGAAGTGAAATCACAATTTTTAAAAGTGGTTTGCACATATACAGCCTAAACCTGATTTAATGACATCTAAATCGATAGAATCGGTCCATTGGTCTGGGAGGAGTTGAAGTCACAAAAAAAACCTTAGCCTATTAATTATATAGATAAGCAGGATGATTAAAACAGATTCGTGGCTATAGCTTTTAATTGGTTGTAGCTATAATGAAATTTTTTTCAAATATATTGTTTTTGAAGCTTATTGAAGATTTAAAAATTATAAGAACAACATTTAAAAAAAAACAAATTCGAGCAAAAAACCATAGGGGGTAGCCTTGTTTTTTCGATGACACATAGTATTTATAAATTTTTCTGTCAAACAAAAACAAATTCGTCTTAAATAAACTATATTTAATGAAAGAAAATCAAAAATTCAAATTTAAAATTTTTTTATTTTTACAACAAAAACAATTTTTAATACATTTTTTGAGGAAACATTAATTTTATTGGACTCTTTTTAAAGGCAATGATTTAAATATAAATAATAAAGTAACGGTAAAAACTTTGTAATTATTTTAAAGTCAATTAATTGCAATTAAATACAAAAAAGAAACAAATGAAATTTTTTAAAAAGTGGCAGAGAAATCCACTTCCAAATATAGAACTTTAAATTTCCGAGAGTTTTTTCTCTGTCTTGGCGTTTGATAAAAATACACGTTAAACAACTAAAAACAATATTAAGAAAATTCATTAATAATACATTTGGAAAGATAATAACCGTAATTGCCAATACACTTCAAAGATAAAAACTTTTTTTAAAAAAAAAAAAAAACCTACTTCAAAATCACTACAAAGTAAAAAATAATTTTAAATTACTTTTCCTATGACTCGTGGTAAAATCTGATAATTTATTTGTATACATTATTATCTTGGAAATCTTTTGATTTTAACTTTTCCTTATTTGTTTTATTTTTATCATAAATATATTATTTTTTTTATTATAATAAAATAAAAATAAAGATTTTTTACCATCCCTGCCCTAATTTTTGTGTTGCAGCTTCACAAAAAAACTGATTTTAGTAGCGCCGACTTTGAAACTTATATTATCATAAAAAAATAATATATTTATGATAAAAATAAAACAATTTAGGAAAAGTTAAAATCATAAGATTTCTAATATAATAATGTATATAAATAAATTATCAGATTTTACCACGATTCATAGGAAAAGTAATTTAAAATTCTTTTTTACTTTGTAGTGATTTTGAAGTAGGTTTGTTTTTTTTGTTAAAAAGTTTTTATTTCTTCCATTTCAGAGAATATGATAAATTTAAGAAAAAGTTTGTGTTTACAATTATTTAAGCTCATAATTTTTAAAATTATTATTTTGCTGTCGGTTCTTATTCTTTACTCTTTTGAATTTTTTAATATGGGCAGTTCCATAGTCGCGAACGCCTTTGAGGAGCAAAAGAAAACTCAATACAAATTTTCTTTTTTTTTCAAATTTTAGATAGCATTTTATTAGCACTATATTAAGAAAAAAAAGTTAGGTTCTCTAGATTTTATATTTCCAAAATCTTAGCAATAAACATGGCATCGCGAACGCGACAAAAAATGGAACTCGTTTTCGACTGCATCTAGAAAAATGCAGATATCTGCGAAACGCAACATGATATTTTACAGCGGTAAATTGTAAATTAAAACAGATTAATGTGGCTTTCAAGAAATAGTTGTCATTTTGACATATTTCCATTAGCTTTTTTTTTATTGAGCTTAAGCCTGATCGCGAACGCGACATCTAGCACGCGACATTTTTTCTCATCACGTTTTTAATTTGCATTACCTACCAAAAACATCGTTTATATTATTTATGACTTTTATATTTGTAATATTAATAAAAAAAACAAAAATACATATGAGGCTAGTGAGAAAAATTATGATATTTTTTTGTAACCCTACCCGTACTACGTATGTGGTTATTTACTTTATAAAGACTTTTTTACGCCTATAAGGAAGCGTGGCAAGTATATAAAAGTGCATACAATATCCTGCAGTATCACAATCTAAGTTGACTTAACCATGTATGTCCCTGTTTTTGTATGACATCCTGTCTATTGACATTATTCAAGCCGTTATTATTAAGTTATAGTAATGAAATTCGATATTTAAGCTTATATCGTAAAAATAAAGATTATGTTCAAAAATAAGCCAAAAAGGATGAAAACCACGTATACCTCCCATACAAATTGACGTTCTCAAAATGGAAAATTTCTTAAAAATCTATTAAAAATCAATCCAATGACTGGAGAATTAGCTCATGAGCTTTAATTGAAACTGTTAACACTTAGTAAAAAATTCAGCAAAATCGAATGAAACCTTTCCATACTTCCCATACAAAGTATATTTAAAAAACGGCGCATGATCGCGAACGCGACACACTTTGAAAATCAATATTAAATATTTAGTATGAGTTTTACCTGCAGTAACTTTTTTTTTATAGTGAGGAGACCAAATTTGATTTAAGTTACAATTTTCAGACACTTGCTTAGAACGATCACGAAGTTCTGATAACAAATGATGATTTACAAGGTACAAGAACGCGACATTCGAATAATAATTAAAGCAATATAAAAAATTTACTATTTTTTTATTATTTATTTGTAGTTTAAAGATCGATTTTATAAGAAGAGTGGAAACATAACGTTAATAAATAAACGAAAAATACTAAAGAGAAAAAGTCCTTAAAAGCAGCTAAAAGCTAGAAAAACATATTTTTCAGATATTATTCAATTTTATCAGAATAATAACTGAAATAAGTTTTAAATGCCGTAAATTCTAAAAATTCAAGCATTTTTTTTAAATAATAACAAAAAAATTATTTGATTATTTAATATTTTTTTTTTCGGTCTCGGTAGACTTTTCTGTGGAAATGCCCATATATTATTAAAAATTAAGTTTTACTATTTCATGGTTTGTTGGTTATTTTTAATATCTGCCTTTTTACAATTTTTATTAAAGTGCCACACCCTAGTTTTAATCCCGTCTATGTACTTTATTGATCATACTTTAAAATAATTGAAGCTTGCCCTGTACCAAATTTCAGTTCCCTAGCATCAGTATTAACCGATATACAGTAGTTTCCTTAAAGTGCCTCACGCTTTTTATAATCTCTCCCAACTTTTTAATTAAGCTACCTGCCCACCTACCAAATATTAGTTCCCAAGTTTCAATATAAACTGAAATGTAGTGTTTTTCTAATTATGACACGCCTCTTTGTTGAATCTTATCTACTTTCTTGATTGTGTTTTGTTATAACTCTACCTATTCGTGCATTGATTTCAATACCCTAGTATCCATATTGACTGAGATATAGAGTTTTTTTTCTAATAGTGACACGCCTTGTTGTCGAATTTTGCCCACTTTGTCATAGTGTTTTCAATAATTCTACCCATTCTCACAATGAATTTTATCACCCTTGAGTCAATATTATAAAATTTTTTCAAACACTGGCACACCCCTTAGTCGAATAACGCCTACTTCCTTGGTATTAATTTGTATTAATTGTGCCCACCTCTGTACTTCATTTCAGTACCCTAGTGTCAATATTATTCGAGATGCAGTGTGTTTCAAATATTGCCACACCCCTTTATCAAACACCGCCCACTTTATTGAAATTAATTTTTTATACTTGTGTCTATTATTACCGCCCACATTATTTGCAGTAATTTTTTATACTTGTGCCTACCTCAGCACTAAATTTTACTATCCTAGCGTCAATATTATTCGAGATACAGTGTTTTTTAATATTGCCACACCCCTTATCAAATAACGCCCATTTTTTACAAAATTTGTAGTAATCCTACCTACCGCTGTAATAAATTTCTGTACCCTTGTGTCAATATTATTCGAGATAGAGTAATTTTATTATATTGCCACACCCCTTTGTCCAACAGCGCCCACTTTCTTGATAGTAATTTTTAATAATTCTGCCTCTGTATTAAATTTCAATACTTTAGTGTTAATTTTATTCGAGAAACAGAGTTTTTCCAATATTGCCACAACCTTTTTTAGAATAACGCCCACTTAAGTGATCGTAACTTTTAATATGTGTGCCTGCCCTTGTAATTTTACTGTGAATTTTATTACCCTAGTATCAATATTTACTGAGATACAGTGTTTTTCTTATATAGACACGCCCCTTTGTCGAATACCGCCCACTTATATACCGCCAACGGGCACCTCCGCGTTGATTATCTCTATATGTTGACAAAAAATTACGGCAATCGGGCAAGTACTTTAGGGGTAATCGATGTACATACAGTAAGAATTTTGGAACTGCATTTTTCGGACAATTGACTTTTGAGGAATGCATAAAAGATAATTTTGGTTAAAAATTTCTAGTTTTGAAAAAAATTAAAATTCGAGCACTTTTCTGAAGAAACCAAAATATTGGCTAATATTGGCAATATTGGCTAATTTCCATACAAGCCAAGTTTTTGTTTTTTTTTTAATATTCTTTTTTTTTGCGATTAGGTAGTGCTTTAGGGCTACCACACAAAAATTCAGATCGATATCTTAACGTAATCGGATAGCGGTATAAAATGGGTTAAGACAGTTGACATTATTACAAAATCAAAAACAATATAAATTTAATTAAAATGCTATAATATTGGGAAATACTCTTCAAAAAGAATAAAAAGTATACTATAACACAAAATAAAGTATCTTTGTCCACACCGAGAACCGTTGTGAATTGTAGATTTTATCAGCCAATTATATTTGGTTGAAAATTTATCTTCTTAAGTTTCTCGTGCTCACCAAAAAAGTACACTTTTTTCTTCTTTTTTATCTCATTTTAGCAACATTTGTTTCATACAACTTTTAAACATATTTTCATTGTCGTTTTAGGTCAGTTTCGGCCACCTGTCTTCAATCCTTTTTTCATCTATTTATTTTTTAAGCAAACCCTTTTTAGTTTCATTGAACAAAAAGATTACGTTAAAACATATCAACTCAACCCAAACAATAAAATCGAAATATAAATAAAAACGTAAAAGGACTTAACAAAATACAAAAAAAAGATAGAATTTCCTCTAAACGATACGTTATTTAAATTTGTCTATATCTGTCCAGAATGAATTGGAAAAATCAAAAGTGCAGAAAAATGCCAAAGATAACACCAGCAGTTCTAAATAAAAGCTTACGTTCAAATTTTAAGCAAGCATGTTTTTGTTTTTCTATTTATTTTGTTGGGGTTTTAAAATTTCCTCAATTCTGCTGTACAAACTAATGGACGGAAGGAAGGATAAACAATGTTGGAAGCGTTCGTCAATTTTTGGTGATTTTTGGCCTTTAATCCAAGCGTTCTTCCGTTTTTCCATTTCGATCCGATTGAAGACTGAAATGCTGTTGATGTTGTAAAGTGTCTTTGAAAGCAATTTTAATTGAAATTCTAGCTTAAGGGTCACTCAAGGAAAATATGCCGTTGCACAGTGAGTCACATTTGCTAGAGCTCATGGGAAATTCTTGAAACTGTTGATGTATATATATGCTAAGTAATGTTTATTTTATTCGAGTTAAATTAATTGCTGCAGGTATTTATTTTATTGAAAGTTTCGTATATTGGACACAAAATCGTTTTGAGTCACATCAATAATTTATTTTTCTTGTAGTTCTAATTCTAGTTACTTCGATCAAATCAATAAAATTTTTTTAAGTTAATTTATTGAAAATAATTGAAGAGTTTACATTCAAATCCAGATAAGTCACAAAAAAAAAGTAGATTTCATTCAAATTTAAAAAACTTTTTTGTGTGAAAACGTTGGTATGCAGTGTTGCCATATGGTCCGATATATCGTATTTGTTACGATTTTCAGTCTTGAATCCGATGATCCGATATATGGCCATAATTCTCCAAAATGTTACGATTTCAGAAAAAATAGATCCGACGTCCGATTTGGTGTATTTTTCTTTAAGTATATGCAATGAAAAAATAAAGATAGCAAGTTAGCAAGATAGCAACTTTAAACTTTGTTTTAAAAATTCTGTGTCAACTCTTTTTAATCAATGACAAAATATTTAATGAAGATTTTTTTTTTTATTTTTACTTCTATTTTGTGTGCTTAAAAGTATTTTTCAATATATTTTATCAGAATATTTTTTATATATAATCATGTTAGAAACATTAGATGAACTGACTTTTGAAGCAAAATTTGATTTATTTAATAATAAATCTTAAAACTTCCACATTGATTTTTATATTTCTTCTTTAATGTTCAATTGCCTTCTCGGAAAATTTCTACGTTGTTGTTCTTTTTTAAAATTTCACGGATCCGACGGGAATCCGACGAACTGAGTCAAAAGTTACGATATGAAAATTTTGTTGATGGCAACACTGTTGGTATGAGTAATAAATTTAACATTTTAGCGGATTTAAGTAAGCTTTCTGTAAAATAGAAAAAGTTAAAAGCAAGAAACATTTATTTTTACCAAAAAGGACCTTCAGAAGAATCGAAATTGCTTTGCCGGATTTCCTCCGAGTTGAAAAAAAAACATATGCAGAAATCATTTTAATGAGTTTCTCTAACTTTTGAAACCCTGAACGGCGGAATATAAATGTTGATGAATTTCTAACTTTCAAAACCAGACAAGTCTAAATTTGAAATTGAAAATACGATTTTTTTTTTGCACTATGAGACTATTTCGTTTTTTTTTGCATAACATATCTATTCCTCTGTAGCATAATTTTGCATAATTGGTTTGTTTCTAAAAAATATCTGTTAAAATTAAGGCGTTTTTTTCGATTTCCCAACAATTCGACCAGTGTGACTTATTTGGTTTTGCATGTAAACTCCTCAATTATATTCGGGTGGTACACATTAGAGACCTTCAATGAGTGATTCAGATTCGAGTATACTCAGCAGTATATTGGCACAGTGGCGTAGCGAGCATAACTGGCGCTCGGGGCAAAACAATTTTTTGCGCCCCCCAATGAAATAATGAAAAAAATATGATATATTATATATAATATTTTAATATAATATACCAATAATTATAATACACTTATTAAATTACATTAATACAAATAACATTATGCGCCTAAATCAGAAAAACGTTCTGTATATTAGTGTTGTGACTCATTCGTCACAAGCGAAATTGAGTTGTTTTTATATTATAAACTACAAATACTGACCTACCTCAATAATAATGAAGCGATCAGCGTTTTTGTAATGCTTGCCAATTTAAGTTTACGGTCAAGCACCCAACAATTAAAAAGTGCAACGGTCAGCTTAAAACAGCAAGTAAGCACGGGCCAGCTACTTGAGCTGAGCTTCTGTTACCATAGCTTATAAATTATATTGCGGAAGTAAACAAAGAATGTATATTTGTAATATGTTTGTTTGTATATTTAAAATACGAAGTATGTATATTTGTATGTTGTTTAGCAAAAATGTCTAGGTTAATGTCTAGGTTAATTGTATATATGTAACTATTATGTAATTGTCATCAAGTTTCATTACGGAAGTTAAGATAATGATCTTGAGACCAAGTAGATGTTAAGATTCAAATCTGTGATATAAATAAGAGTAAAATTAATAAAATAAAGAGAGTTAATTAAGCAATCAAGAAGTGAAGTCTCATTTTAAACTTTCAGGTACCACCAGCGCAATAAAACATTTGGTGAGTATACATTTAATGATGTAACAGGTAATACATATAACGTTACACAACAGAGTTGTGTGGGTTCAACGGAGAACCCCACACAACATTATGGCGCAGCCGGTAGGATTTCACCGGGCCTGCACACCAACATTATGGCGCAGCCGGTAGGATCTCGCTGGACAACTCCACACAACATTATGGCGCAGCCGGTAGTCCTTTTTAAAAAAGGGTTGTCCCTTTTAAAAAAGGATAGTGATTCGAACTCGGTTACCCGTGTTCAAATAAATAAATAAATAATAATAACTTCCCAAAGATTCTGCGATTCCGTAGCCAATTCCTTGTAGTTGACCGGACCCTCCAGAATATAATTAAAAAGGTTTAAAACCAGTAAAATAAAAATTTGTAGATTAGATTACAGAATTAAATTCAGAGAGAAACTATAGTATAGGGTGAGAGTTGTTGTTGAACACAGAAAATTTTAAAGGCAACGAAAAGATAATGAAATCATAATAAAAAAAAATTCAGAATGAACATATGCGAGATAGCGAAAATAGTATCGGAGCTTGTGCCTCTATTTTCAGGAGCAGACTCCAGTGAGCTACATGAGGAAGTGTATAAGTTTATACTTGGGACAGAATTAGCTTTCCAAGTGGTAGGACAATCGAATTTAGAAAAATTTATTCAATGTGTGAAACTAAGACTTTATGGAGATGCTTTCAAATTAGTAAGACCAAGACAATTTAATAATCTTAATGAATTATTTATACTTATAAAGAAAACGTATTTGGAAAGAAAAGAATTAGATATAGTATGGCAGGAAATACAGAAGACATTACAACAACCTGGTGAAGAAATACGAAAATATGCAAGACGGTTAAGTGCTCTAAGGACAACAGCAGAAGAAATAATTAATAACGAATACAAAGACGGTGTGTCCGCACTTTTAAGTGAATTAAATAAAACTGTGATTACAACTTTCAGAGTAGGTCTGCAGGATTCAACTCTGAGAATATATATGCTAAGCGTTAAAACAGGAACATTTGAGAGTGTAGTGGAAAAAGCGATAAGTGCATTTGGGCTTATCGAAAGAGGGAAAAATACGAGACCAAATCAAAGGGTATTTGGTATAAATTTCAGTAAAAATGATGTGGCATGTAGGTTGGCTGATCATGAGGTTGAAGCAGGTCATAGGCCTTACTCATCATCAGAGAACCTGCCAGGAATTCAAATAACAAGAAATTATGAGAATATAAGGTCTAGAAATGTTAACTTAACATGTTCATTTTGCAGTAGAATAGGGCACACAAAAGATGAGTGCTACGAAGTAAAAAATCAAGTTTATTGTCAGAAGTGTAGACATTATGGTCACGAATATAATTTAAACTGTTCGGCTAGCAGAAATATGAATAATAATGAAATAAAGGGAAATCAAAACAGTTATGACAGAAGTCAGAATAATTATAACATAAATCAAAAGAGCAATGGTAACATGATGCAAGAATCAAACAAATATGAGGTTAAATGTAAATGGTGTGCAAGATTAGGACACAAAATGCAGGATTGTGATGCAAAGAGAGAATACGATTCGAAACAGGGAAACTATTGAGGGCCCAGCCAAGGCCAATGAGCTGGGAACCCAAAAAATTAAGGAAAACTAGGCCAAGTAGGGTAGTCACAGATGATTTCACATCGAAAAAGATTGTAAACATCTGTACACCAAGGAAAATGGGGAACAAAATACCAGAAAATCGTACATCGGTAGATAAGACTAAAGTTTTGGTAACTAATGAAATAACGGAAAGCACCTCGACAGAAGATAGTACGTCAGAAGATACGGCTAATTTTTTATTTAACAATTTTTATTCAAACATCGAGGAATTGAAGGTAACAGAGAAAGAAAAAATAGTGGAGGATGGTTTGACGTCGCAAAAGATAGTAAACATCCTCACCACTGGGTCAAAGACGAAAGTATCAACAGGTAAAGATACAGTAGGAAAAGAAGCTATATTAAGTAGTTCTCAGGAAAGAGATAAAGATTTAGCAAACTCTTTACACAATAAGAATTTTACGTTTCAAAATAGGAACGAACAAGGTAGGAGTTTTGGTTTTCGCAAAGTCAATGATGTGTTCATAGAAATTCCCTGTAAGGATTCTATAGAAGGACGACTCATTTTACTTGTGGATACCGGGGCTGAAGCCAGTTTAGTTAAACTGAATACATTAAAGAAAAATTTGAATAAAGATACAAGGGAAATTAAACATTTGAGTGGAGCATTTGGAGGTTTTGTAGATACTTTGGGGTCTGTAGAGATCCAACACGATAAGATAAAGAACTTAAGTTTTAAGTTACACGTAGTGGCACTAGAACAAGGGTTGCCTGCAGATGGTATTTTAGGTCGGGATAGTTTGTGGAATAATTCAGTTATAGATGCGATTAATAAGACGTTAACAGTCTATGGTAAACACATGGAGACTAGGGTGGAATTACCTCTAAAACAAATAAACGAGATTAGTTCTTTAAGCTACAATAAGGAGATAAATGTTAAAGCAAGAACAATACAAACGGTTAAAATTCCGATAAAAACAAATATTTCAGTTGTTGTAATCCATAAACAAGAGATTATGCCGGGGGTTTATTTAGGTGAAACGTTAGCAAATGTGAAGAATAAAATGGCATATGCAACAGTGCTAAATGCGAATAAGGATGACTGTGTCATACCTAAAGATTTTAGACCAAATTTTTCAAATTTTAAAGAGTTCATAGTGGATGCGAGCTCGTCGTATAGTGCAAGGGAAGTAGACGTAAGAGAAAGGGTTAATAGATTGATAGAAACAGTTAAATTCGACAAAAGTTTAAACACTGAAGAAAGAGCATCAATAGAAAATTTAATAACGTCTTTTCATGATATTTTCTTGCTTGAAGGAGATAAATTGTCATGCACCTCTGTTTTAAAACATGAAATTCAAATGCAAAGAGATCAAGCACCAATTAATCAAAGACAGTACAGGTTACCACAAATGCATAGAGAGGAGATACAAAGACAAGTAGAAAAACTTTTAGATGATGACATAATCAGGCCAAGCAAGTCCCCGTGGAATTCACCAATGTTGCTTGTTCCAAAGAAAGCCGGGGAAGACGGACAGAAAAAGTGGAGATTAGTTATTGATTTTAGAAAAGTAAACGATGCCACAATCAAACAAGTTTTCCCTATTCCTCGAATTGACGAAATTCTGGATCAGTTAGGTCATTGTAGATATTTTTCAACTATATATTATATTTTTATATATTTTTCAAGAAAATATAAGATACAAATTGCTATTAAGAAATATTTTTATTAAAAACAAAATTAAGAGAATTATTATTATAAGACAAAAAATTCAAAAGAAAAAAAAAAAACACTGCATATAAAAACTGCATATAAAATTCAAAGAAATCTTTATTCGAAAAAGTTATTAAATATTAATGTATTAATGATAAAAATGAACCTTACATTATGCAAAATTCTGATAAATTCATGTGACGAAAAATTATTGCTTAATGAATAGAATAATTTTTCTTTGTCAGAGGGGGGAGGAATGTTGTGACTCATTCGTCACAAGCGAAATTGAGTTGTTTTTATATTATAAACTACAAATACTGACCTACCTCAATAATAATGAAGCGATCAGCGTTTTTGTAATGCTTGCCAATTTAAGTTTACGGTCAAGCACCCAACAATTAAAAAGTGCAACGGTCAGCTTAAAACAGCAAGTAAGCACGGGCCAGCTACTTGAGCTGAGCTTCTGTTACCATAGCTTATAAATTATATTGCGGAAGTAAACAAAGAATGTATATTTGTAATATGTTTGTTTGTATATTTAAAATACGAAGTATGTATATTTGTATGTTGTTTAGCAAAAATGTCTAGGTTAATGTCTAGGTTAATTGTATATATGTAACTATTATGTAATTGTCATCAAGTTTCATTACGGAAGTTAAGATAATGATCTTGAGACCAAGTAGATGTTAAGATTCAAATCTGTGATATAAATAAGAGTAAAATTAATAAAATAAAGAGAGTTAATTAAGCAATCAAGAAGTGAAGTCTCATTTTAAACTTTCAGGTACCACCAGCGCAATAAAACATTTGGTGAGTATACATTTAATGATGTAACAGGTAATACATATAACGTTACACAACAGAGTTGTGTGGGTTCAACGGAGAACCCCACACAACATTATGGCGCAGCCGGTAGGATTTCACCGGGCCTGCACACCAACATTATGGCGCAGCCGGTAGGATCTCGCTGGACAACTCCACACAACATTAGATAACGTTCATTATAGATATATATACACCAATACCTCGCTATGCGTCGTTTCGTTTTGCGTTTTTTCGAAGTTGCGTCGCTGCTAAATTCGTACTTATTTTCACTGTGCGTCGTTAGATTTTCGAAGTTGCGTTGTTTTGGGTTCGAGTCATTAATTTTTTTTTTCTAAAAGATGGCAAGACTTTTGTTTCTAATTGCGCCATCCCATCAAAACTCGGGGATTCCCTTTCTAACTGAAAATCATCGCAATTTTAATACAGTGTTATTTTCACTTTGTTTTGCTAATGAGAATAATAAATTATAGGAATATAAGTATATAGAGTATAATAAATTTTTTTAAATTTTTAAAATTATTACCGGTTGTTTCTGGTTACAAAAAAGGCAAATATTTTTCCAATTTATTTATTGGCAGAGTTATATTATTTTTTTTACATACATTTGTAATTTTTTTAACCAATTGATTGGAAAGAGTGCTGCTGTAGTATGGTATGGATGAGATTGACATAAATGAATTGTCCAATAATTATCTAATAAAGAACTATTGCAATTTGCTAATGAAGAAAATGACAGTGACCGTTCAATAGAAATCTCCGAAGAATAAAATTTAACCTCCAAAGAAATTTCCAAGCCGATGTGTTTGATTGACGAAGCACGTAGATTTTCTTAAAAAAACGATCCTGACAGTGGAAGGAGTTTTAAAGTGTCCCAGGCGGTAACTACGATTATCAATTGCTGCAAGGAAATTTTTTTTTACGTTCAAAGAAAGCTGTTCAGCAAACATTGATGAGTTCAGCCATTACTTATCTGACAGTGATACATTTTTATTTTGTTTTTTATAAATTAATTGAATATTTTATTTTGGTAAAAATTGGATTTTTTTGTTGTTTTTTGTATAATGTTTTTTTTGTGAATAAACTTTGAATTAAGCATTGAAAAATCATAAAAATATATTTTAAAATTTGAAATTGTGTTAATGTACTTGTTAAGGCTTAAGTCTTATACGCTGCATCTTAAGTTTTTTAGCAATTTTCAACGCTCGAATTTGTTGCTCTATTGTAATGAGTTTTTTTGCTATAAAGATGAATTTTAATTAAAACAAGTAAAGAAAGTCTAAAGTCGGTCTAGGCCGTCTATGAAATACCCTAAACCCACTTTTCAAAAACAAAAAAAATTTTGTAAATATTTTTGTAAATGGGCGTGTCCGTGGGCGGATGAAGCCTATATTTTGTATGCATTTAAATGTTGATGAAAAATCACATACCAAGTTTTATTCCTGTAGCTCACGGTTAATGCCTTTATTATGCTTTCGCTATGGGAGGTGGGCGTGTTCATGGCCGGATTACACCCAATTTTTGAACACACCTTAGTTTTGGTATAAAAGACATACATACCAAATATAATTTCTCTATGACAAACATAACCTTATTTATTGAGTTTTAAACTTTTTGGGTTGTATGGGAGGTAGGCGTGTCCGTAGGCGGATTACGTCCATTTTTCAAAACTATCTTTGTCTTGTCATAAAAAACATAGTATGTGCCAAATTTTAGCTCTGTAAGTTAAACAGAGGCTTATTTATTGCGTTTTCAATTTTTGCGTTGTATGGGAGGTGGGCGTGTCCGTAAGCGGATGACGTCCATTTTTCAAAACCATCTTTGTCTTGTCATAAAAAACATATGTACCAAATTTTAACTCTTTAGGTTAAACACAGGCTTATTTATTGCGTTTTCAATTTTTGGGTTGTATGGGAGGTGGTGGGCGTGTCCGTGAGCGGATGACGTCCATTTTCGAAGACATCTTTGTGTTGGTATAAAACACATACACACCAAATTTTATTGTTGTAGGTTAACTATGAGCTGATTTATGCAGTTTTCAATTTTCGCGTTGTATGGGAGGTAGGCGTGTCCGTGGGCGTATGATGTTAATTTTTCAAAACCATATTTGTTTTGTTATAAAAAACATATGTGCCAAATTTAAGCTCTTCAAGTTCAACACAGGCTTATTTATTGCGTTTTCAATTTGTGGGATGTATGGGAGGTGGGCGTGTCCGTAAACGGATGATGTCAATTTTTCGAAGACGTCTTTGTGTTGGTTTAAAACACATACACACCAAATTTTATTGTTGTAGGCATATTATGAGCTTAGTTATGCAGTTTTAAATTTTTGCGTTGTATGAGAGGTAGGCGTGTCCGTGGGCGGATTCCAAAAATATTCAATAGTGCAGATCCTTGGGTGCATGTGACCATGTTTGTTAAGTTTCATCTAATTATCTGTACTCCTTCTTCTTATCCTGTGTATACGGACAACACACAGACGGACAGACGGACGGACGGACGGACGGACATGAATAGCTCGACTCACGAGGTGATGCTGATCAAGAATATATATACTTTTCTATACCGGACTCGCTGCGTTCTATGCGTTACAAACGTTTGCACCATACCATACCATCGAGGATCTAGATCAGACATGAGCTTCCAGTAGCTCACTTAGCTCAGTTGGCTCAGCTACAAATTTGTTTTGTTTTTTCAACTTTGTGTTTGCACATTTGTAAAAACAACAACGCATGCAAAAAATAACAACAACATGAACAAAGAATAGCAACAAAAATTACGTTCACCAAAATTCTAACTTGCTAACAACAATAAATTAATGCATGCATGCAAAGCCAAGCAAGCGTAACTCGCTTGTGCTGTGCTTGAAATATTTGTACATGTGTAGCACAAAACGCACATGATTTGTTTTTGTTTTGCTGGTTAATTTTTTTTTTTTGCAACGATGAGCAAAAGCATATATGAGGATAATTTTGTGTTTGTTTTAAAAAACAAAAACCTTGGCTCACTAAATTTATTTTCCTGCTCATGACTGATCTAGATGGAAAGATACCTTACGGCAAGGTGCAATGCCAAACTGTTTAGTGAAATTGTCTCCAAGAGGTTGGATTACCTCTGATATATTTTTTGACTGGTTTCAGTTCTTTATCAGTACCATACCTGAAAAGAGGCCAATAATACTTTTAATGGACTCCCATGCATCACACATAACTCCTCAAGTAGTTGATTTAGCTAAAGCTAATTCAATTTATCTTTTTACTTTTCCGGCTCATAACATCACCACCCTCTACAACCGTTAGATGTTGGTGTCTAAAAATCACTCAAGCATCACTAGAATGAGTTAGTTCAAGATTTTATGAAAAATCTAAAAGCCCTATCATCAAAAACTAACGAAAGAGGCACATAAAAATCTTCTCAAGAAAACGATTGTATTGCAACTTTACAAAATTCCATCCTGTTTGCAGGAGGATGAACAACCTAGTTGGAATGAACGACTGGAAAAACAAGAAGTAGGATGCAACAAAAAACTCTGGCAAAGATTGGACATGTGGCATATGTAAGGACTCATATTCTAATGACACTAGAAAAAAAAATGGAAAAAAATGTATTCAGTGTTCATAGTTTCATTTCATAACCTATGTCATGAGTTCGTCCCACATGATGACGAGGAATTTTTTCGTTGCAGGTTTTGTATTGAAAATCTTTAATGGAGTATCTACAATTTTAACTAACAATGTACATAATTAAAAAATTTTTAGATCGTTTTTTAATAGAATATCATTTGTATTAGCTTATAATTACAAATAAATGAATTATTTTGTTTTTGTTTTCGATTTCATACAACTTTTAGTTTATCACGATATTAACTAACTTCTATCACGATATTACCTGACTTTATCATGATATTAGCTTACATTTTCTTAGGATGCGTTAAGAGTATTTTTTTTTTTTGAAATTCTAACGATTCTTATCCAATTTCATTTCTATTAGGGGAAGAAATATGGGAAATATTAATATAATTAATTTTTATAGATATTTTTTAAATTTTTATCACAATAATACCTTATTCTACCCTATAGACCATTATTCTGTAAAGAATATATCCATTTTGATAATACAAAATTATAAAATGTTTGGTTCTCCACCAGGAAAATGGATAAAAAGATTACAAACTCAACATCTCAAAAAAAAAAAGATTTTTTCAAACATCTAGTTATCAGGCACCTTTTGACATTTGGAAGTTTTGGAGTCCCACATTTGTAACTTAAAGTTAAAAAAAGTTATTTTTTTTGACATCATGTTATATATACTGTATAGAATACTTTAAGAATTTATAAAACATTACAAAAATAAATATTTTATATTCTTGTCACACCTGATGGAAATAATAATGAATGCTAGAGCAATCATGCTCGTGACTAAATCCTTAAGTTAGCTAAGGTTGAACGTTTTTGTAACGCTTCATTAACATACATACACACATGTTTATAGAGCAATCTTATGTCAAAAGGCAAACAGCTTGGATTTGTTTCAGTTTATATGTTTATGTTATCGAAAATCAAAGGCACGTTATTACAAAATCTATCAAATATTACCGCGCTGCTGATGAATTGTCAGACCCTTTTTTACAGCCAACTAAATATATTTAAGCTCACTTCGATGGCACCTTTGAAAGAAAAATATATGACGAAATGCTCAAACACCTTATTTATGCAGAGGTCTATTATCGAAAAATAAAAAAAAAAAAAAACACATTGTAGACATAAAACCAAAACAAATACCAACAGCATTAAAAAAAAAGGGAAAATTGCTTTGAAATTCTTGGTGTGTTGTTTTGTTTTCATTTTGCCAAAATATGCTGCAATATTTTAATGTTGTAAAAATAATATAAAAATTTCGAGCTATTTTTTTTTATGGTTTTTCAGGCTTTTATCCTGACGAAAGGGGCAGAACTGCTGGCAAAATAAATACCGATATCATATTGTGCGTCGAGTTAATAAGGCAATGATTTAGATACAAAAATCAAAGGATATGCAAGCAAGGTTGACGAGAAAGGAATCTGCTCTTCTACATATGGGTAGAAGTATAACAGATTTCGGTATTTCATTTTATTCTTGGGCGTTTATTCCTTTTTGAATTTTTTTTTGTTTTTTTTTGTTTTTTTTTTGTAATTTTTGTGATTTTTGTTTATTTTGTTTGCCTTGAACGACCCTATGGGAAAGCACATTTTTACCAAGCTAAAAGCACTTGGGGGATAACACAAAAACAAAAACAAAAAAAAACATGGATAAAAAATAAAAAATGATGAACGCACGCAGCAGCAGCGCTTGTTATAAGCTGACATACAGACAAAAAAAAAAAAAAAAAACATAAAACGTTTTCATGTGCTACATGTTTGTGTGCATGTGTATTTGTGTCTCTGTGTGTGTTTGTGTGTTTAGATAAAACAGCGTTTTATCCTTGCGTACTCTTCTTTGAATTTGTTGTTTTCCACTGCGTTTGCCTCTGCCTTGGCAGCAATTTAAGCCATGTTGTTATCATAATGTTACCATTTATTGTAATTCTAAAGACTTGCTTTTGCATCTTAATAGGTTGCTGCATGGTAGTCCGTGACTCTTGTAAACTTCTCAACCACTGCCCAGAACACACAAATAAACAGTTATTTCAAATTTACTTAACTTTTCGATGATTTCCATGAACCACTCACTGCATGGAAAGAATAAACGATTTTCCACCGAATTTCAATTCTTCTCACAACTAAATATTTGATTTGTGACAAGACGGTGGAGAAACGGAAAAAAGGCGGAGGTTTTTTTTTCCCCCAATATCATTTATTACTAGCCTTAGCTTTCGAAAGTTTCTTTTTTATAGGTTTTGTTTTGTTTTAATAATATGATTGTTTTTTTAGTTTAAGTTTTAAGTCCCACTTGAGTTTTAAGTGAAAAATTCCTTTTGGTTTTTATAAATTTATGTGCATATTTTATACTTTCCTTTTATTTTGTTTTTTTTTTATACGAACGCGTTATTGTTTCTTCCTTTTTACCTCTGCGTAAATATAAATAATTCCTTTAATTTATATTTAAAATTTAATTTTATTACGTTAGCTCTTTTTCTTCTTCTTCTTCTTCTTCTTCTTCTTATCCTGAATGCCATAAATGTGCGACATGTATGTGTACGGTTTCTGGCTGTTACTTTCAATTCTCTCTGCTGGGTAGTCTTCACCTCGCATCAAGAGGATTCCACTGCATTAACTTTTGTGCAATGCTGTTGTCATCTTTGCGGAGAGTGTGGCCTCTCCATCTCCACGTCTGTCTTCTAACCATGATGTCTAAGAGCTCCATATTTGCTCTGTGGAGTAATTCTTCGTTTGAAATTGTGAAGTTGTGGCCAGAGAATGCGAAGAATAATGCGAAGACAGCGGTTTACAAAAACCTGCAATCGCGCGAAGATGATTTGGGTTATTCCGAAAGTACAGTAGCCATACAGCAGTACCGATAAAACGTTCGTTTTAAAAATACGTTGCTTTCCTGATTCGGCACGCAATGTCCATCTCGGCTCCGCCATCGGCGGCAACTTCACCTCCGAGGCATGTAAAACTGTCATCCGATTTGATAGGTTGACCAGACACCTCAACTGGCACACTTCTTCTTTCTGCCAGGCTCAAGACTTTTGGTTTGCTGAACTTTATTTTGTGTTCAGCAGGCATCGCCTTTGCATTCAAAGATTCTGCCATGTGTCACATATCGTTAAGCCGATTTGCTAGAAGGCAGATGTCGTCAGCATAGTCGATGTGTTGCAAAAAGCTTGCCAACGTTCACCTCAAACCGCTGTTTGGCATTTGTTGTAAAGCAGCATTTAAAAAGTCACCAATTACCAGTAGAAACAAGACTGGGGACAGAATGCAGCCCTGGCGGACACCACTGTGGACTTCGGAGGGCTCAGATAACTGGCCCTAGTGCAAGACTTGACACTTTGCTCCATCATAAGTTGCTTTAGTTATAGCGATGATCTTCTCCGGCACGCTCCTCTGTCGACGGGCTACCCATAAGCAGTCCCTGTGAACGCTATCGAACGCCTTCCCGAAATCGATGAGCATCATACGCAAATCAGATCTATTTTCAGCACATTGCTCTATGATGATGCTCACTGAATTAATATGGTCCGTACAAGAAGAACCAGCACGGAAGCCAGCCTGTGCCGCGTCAAGCGTCGAGTAGAGATGGTCTTTCAGCCGTTCCAAACCCAATTTCGCTACAATTTTAGAAACCGTAGGCAGATACCACTCCAATTATCACACTCCCTGAGAATGCCTTTCTTCGGAATTTTGACAATCATGCCGTCAGTCAGACTTGTTGTTGGGAAGCGATTTGATTGCGTCTCAAAGCTCACCTACGCTTAGTGGATCTGAATTGATTCGGACATTGCTGTTCATATTCGGCAATCCAGCCGCAAAGGATGCAGCGTCGCATCGCTTTGTCTCACTCAGAAGTGTAAGTCAGAAGTGTAAGTCTTTTGACTTCTTTTTGCATGTGGCTATATTGGGTCTGAAGCTCCATACTACGCTCATCGGGAAAGGTAGCTTTTATGCGGTTCTTAAGTTTTGCACGCTCTCTTATCAGTGTTCATTAGTCTTCAGACATCCAGGGGCGAAACCCGCGTTGTGGTCTACCGACAGCTTCATATCTAGCTGAGCGTAACGCTACCTTGAGCTCTTCCCAGTATTGTGTTGGCGTTTGTTCTGGGGACAAGGCAACTTCTGGTGTACGCTGCTCAATCTGGTTCCGAAAGTTGCTATTTAATGTTTGCGGATTCTTCAGTCTGTCGGCATAATATGCAGGTGCCCGTCAATTTGAGCTCGCATTTTGTTGTACAGCTGCAGTGCAAAGACGCAAGTACGCCACCATGAGGTGATGGTTGTGAATATTTCCGATGTCGGTACCCCTTTTGTTCCTATCATCTTCAAGGCAACTTCTAAACCGATGCGTGATGACAAGGTAGTCGATGAGCTTCTCGGCTCTTCCACCGGAGGAGACCCCGCTGACCTTGTGGCAGAGTTTGTGATCAAACATGGTTCTACCTATGACAAGGCTATTGGTGTTGCAGAATTCTACAAACCTCTCACCATTGTCGTGTCAGTTACCGGCGCCGTGTTTGGCTATCACATGTCTAAGCTGATCATTGTTCTGCCCTACTTTGGCATTAAGGTCGCCCATCACTATAATGATGACTCCTCTGGGCACGTCGTTTTAACTTAAGTAGCGTGAACCCTACTATAGAAGTCATCCTTTAAGGTATCAGGGGCAAGCTCGGTTGGCACATAACACTGTATTATGGTAATGTTCCTGACTCTACTCCGGAATTTCGCACTATCAGTCTGTCAGAGATTGGTGACCATGATATCAGACTTCTATTTGCTTCTGAAGTTAACAGGATTCCAACCCCAAAAGTTGGATGTGATTCTGCGTCTTTACCAGAATAGAGGAAAATAGTAGAGCCAGTTGGTGAGTTGTAGTTTCCATTACCGAGCCAACTTCACTAACTACCAGTATATCGCAAAAATTGTTGTTCGAGTTGGAGGAATCTGGCGTTATAGTTAGATTGAGCGCGATCGTCAAGAAATGTCATAACATTCCAGAAACCAATCTTTGTCCAGGTATAATAGCTGAAGGTCATCAAATTTTGATCATTCCTTGTTTTTATCCGAGGCTTTGTAGTAGAATTTTCGAGGGAAATTTAGTTATTCGGGATGGGCAAGGCCGCCGACCCTGTCACCCAAGCCTGATGATGGGGCTGCCATCTTGCAGAATCCAGGCATTCTGTTTTGCTACTAGCTCAGTCGCTCGCCTCGAGACAGACGCTGTTTGCAGCCGCCCAATATGGGAACAGACGCTGCTACCAAGTAGTCCATCCTAACTGGGACTGTGACCGTCACCGTTGACTCGGAGAAGAGTTCGTCCGCCGCCGACACTCATGGAAGTGCGCTTTGGTAACTCATTCAAGTCAATTCTCAACTCAAGTTAATTCTTCCACCAGTATTTGTTTCACCATTTATTGCTTTGGATTGCTTTTAGCTTCAGTGGTCCCGCCGGCATCGCTCTACGAGAGACTCCTACTAGGTCCCCTCATCGCGTCGAGATTGCAACCCTTCAAAGAGGATTAGCTCTAGAGAGGTATATAACTGTCGAACATACACTCAACTGTAATATTAACAGCCGATCGCTGTTATTTCAAAACACTGTTAGATTGAATGGTTTGCTTTTAAGCTTACATTTTTATTTGTTGAATGAACTTTTCAAAATATTTTTGTGCTGTTAAAATCATCTCTTGAAATATTTTTGTGTTTTTGTTGAAATGTCGGTCTTCTCTAAGCAATTTTTTTTGACGTAGAATTATGTCTTACAGCGCGGTTTGTATGGGGTCGTTTTAACAGATTTTTTCAAGGTCATTAGGCAACGTTTTTGGCGAATACTTTAGGGTATACCTACAGCCTTTAATACTCTTCGTTCAAAGATAATATATATACTTAAATATCAGATATATCCTGCGCTGAATGCATATCTAACTTTGGATTTTGTCACTATTATATTAAAGTTACAAAATAGTAAAATATAAGAAGAAAAATGCATGTTTTTATATAAGAAAATCAATCATCAGCTGCTTATGTGCCTGCTGCTTTCTTTGTTTTTCTTTCGTTGTTTATACTATTTTTAAACCAGAGGTCATGAACCTCTTTTCAACTCAGTCAATAAACTCAATCTTTTAAATTTAACGAAATGGGTCTGTGATCCGGTTAGATTTAACTCTTATGAAAAAATCATAAGTTGGATCATATTTCTTTTTATGCTTTTACCCAATAGATGGCGTAAAATTTTAATTTTTGTTTTTAATGCAAATTAATTTGGATTCCACATCCCACTAGCACTAGCGAGTGTAGTTTGCAAATTATACATTGAACAGAGACGAAAGTGTAGCTAGCAAACTAAATATCAGACAGAAACGAAAGGAAAGGACATGTGCTCAGCGTGAAATATAGTAACCACACGATTTTTTAAAAAATCGGAGTTTTCATTTTAATTTAAAATTAGTAGTTAAACTGACTGTAGCTCACAAACTATATATCGGGCAGAGAGTAAGTGGCACCAATGGAAAGTGCATTTGCTTCGCCTTCTTTTCAACTAAGTCAATGAAGTCAACCTATCAAACTTAACGAAATGATCAAAAAAATTTGAAATTTTGCTTGTTTCTTTTTGCTTGCTCATTTAATCATACTTACTTTTTAACCCTTTCTTTGTTTTGGCCTCGATAAGTAGTCCATTATTGAGGGTTATTCATTTATTTGTTAATTTTTGGAAGATCAATTAAAATACGTGCAAAATTAACAAAACAATCGGACCAAAGAGACAAAGTAGAAGAGGTTACAACTTAAACGGAGTTCTACGTCTACACTTACGATACTATATAAACTGTGCCTTTTTTTAATTTATTTTGCTATATTTATATTATCGTTGCCAATAGTTCATTGGAAGTGTGCTAGACTGTTATGCGGGGGACGTGGTTTAGAACCCTTGCTGTGTAAGTATCAAAAATTGTAATTTAATAATTGAAATAATAATTCTGTTATATTGTTGTTCAAAAATAACCTTAAAAATAAGTTGCGTACAATCTTGAAAAAAATTGCATTTTTTTTTTTAATAAAAAAAGTTGATTTTTTAAAAAAAAAAATATTTGAAATAAAAAAACATCTTTGTTGGCCTTGCCGGTATTTGAACCCACTATAGTCGAGTACTAGACGCACACGTTACCACACTTGGCCAAACATGAACTTTCAAAACATTGATAAAATTTCAATTTTTTACGTTTTTATATGAGTTTCGTGTTCTATAGACCAACAGTCAACCGATTGAAAGTCAGTCAGTTGATTTACAAGTTTGTTTGTTGGATTTGTTGTATGGTATTTAACAGTGAAATCTGTTATTTCAACCCATGATTTGTTTGATATAAAAGCATTTCTTCCCTGATTGTAGTTATATACAGCCATGGACGCATAAATAGCACAAATGTTAACATATTTTTTAACTATTCGTTTGAACCTGGTAATACATTCATCAACTGTAGTTATAGTTTTTCGAAACTCTAGAGTGACGTTGTTTAAAACTCCGAGTGAGATGTTCCGTTTCATATTTTTATTTGATCACGACATCTGTATAGGCACACGCAAAGAACAAACAACGTTTATCGCCAGTTTGCTGAGAGCGAACTTCATTGGTCGTGCTTAAAGGCATTTTTTGAAATCGTATGAGATGTTGTCATAATAATAGTCAGTTGCGGGAAACGAGGTATTTAGTTGCAAGAAATTAATTTTGTTTGCCACTACCGTAAGTTGTTACTTAATTGCGGAAACCGAAAAATTTGTTTTGTTCAACTGAAAACTTCGTTTGTCGAAAAAAAGATCAATTTCTTGTGACAAACAAATTTGTAATCTTGAATCTTGTAAAAAGATCAATTTCTTGTGACAAACAAATTTGTAATCTAAAAAAATTCATTCTACACAATATCTTACAATAGCTCAACGGAAACGTGCTAGACTGTCATGCGGAAGACGTGGGTTCGAATCCTGGCTGTGCAAGTAACAAAAATTTTAATTTACTTGTTGAAATTCTAATTCTGTTTTGTTAACTGCTTCGTCAAAAATAACCGTCAAAATAAGTTTTACGTAAAAAACATAAAAAAAATAATATATCTTTAGTGTTCCTGTCGGGGATTGAACCCAGGTCAATCGTGTTGTAGACTCGAACACCAGCACACTCGACTAAACTTGAACTTCCAAAACAATGATAAAATTTCATTAAGTTCGATGCTTTTTCGTTTCAAATCAGAATATTTTTAAATTGATGACAACTGAATATGGACGGATGAAGCTCTTTTTTTATATTCATTGTAATTTTGATGGAAAATATACAAAAACTAAGTTTTATTCCTAAAACTCACATTATAATGCTGTTATAGTGTTGTCGGTATTTTGGGTTGTGTGGGAGGTGGCCGCGTTCGTGGATGGATTACGTCCAATTTTTGAACACATCTTAGTTCCGGTATAAAATACATACATACCAAATTTTATCTCTGTAAGAAAAATATAAGTTTATTTATGGAGTTTTCAATTTTATGGGTTGTACGAGAGGTAGGCGTGTCCGTAGTTGGATGATGCCCATTTTTCAAAAACATCTTTGAATTCTTATACAAAACATACGTACCAAATTTTATCTCTGTATGTTTAGCAGCAGCTTATTTATTGAGTTTTCAATTTTAGGGTTATATAGGAGGTGACCGTGTGTCCGTGAACTTGAAAAAATGTTAACAAAACTGCAAAAATTTTCTTTTATTTTACTTAAAATACACTTAAAAAAAAAAAAATACTTATAGAAAAATATAAAAATATACTTTTGACGATCTATAGCTAAAAACCGCAAAAAAATTAGTGTTTAATACATGTTAGTCGATTTGTCTAATAATAAGTATTGGCGTATGAAATATAAGGTTAGCACTCTAGGGTTAAGCGCTTAAAATTTTAAACATACTTTTAAAGGTTTTTTTAAAATTGCATTTTTAGCTAAAAACTTGCCGCCCATTTCTCTCAGCTAAACCTTAAATAAATAATGAATGAACTAGACTCACACTTACTCTGCAAATCAGTTGAGTTCAATTAAATTGTATTGAAAAAAGATATGCCATGTCAATTAAGTCAAAAGCACTAAAGTGCAGTCAGTCAGTCGTTACAACGATTTGCAATTCGATTCTGAAGTAGTTGCTTGCATTACAAACTGTCAACAAGCACAGGATTAAACTAGTTTTTGCTGTACTGCGCAGTGCACAGTGGTTCCACCTGTATTTGGAGAGAGAGCAACATAAATGTTTAAAGTAAAGATATTGAGTTGAAACTTTGGTTATAAAATAATTGTCAGATAAATATAATTTTCTGAACAAAAAACCAACACATTTGAATGATGATAATAATTGATTGTTTTCAGAAAACATACATAAATTTATTAAACGTAAATGTTAAGTAAATACTAAAAACAAAAAAAAAAAAAATTATAATTAAAGAAAAATAAATGTTTTGTTAACTTCTTCCAAAAAAAAAAAAAACTTACAACACAATCGAACGTTTACCACACTCCGAGAAAAAATGCTGTTATATCAAACAAATCATGTGTTGAAATAACAGATTTCACTGTTACATACCATCCAACAAATGAAACTTTCAAGTCAACTATCGGTTGACTGTTGGTCTATAGAACAGAAAATCCATATAAAAACGTTCTAATTGAAGTTTTATCACTATTTTGAAAGTTTATGTTTGGCCGAGTGTGCTGACGTGTGCGTCAAGTACTCGACTGACCTGGGTTCAAATACCGGCTAGGCCAACAATGATTTTTTTTTATTTAAAATAATTTTTTTTTTCAAATAAAAAATCAAATTTGCAATTTTTTTTTAAGATTGTAAGCTTATTCAACTTATTTTTAAGGTTATTTTTGACCAAACAATTAATGAAACAGAATTATTAATTCAATTATTAAATTACAATTTTTGATACCTACACAGCTAGGGTTCGAACCCACGTCCCCCGCAAGACAGTCTAGCACACTTCCACTGAACTATTGGCAACGATAATATAAATATAGCAAAATAAATTCAAAAAAATATTGCTTAGAGAAGACCGACATTTCAACAAAAACACAACAATATTTCAAGAGATGATTTTAACAGCACAAAAATACTTTGAAACGTTTATTCAACAAACAATAAATAATTTTGTAACGCAAACCATTCAATCTAACAGTGCTTAGAAATAACAGCGACCGACTGTTAATATTTCAGTTGATATTTTTCTGAGTGCAAAAAAAAAATTATTTAAAAAAATTGTTAAATAAGAAATTTTTAACAAATAACCCTCAATGTTGTGAAGTCACATTGAGTGCATCTATTTAAGAATATCTTACAAAAATGAACAAAAAAAGTGATCAAATTTTGTCATATAAAGGAACCACTGTGCAGTGCCACAAAAAAAAAAAATCGTACAAATCGGATGTTGAAATGTAAGAGCAGCCATTTTGAAGTGCGCCCAATGCATGGATGAATTCATTTATATCTATGTGTTACAGCTTTAATATATATATATATATATGTGTGTGTGTGTGTGTGTATGTTGGAGTGATTTGTAAATGAATTTATGTACCTGTTATGCTATTCTTATGTACTACATTTCAATGTGTGTGTATTTGAGTGCCCTGCCAGACGCCATTTTATGTTGCAATATGCAGATATTTTAAATAATTGGCTGCTGTATTAATTTGAGTGTATGTTTGTAGATTTTTTGGTGTACATTTTTTAATGCATTGAAATGAGTGTAAATGAGTGCATTTGAATGTGGTTGCGTGTGTGAGTGAAGAGGAAATAAATAAGCATTTTGTGATTTTAGAGAGTTATGTTTAGCTATATGCATATAGCTTACAGCTTCTTCTCGCGTTTATTTGCGGTGCGAATCTTTTAGGCATGTAAACGCCATTTTTTTGGCATTTTGTGTATTCATACTTCAGCGGTTGGTTGGTTGAAAATTTAAGAATTTTCAGCTTCTTGTAAAGTTAAGCTTGTTATGGCGTAGTTTCAGTTCAGAAAATGATATGAAGGTTAACTAAAGCCGCTATAAGTAAGCTTCTATCCAACACTACTAGTATAATTACATTTAAAATGCAGTATTGCCGGTGACGGTTTATCTGACAAATAAACAAAACAGCTTAAGTTCATGTTCTCAAGCAGCTTTACATGGCATTATTTTCTCTTTGCGACTTTCTTTACAGAAAGAATAGAATGAGACGAACTGCAGAATAAACTTTCTTGAAATTTAGTGGTTTATATAAATATAAAATATACTGTTCCTTCATGTTCTTAACTCAGTTCAACAAAGATCTCTGTAATTATGATAAAGATACAATTAAAGATACACTGAGACTGAAGACAGTCTCAAAATAATATCAATATAAAATTATATGCCCATCTCCATCTTCATCTTCAACTTAATCTTCATCTTCATCTTCATCTTCATCTTCATCTTCATTTTCATCTTCATCTTCATCTTCATCTTCATCTTCATCTTCATCTTCATCTTCATCTTCATCTTCATCTTCATCTTCATCTTCATCTTCATCTTCATCTTCATCTTCATCTTCATCTTCATCTTCATCTTCATCTTCATCTTCATCTTCATCTTCATCTTCATCTTCATCTTCATCTTCATCTTCATCTTCATCTTCATCTTCATCTTCATCTTCATCTTCATCTTCATCTTCATCTTCATCTTCATCTTCATCTTCATCTTCATCTTCATCTTCATCTTCATCTTCATCTTCATCTTCATCTTCATCTTCATCTTCATCTTCATCTTCATCTTCATCTTCATCTTCATCTTCATCTTCATCTTCATCTTCATCTTCATCTTCATCTTCATCTTCATCTTCATCTTCATCTTCATCTTCATCTTCATCTTCATCTTCATCTTCATCTTCATCTTCATCTTCATCTTCATCTTCATCTTCATCTTCATCTTCATCTTCATCTTCATCTTCATCTTCATCTTCATCTTCATCTTCATCTTCATCTTCATCTTCATCTTCATCTTCATCTTCATCTTCATCTTCATCTTCATCTTCATCTTCATCTTCATCTTCATCTTCATCTTCATCTTCATCTTCATCTTCATCTTCATCTTCATCTTCATCTTCATCTTCATCTTCATCTTCATCTTCATCTTCATCTTCATCTTCATCTTCATCTTCATCTTCATCTTCATCTTCATCTTCATCTTCATCTTCATCTTCATCTTCATCTTCATCTTCATCTTCATCTTCATCTTCATCTTCATCTTCATCTTCATCTTCATCTTCATCTTCATCTTCATCTTCATCTTCATCTTCATCTTCATCTTCATCTTCATCTTCATCTTCATCTTCATCTTCATCTTCATCTTCATCTTCATCTTCATCTACATCTACAGAGAGCTGATGGCCGAATGCAAAAAATTATTTATCTGGAAAAAAACATCTTTCTGTGTCAGATGGTGATTCGAACGCGGAGTCACTAAGATATCTGACAAAGGTCATTAATAAAATGTTAATAAATAACAGTGACACAGACAATTGTACAAAACTGAGTGTAATATTCGTTAAACCGGATAGAATTTTCAAATTGTTCAGTAAACAATCAACGAAAATTATCGTAACCCTTTCAGTATCTTTTAAGAAATAACAATGCAAAAAAATTAAGTTTCGTCTCAGTACAACCAGGCTGGCATATCCGATATGCGAGAGATTTTATATAGGTCTCGCTTCTTACCAATGAAGGTGAATTGAATTTATCCTCAAAATAAATGTTCACATATTGGAACTACTTGAAGCAGGTTAGTAAAGATGAATGCTTGAAATACTGGGAAGGTTCACGCCCATGTAAAGTCTAAGTATTTCGTTTTGAAAGCCTATTTCGTATAAAGTAGGGCACTGGTCATGTCTGAAAGAAAAAATAATTAATTATATATGGAAATAATGGCAATTTTGAATTCCGCATGAAACAAATTGAAAAGAAAAGAATCTAATTCACAAAGAAACTTTGACTAGTGAATGCTTTGAAACAGGTCTGTGTATTAATTGTTTTTTTGAAAAACTATTTCTGAAGGTAACTCAAATAAAAAATCGACCCATTAGAACGAACACTGTCGATTGCTGGAAGGACATTGGATAAAAGAAAATGGTATAAATTATCATGATAATTTTATTATTATCATGATACTAGTCCTGAAAACGCTTTATTGGAGTTTATTTTCTAGAAATTTGACTACAAGCTAAGTTGCAAGTTGAATAGAGCCCACACGGCAGGAATCAACTTAAAAAACAAATAAGAGTTGGTATGTCATGATGATATGCGTATGGTGCGATAGATATGATGGGAATGTTATGATACGTAACACACGATGAATATCATGTTGGGTGTGATGGATTATATGGGTACCAATATGTCATAGTGGTATGGTTTTTTTTTCTTTTTTTTTTCAAAACTGTATCGTATTTAAATAAATTTAATCTGTTCTTTTCCATACATCCATCCAAGTATTTTTAGTTGTGAAATTTGAACTGTTATTAAAAAGATTAAAATATACTATTTGTTTTGTCTTCTCATCTCATTGCAGGTGTGCCATAAAATATCAGAAACAATGTCACGATATTAAGTATTACGTAAGTACATTATTTTCCTAAAAAACTTAAAATCTAACGACAATAAAATTACTAATAAAAATGCTCTATCTTTACTAAGATAAGAAAATTCAAAAGCCTAGTACTCCGAGCGTTTTCGTGAAATTTTGCTGGGAAAATGAATTTTTAGAATTTTTAGAAATTAAAAAATTTTATAAACTTTGCTGTTCTGCAAAAAACCTTGTTCTAGCAAATCTGTTATGAATTATTTGTCATAAAGTGCTTACAAAAATAATTTAAAAAAATATGTTTTTTCAAAATTATTAATTAAAACTAAAAAATTCAAATGCCACAATTTTATAACTCTTCAGAAACTCATGTTTGCCTTCTCGAAATAGAGGCGAATAAATAAAAAAATAAAAAAAAGAAACAGTTTCGATAGTATCGTAAGTGTAAACATAGAATTCCGTTTAAGTTGTAACCTCTTCTACTTTGTCTCTTTGGTCCGATTGTTTTGTCAATTTTGCACGTATTTTTTATTGTGCTTCCGAAAATTAACAAATAAATTAAGAACACTGAATTATGGACTACTTATCGAGACCATAACAAAGAGAAAGTTACAAGTAAGCATGATAAATTAACAAGCAAAAAGAAATAAACAAAATGTGAAATTTTTTCTATCATTTCGTTAGAAAGTTTAACTACTAATTTCAAATTAAAATTAAGACCCCGATTTTTAAAAAAATCTTATTTTGACTATATTTCACGCTGAGCACATGTCCTTTCCATTAGTGCCACTCTCGTCTCTGTTTGATGTATTGTTTTCGAACGACACTCGCTAGTGCTAGTGGCATATGGAATCCAAATTAATTTGCATTAAAAACAAAAATTAAAATTTTACGCCATCTCTTGGGTAAAAGCATAAAATGAAATATGATCCAACTGTTTTTTTTTCATAAGAGTAAAATCTAACTGGACTGAGTTGAAAAGAGGTTCATGACCTCTGGTATCAAAATAGAGCACTTAGTTAACTAGAACAGTAGTGCATACATCAACCCAATGCGAACCAATGCTTACAATGTTACCAATACCAACCAATCAGTTCGTATAAAACAAAAACAATACAAGCAAAAACAACAAAGAAATCAGCACGAACAGCATAAGCAGCTGATGATTGATTTTCTTATATAAAAACGTGCATTTTTCTTCTTATATTTTAATATTTTGTGATTTTAATATAATAGTGACAAAATCCAAAATTAGATAAACATTCAGCGCAGGATATATCTGATATTTTAGTACATATATTATCTTTGGACGATAAGTATTAAAGGCTGTAGGTATATCCTAAAGTATTAGCCAAAAATGTTGCATGACCTCGAAAAAATCTGTTAAAACGACCTTATACAACCCGCGCTGTAAGACGTAATTCTACGTCGAAAATATTTAGACAACTGTCACTTTTCACTTTAAAATAAATACGCAGTTTAATTCAATTGTCGTGAAAAAATGTCGCAAGAGAAATGTTGTGGATTATTGGACATAACCTTCTTATATATAAAATCAAATGTTTGTCCTTCTGTCTGTCGGTCTGTGTCTGACTGCTCCGTATAGGCTCGCGCACCGTTTATCCGATTGAGCTGAAATTTGGACACCGAGTGCGTTTCATAGAGAGAACAAAGGAGGTGTAAAAAAGTGGGCGGAATTATATGGGAGTGGCTTCAATAACATATAAACGCTTGAACCGATTTCAATGAAATTTGGTATGAAGATTGAACTGCTCCCAAAATAAAATATAGGCCATAAAAAATTCCAAAGACTTCCGCAAGAGAGCGCTTTAAGTAGTGTGTTTTAAAGACTCAATATCTCCTAAACGCCTGAACCGATTTCAGTGAAATTTGGTATGAACGTTCAACTGCACTAAAGATAAAACATAAAATATAAAAAATTACAAAGACTTCCGCAAGAGAGCGCTTTAAGTAATGCATTGTTAAGACACAATAACTCCTAAATGACTTGACCGACTTTACTTAAATTTGGTACGTGAAATACTTTAACCCTGCAACAGAATTGAGGCTATTTAAATTTCAGAAAACTTCCGTGAGAGGGTGCTTTAGTCAATCAATTATGTTTGGCTCATTCACGTCAAAACGGATGAACCGATTTTGATGAAACTTGGTAGGCATTTGTATCTGTTACTGAAATAGATCCTATACTTTTAAAAGTTCTTTCGACAAAAATCAAGGAATGAGCCGAAAGCAAACGAAGTCAAGAAACAAAGACTAACGAAAAAAAAAGTTTAACGAATACGAGCAGAATCTATAAAAAGATGAAAAAATTAACCGAACAGTATCGACTTAAACCAAAGTTAAACGACGACAATTCAAAAATCGAATCGATGCTTACAGAATTTTTTAAAATTCGAATTTTTTGAGATAAAATTGCATATTAAATCCATGCTAAGAAAATCTTTAAGTGCATTTTTCTCGAAATGACTTTTTTCAAACTGGATAACCATTTTTCTCAAAAACCAGACGTCAGATCGAGATGTTGAAGATGTCACTTTTTTTTGTAATCATCTCTGACAGGTACAGTTGTACGAAAATTTGACTAAACACTTTTGACGGAAGTTGGGGACAAAACCTCAAAAAACTATAGTTTTGAAAAATGTTAAAATGTGAGTAGTTTTCAAAATCGTCCTTTTTCTGTGCTCGAGGCACAACCCCGAGTAACACCAGATTACATCCGCTAGTCCAAAATAGATTTGTGGATTATGTCCGATAAAATTGCAAATTTAATACGCCAGCGGCGCTTACTTTTAACACTCTTTGAAATCATTTCATTTAAAAAATATACAAATTTTCAGTCTGCGGTGCAAACTTTTAATCACTATCTTGTAAATCATTTAATTTATGAAGAAGTTAAAGGTTTTTATTAAAAATTGCGTGATATATAATACGAATTTTTCGCATGCAGTGCTTACTTTTAACCCTCTTTTATATAATTGAAAAAAAAAAAATTGAAAATCCCGCAAATATTCATACAATTTCTTCGACTCCGGAACTAATCTTTAACACAATATATATTTTATACGTGTTTAAAAGAAACATATTTTCGAAAATGATGAAAAATCTACATTTTGGGGTCTCAAAAGAGTTTGTAAGGATAACAAATTTCAAAATTTTTTTAGCCAATATTTGTGTAGTATCACAATCTTCACAATTTTGATTAAGTTGGATATGCATTCTGAAGAAAAAAAAAGTTATAAGCAAAAAACTTAATTTTTTGACCCTAAAAGGAGTTCATGAGAACCAAAACCGCTCCATGGGGATTTCTCCGATCCAAAAAAAAAAAAAAATGACGCAAAAAATAGTTTTTAAGGGTCCCTCTAACCCTCTAACCCTCGAACCCCATTGGGTTCAGGAGAACCAAAAACGCTCCATGGGGATTTCTCCGATCCAAAAAAAAAAAAAAAAAAATGACGCAGAAATAGTTTTAAAAGTCCCTCTAACTTTTGAATCGGTGTCCGGCGATATCTAAATTTCGATCCGGCATATTGTACAACACTCCATTAATAAATTTAAGTTCATCAATTCATCATCATTAACCTAGTACTCTGTTCAGCTTCATGTGAAAATTCATACGAATCTCCTTAAAAAAAAACCAGAGAGCTGTGAAGCGCGCGTGGAAATTTTCACAACATGTTCATCAAAGTAGTACTCTGTGCCGCTGTGTAATATACTCGCAACATTATTCTTGCAACATTTTTTCACGAAAATTTGATTGAACTGCCTACCCAATAAACATTTACCTTGGAGATTGGCTTGACCTCAAGTGGACTTTTCTTGGATCTCCAGTTGAGATAAGCCTGACTCACTACTTGATCTCCAATGTCTGTCTCTAAGCCATCTCCAACTCGAAATGAAGAAATAAAAAAATTAAAAGTATTTTAAGAGTAAACTTTCCAATTATATTTATACCCTAAACCTGAAAGGTCAGGGTATATTAACTTTGTGCAAACGTTTGTAACGCATAGAACGAAGCGAGTCCGGTATAGAAAAGTATATATATTTTTGATCAGCGTCATCACGTGAGTCGAGCTATCCATGTCCGTCCGCCCGTCCGTCCGTCTGTCCCAAGGATCTGCACTATTGAATATTTTTGGAATCAGCCCACGGACACGCCTACCTCCCATACAACACAAAAATTGACGCTCATAACTAACCAAAAAAAAACAAAAACTAACCTTCAAAAATTTGGTGTATTCGTGTTTTGTATCCACACAAAAATGTCTTCGAAAAATGGGTGTCATCCGTCTACGGGCACGCCCACCTCCCATACAACGCAAAAATTGGAAACTGCATACATAAGCACATAATTAATCTACAACAATAAAACTTGGTGTGTATGTGTTTTGATCAACACAAAGATGTCTTTGAAAAATTGGGTGTCATCCGCACACGGATACGCCCACCTCCCATACAACCCAAAAATTGAAAACGCAATTAATAAGCCTCTGTTTAGCCAACAGAGATCAAATTTGGGACGTATGTTTTTTATGAAAAAACAAAGATGTTTTTTAAAAATAGACATCATCCGCTCACAGACACGCCTACCTCCCATACAACGCAAAAATTGAAAAATGCATAAATAAGCTCATAATTAACCAACAACAATAAAAATTGGTGTGTTTGTGTTTTGTTTAAACACAAAGATGACTTCGAAAAATGGATGTCATCCGTTCACAAACACGCCCACCTCGCATACAACCCAAATTGAAAATGCAATAAATAAGCCTCTGTACAACCTACAGAGATACAATTTGTCATATATGTTTTTTATGACAAAACTAAGATGGTTTTGTAAAATGGACGTCATCCATCCACGGACACGCCTACCTCCCACACAACCCAAAAAGTTTAAAACTGAATAAATAAGATTATGTTTGTCATAGAGAGATAAATTTTTGTGTGTATGTATTTTATACCAAAACTAAGGGTGTTCAAAAATTGGGAGTAATCCGACCATGAACACGCCCACCGCCCATAGCGAAAGCATAATAAAGGCATTAAATGTGAGCTACAGGAATAAAACTTGGTATGTGTAAATTTTTCTGCAACATTTATATAGTTATATTTTTTTTTTTTGGATAAGTATGTTTAGTGTGTTTCATAGTCGGCCTAGACCGACTTTAGACTTTCTTTACTTGTTTTATTTAAATAATTGAAAAAAGTTTCAAACCTAATGTAACATATTTTTATAAAATTATTGAAAATATATTGTAAACTTATTATTTTGTGACACTTCAACAGTATTGCTACTTTGAAAACTTATACATCTCAAGCCAATGTCCAGCTCAACTCCAAGATGTTAGAGTTGATTTGGAGAAATGAGTTGTAGATCAAGTTGAGGTTGAACACTTCTTTTCCAAGCTTAGAGTAAAATATTTTTCTTGCATTTTCTGGGTATTTATTTTGATGTTAAAAGTGACATCTGTCGTTGGTGCTTTGTTTTCTTATAATTATTTTTCTCTATTTTGAGAAGTAAAGCATGACTTCCTGAAATTTTGCAATTTCTACGCCACAAAATATTTGTCAGAGTTTTCACGCAACATAAAAATGTATGTGTATTTTTTATAAAATGCCTGCATATTATAATGGGGCTATTTTAGGTGTTTTAACCGTTAATTTAGCGGACATAATCCCCAATATCCTTGGGAGTTATGTAGTGGCACCGGAACAGAGTACTACTTTGGCGAACATGTGAAAATTTCTATGCGTGTTTCATAGCTATCATTTTCTGTTTAAAGTTTCGACTAGAATTTCACATGAAACTGTACCAAGTACTAAATAAAAAAAAAAAAATAGGAAAACATATATCCTAATATAAGAGTGGTACGCCCAACATGTGATCAAGGTCTTCAGACAAAAATTGCTTGCCATATGTACAGAAACACACCCACTAAATGACTTTGAAAATATTAAAATTTTCTGGAGTTTTTTTTCTACTGCTTTTCAATAACATTTTTATTTGTCTCCAACTTTTGTTTATTTTAAAAGAAAGAAAAAGTTTTCATAAACATTTCAGTTGCCATGTTTCTTTTTAAATAATGTTTAAAGCCGGCATACTTTATTCACGGTTCGCTAGGTTTTCTTTTCTACTCAAAAGAATATATTTTGCATTCATTTAGCTTCAATTCAATTTCGATTCAAAAGAAATAACCACAAAATAATGATTTTTTTTTTATTTTTCTACCATGGATATCCTCACGCCAATTCCAGAAAAAAAAATTCACAAAAATCTTTTTCTTAAAATAATATATATCTATCTTATGTCTATTCTCTACTCTGCGACCAGAATATTTAATGATGCTTTAAGTATTGTTCTGTTCTGTCCTAGTTTTGTTTTTCAACCTCAACATCTTCAATATTTGCATGCATAACATGTAGCTACTTCGCAACTGTAACGTTATCCTTGTGACGTTTAATGAGTGTTTTTATTATCTTCCCATCCCCAACTCCTTCCATAACTATCTTTTACTATCCTTGGTGTTCTATATTTAATGAATCCTTGAGATTTTTTGCGAATGTATCTCAAGTTTCATTAGCTTTGCTTTTTTTTATTTTTTTAAGCACGCATAGGTAGAAAAATCAATATTGTATCTATTTAAGTTCTGTTTATCTGAATCTTCGTATTCAATTATGTGCAAAAGCATTGTTTGTCAACATGTGTATCTATTGTTGAAATCACTAAAAACATGTTGACAATTGCTAAGAGGTTCGCCAGTAGCTAGCTAGTATTCTCTTTCACTTGGTCTGCTCTCGAAAGTTCTTTGACAAATCGTTAGATTTGATTTGAAAATTCTTAAGTGGTTGACAAACAAAATCAAGATTAATTAAAAATAGTTTATTCATGGGAAGACTTTAGGAAAAATTAATTCTATGTGGAATTTCAGTTACAAAAAATTTCCTATTTGTATATATCTTTGGATATGGTTTCATTTTGAAAATGTTCGCATGGAAACCACGCCTACTGTTCATAACGCAATAAAAATTGTTGAATCGCTGAAAATTAGATTAAAAATGCAAGCTTTTTTTCTCTAAAATAACGTCTGTTATTCAAATAGTCGGTTGCAGCCTCGACCTCGGAAATCGACTGACTGGTAGTGCGAACCCAGAAGTTCCGTGGTCGAATTCCGTTCAGGTCATGGCCTATGCTTCTAACTTTCTTTAGTATTTTGCTCATTTGCAAACAAACGAAATGCATTTAAAATCAAATGCCTTGTTTGACATTTAATAATAATAAAAAAAAACATATTAAAATTTTGGCAAAATCTTAAAAACAATGGGTTTTGTCAACATATTTTTTATATATTCAAAAATTTTGCTCTCTACTTAGGCCCAATTTAGTAAAGTTTTATCTATCCATTCAATAATTTATAAACACTAAAAAATAATGACAATAAAATTTAAATTTTTACTACAAAAATATTTTCAAACGTTTCTTTTGAACTTTCGCACGTCTTTTACGCAAAGTATTTACTTAAGTCATAAATCATATTCATAATAAATAATATGCAAAATGTCAGAACTTTGTGTACCTAAAATACCTAACTAATGGCAGAAGATGAACAGCTGGCATACTACAGCATAAATTTTCTCTAATGATGTGTTAGTTTTTCTGAAGTTAAGGTATTCCTGTGGCTTTCTTTTTTTCTTTTATTTTTTTTTTTTTTTACTTTGGAAAAACAAATTGAAATTCTTCATATTTCTCTTCAACACATATGTATCTGTTCATGTAGTCAGTCATGCATGTTTGTTTGTAGTGCTGATGACAGTCATGACCCAAATTCATAAATCAATTTTTGGTCTCATAAGAAAGCTGAAATGAGTTGCAAATAGATTTATCAATTGATAATAAAGTATAAATATGACTAATGTAAAATCTAGAAACTATTCATACGTCATTTTCAAAGTTTATTTTTGATTAAAAAATTATTTTTTTTTTTTCAATTGATTGAATTTTTGCAATGATATTTATTTGTCTTAATATTGAGCTGCTGATTACCATTTGAAAACTATTTTCTTTTGTTTCTAGAGATTCAGACGTAGTGTCTGAGGCAAAGTTTTTGCTATAAAATATACGCCTGCTCTGTTCTGAGAACAATCTCTTAAATTCATGCATTACTACTGATACTGATTAAAAGAACTTTGCTAAATTTATGTTTTGACTCTGTTTATCCTGGATATGCATTCTGAAAAAAGTAAGTGTTATCGGCAAATCCACAAAAAGTAAACCTAAACCTTCAAAAATAACAATGCTTTAATTTCAATAAAAATACATGGAACGTTAAGGATATTGTTTGTGGTTTCCTGCGGTAAAAGTATTTTGAAAAAAAAAAAACATATTGTATCCTTAAATTTGAATTGATTTGGTTGAATGTATTTTTAATCTGTAGCAAGTTAAAAATTGTAGGTTTTTTTGTATATTTGGTAATTTGGTATTTCGCGATTTAAATATCATAGTACCGTTATGTTATTCACAATTGAAACATTTTCTATTGAAAAGTGAATATTAAAATTTTTAAAAAAACTTATTTTCTATCGAAAAATAAAATTTAAAAAAGTGATTCAAGAGTGAAACGTGAGTGACAATTTTTATTGATAAGTTGGATTATCTTGGAAAATAATTGGCTGGCATAATTTATGTCTCGGATTTACTTTTAATACAAGGTAAGTGATTTTTGCATTTTTTTAAATCAAGCAGACGCAATTATTTTTCATTAAAAAAGCATTTGAAGAAATGAAACGTGAGTGACATTTAATTTTTTTTGGTTTATTTTTGTATTAGAAATGAAAGAATATGACGAAAACATCAAGGAAAAATGAAAGCGAACTCTAAAAGAACGTTTGAAAAAGAAGATAGAGAAAAATTAAAGTTAAATTCTGATTCATTTAATGAATCGCAAATTTAGCAAAGATTAAAAAGAACTAATTAAATCATTATTTTAAATCGTTGGCCTCGAAGAAATTGCTAAAAGGGCAGTCATATAGTTAAATTTGGCGCGTTCTATGGCTTTTAATGAGCGTAAGGATCAACGAATTGGGCTTAGTAATATACATAGAGATTCGGATGCAGAATCAGAAAAAAATTTGTTAAAATTATATATTTCTGAAATAGTTTTTGTGTTGTTTTTATATTATGAATTATTTTTTTAAATTTATAATGCTTTACATAATTCTTTTCATACAATTTTTTTGTTTTTTTTTTGTTTAAGAATGTCCTTAATATTAAGAAATTTTTTTTTTTATAAAATATGCTTAAGAAAGTTAACCAGATTAACCACAATGCAAAAAAAGGACAATTCAAATTGATTTGAAACGTGAGTGACATCGACGTGAAACGTGAGTGACAAAATCAATATAGGAAATAATCTTAAAATTCTGAGAAAAAACTAATTTTTTTCCTGCAGTTAAAATGTCTACTCAATTTCGTTACGGAACATTAATGTTTTCCTTATAGTAACTCAAAAAATTCGTAGATATTAAGTAATTTGTTAAAAGAACTCGAAAAATTAAAATGGTACGAAAACGTGAGTGACACACCATTTAAAGAGAGATTTTTCGAAATGTGTAAATATATATACAACTTTTTGCATGAACTTATAATAGTGAGTCTAAGACTTATTGTACCCATATAATTTTATATGAAAAGCTTTTATATTTGATGGAGAAAAACTTATGTTTGCTGCTATGACTGAAACGTGAGTGACACTGGATTTGCCGTTATGTACCAAAAACTTTTTGAACAAATAAGCAGTTCAGGTGAACCAAAACCATGGGAATTTCTCCGCTAAAAACAAAAATCTTCAGGAATAGTTTTAAACAGTCCCTCTAACTTTTGAATCGGTGTCCGATGAAATCTACATTTCGACTTAACTTAAAGTAATTTGTCTGAGTTTTTCTTTTTGAATAAAGCATTATTTCTTAAATATCCCTACGGGGAAAATAATCGGTTCAGAACCTATCACCCTTACAAACACATTCACTTCGATAAGGCTAGAAAATTTGAATATTCGACAGCTGTAGCTTGGTTTGCACTTTTATAGAGCTTGCAACTAGAAGTTTACTGGTTAACGAATTTATAGTTGGCATAAGAGGTGTTGTAAAGTATTTCATAAGTTTTATAGACTTATTTGAAAGTTTTCTAATAAGCTCAAAAATGTTTGTTTACGGAACTTTGGTAAGTTTTAATTTCGAAAGAGCTTCGGTTAAAAGATCAAACGAGAAACTGTAGCCTCTAAGTCTGCAAAAGATTTCTATAAATATCTAATAGAATCATTGCCGAAATTAACTTAAATTTTGTTGCTAATTTTTTTGTTTAAGTAGCTCTTTAAAGCCTATGAACTTCAATTCGAAATTCAAATAAATAAAAACCTAGTAAGAACTATATCTTCGCCTAGGCCGAAGTTAAAATACCCCCACGGCCGATTCGTAAGTGTAAAAAAATCTTAAACTACAGTTCTTATTGCATGAGATTTTAAAAGATTTTACTATTTGATGACGTCTAAAATACATACATATCAAATAAATTTCCTGCAGCTTAAATATAGCCTCTTTTAAATTTTTCAATTTAGGGGGTGTATGGGAAATAGGCGTGGTCGTTGGTGGTTGACGCTGATTTTTCTTAAACTCCTCAATTTTGATATAACATACAAAAAAAGGAATTTTAGCTTTGTTGCTGAAATATTAGCCTCTTTATAGAGTTTTCACTATTATGGGTTCTATGGGAGGTGAGCGTGTTAATGGATGGATGACGTCCATTTTTTTAACATACCACAGCTTTAATATACAATACACAAAAACCGAATTCCAGTTTTGTAGTTGAATATTAGCTTATTTTGTGAGTTTTTACTACTGTGGGTTGTATGGGAGGTGGGTGTGTTTGTAGGCGGATGACGCCCTCTTTTATTCCACGATTTACTTTTGATATAAAATACAAACGTATCAAATTTTTCTCCTGTGGCTTAAAAAGAATCCTCTTTATAGAGTTTTCAATTTTGGCGTTGTATGGGAGGTGAGCGTGTTCGTGGCTGAACGACGTCCATATATCTAACACGTCTTGTTTTTGATATAATGAATAAATACCTAATTTTGTTTTTGATGCTTTGGCAGAAGCAATTTAATATAGTTGTCAATTTTGGAGTTATATGGGAGATGCACGTGTTAGTGTGTAAATGATGCCCACTTTTTTAACTTACACTATGTTCTGACATAGAGTTAACAAATACCGAATTTCCGATTTTGCCCGTTCTCGAACTTGATCTTCGCGTTTAAGAAATAAGCTCAAATATCGAATTTTACGATAGCTTGAAAATTACGGCCACAGATAGGCGTACAGACAGACGAACATGGCTTAATCAACTCAGTCGGTGATGCTGATCAAGAATATATATACTTTTCTGTACCTATCACGCCTTCTTATGGGCGTTACACACGTCGTGACAAAATTAATATTTTTTGGTTTTAGCTTTGAACCAAGGATTTTAGGTGTCAAACCTATTCAGTCAAGTCTACCTTGGTTCTGAAATTGGGAGATAGATAGATAAGTAGGAGAGAAAATTAAATCAAAGGAAACAAGTGTAGAATGCTGAATGTGTGGCGGAGCGCTATATCAACATGCGAATTTGAATCTGAGGCAAGTGTTATGCTTTTACAAACAGCTTTTTCACCAACTACAACTTCCAAAGTCAGGTAATCTCTCGACTACCGAGTCCCCAAATTCGATAAAAAGAGTAAAAATGTAAGCGAACAATAGATTTATTACTGAATTAGAACTAAGTTAAACAAACTTTTGGTCTTAGCTACCAGTTACTACTTAGCTATGACCAACCAATGATACAACTAATGCTGATCACTGATGCCGTGATCGGCAACCGTTATAAAACTATTAATGGAATTATAAGGAAATTATTTTTTGATATTAAATATAGTTCTATTATTTCTATTCATCTATTTTGAAACTCACAATAATGAAATGCCAACTTCGAAATTACTGAAAACCTTAAAATTTTGTCTTGAAAAATATCCCATTAGCAAATAAATTAGCTACGCAAATAAAAACTAAACGAGGTTGGAGTTGTTTTGGAAATTGTAAACCCTATCAAAAATTAATTTTCTAGTTGAGGTGCCAGCCTCGTATTTGTTGTTTTTATAGACTAAATCAACGCTCAGGGGATGCCCCTTATAAATGCACAAGCATTGTGCTGGTTTCGAAGAGCTGTGATAGTTTAGTAGGAAGGTGGAAAGGTGAAGTAATGATAGTGAAGATTTGTTTTAAGGAGGGACATTACATTCGGGACAGAGAAAACAGACCTATTTTTAAAATTCATAACTCAGTCAAAACCATTATTATTGTAGAGAATTAAACAAATTACAAGAAAAAAATTCAAAAAATATATTTTCCACTCCAACATGGTTTTAAAGAACTCCAAACTGGCGGCAGAGAAAAAAACGGGGCCTCGTGGTTGGAGCGCTGGGAGTCGCAAAAATTGTCCGATCTGGAAAAAAATGACTTTTTTAAATCTTAACAAAATTGGTTATCGTGTGACAGGAGATTTTTTTAAAATATTTGGTGGTGTTCCAAATTTGAAAGTGTGTTTTTTCGAAAAAAATATTGACTTTAAAAATTCATAAAAAATCTAAAAAAAAATTGAAAAAAGCTCGTCTCATACGATAGCCAATCAAGTTTAAAAAAATAAATTAAAAAAAAAAAATTTCGTTAAAAAATGAACCCGCTAGTGCCGAAACCAGTACTAAAAACATAGTTTCGAGATAAACGCGTTCAAAGTTTGTGAACAAAGAAAAAAAAAGCTCTCACTAATTCGGCTGTAACTTAAAAAGCCCGTAGGAATTTTGCAATGAAATTTTTACTCTTAGAATCTTAAGAATATTTACTTAAGATAATCTTAATATTAATCTTCACAAACTTAAGATTTCGATTTAAAAACCGGCCGATGTCATGTCCCCCTCCCCTCTTAAATTTGCACAGCTCAAATCCGTCGGGAAACACAGACGTAGGAAGATTTTTTAACAATCTAACGGTGCGACTAAATAACAAATTATGCCTTAAATGCGAAGTTCTATTGGTCACAACCTCAATGGTATGGAAATGGGCTTGAAGGGCTGCCCTAGTGGATCTAGGAAATACTGGAGCTGGTGGCGTCGGGCCGCGTATCTCCCTTGAACACTACCCGTGGTAATACCTATACAGAAGGCTCAGGCAGCCAAAATTGCGTCGATGTCCAAGAAAGTTGAGAGACGATGAAATGTTTTCATCCCCTATCAAATATATCGTACGTCGTTGAATTCAGTCCAGAAGCTCCAAATAAGATCTTGAAGCCCCTGTCCAAATTGTACTCTATTTTAGGCCTAATATATGAATTGTAGATAGTGCAAAGATCACCTGGAGTAATATATTTCTTGCACCGTTTTAAAAAACCTTGACACTTGGCTGCTTCTTTCGACATATCGAATATATTGATCATTACATCGGAGATCGGATTCGATCGATATGCCCTGAACGTCAAGAGCTGCTAACTCCGAAATATCCAAACCGTTCATATTAAGGGGTGCTAAGGGAAAATTCAATCGCTTGTGGGTTAACAAACAGCATTGAGTCTTGCTTGCATTAAATTCAACTCGATTAGCAAAAACCCTCTCGGAGATTTCTTTCAAGTCGGCAATCAGTGAGTCATTCATATTTTGCCTCTTTCTCTCAACCTCCAAAGAGCTCGGGCGTTTTTGAAATGAGTACGAATGACTAATGCTGCTGTCGTTCGCAAACGAATGAATTGGGTTATGTGTTAACGAGAGCAGGTCGTTGAAAAACACAAAAACAAAGTTGAAGAAAGGACTGAACCCTGTGGTACTCCTGCATCGACAGCGTGTTTATTGGACGAAATACCGTCGATCACGACACGAATCGATTTGTTCTTGAGAAAACACGTAATCCATCGATCAAAGTTACAACCAAAACCATATGCAATTAGTTTTGCTACGAGTGCTTTATGCCACACCCGGTCAAATGCCTTTGAAATATCCAAAGCGACAACCTTACTCTCACCAAAAAAGTGGACATAATGGTTCCACTTCTCTGTCAGATACGCCATTAGGCCACCAGTAGAGCGGGCCTTACGCAAGCCATACTGACGGTCACTGAGTATTTCTGGATACAGAAATGGTGTATTTGTATCCTTAAACGAGTACTAAGCAAATGCAATCTAGCATTCTAAAAGTGACCAAGTTGAGAAGACATTCGAAAGCAACTAAAACACCAACTGAACTAAAACAAGTACCGAAAATAACTGTTATTTTACAATTTTCAAATGAAAAAATTGTTGAAAGACTTTTTCAAATATACCATTATGTTACAAATGTTCTCAGCCTCACGAATATTAAGTGCTTTTTTAATTTTCGACTGATTCTGTAAAAGTTAAAATTTAACAGTTATTTTTATCTTATATTTTTTCGATTAAAAATAAAGGTTACTTTTAACTTTTATTTTATCGGTCAAAAATAGCAGTTATTTTGTGACTTATTTTTTCGGTCAAAAATATCAGGCAATTTGTGTTTTTTTAAAGGCCGCTTGACAGATTGAACTGTTGACACCATGTGTAAAATGTCTTACCGATGAGATGAAAATAATGGTAGCAAAAGTTTTTTAGTCTGCAAAATGACTTTTGATAAATTATAAATTACCTGATATTTTTGAGCGAAAAAATAAACGGCAGAAAATAACTGTTATTTTTGACCGATAAAATAAAAGTCAAAAGTAGTTAAGGCACAAAATAACTTTTACTTTACTGTGACTTTTTCGATAAAAACCATAACCCGTTCGGTTCCTGGATGTAAATATTGATTCAACAGATTATAATTCCATTTCGTTTTGATTGAATTTCTTTTCAGATACTTTCTCTCTCTATTTCACACTAAAATCTCTCTTATGTTTTTACTGTTTAAGAAATTTCACTTCTGCCACGTGTACGTTGCTACTCGCGAGTTTTTTTAATATAAGTTTTTTGTTAAATTTTAATAAATGTTCGTTTATAACCTCGAAAAATAAGAATTTACATTTTAACACCATAATTGTACTTATTCGACTTAGCATACTTTAGACTATGGCCATTGCTTCAAAATTTGAATTATTAATTTGTAATGCATTTTCTTTCTCACAATTTCAAAATAAATGTATAAATTTTAACATCCTTTCTTAATTATTGCTACACCGAAAGAAAAAACAGTAGTAAAATTAAAACATTTGAAAAGCAGTTTAATAAGTTCAAGCCGGCACCAAACTGACAAAGCCCTTGGGTAAGCTAACATAATATTTTTGTTAGCCTTGTTTAAGTATTTTTCTCGGTGAACGTATGTGTGCAATTAAAAAGGCATATGAATGAAATCATTAAATTTCTTGTTTTGGTGGCGAATTTTATGAAAAAGCGGTGAAATTTGAGAACTTTCAAAAAAAAAATTTTCTGATCGCTCACCACCTCTCTGCAGACAATGGCAAGCCTCTGAGAGTAAGAATGTCTTGTAAAGCTTCTTGAGAACATGAACTTTAGCCGTTCGGAATCGGCATAAAACATGTAGGTTCAGTTCTCGGTCATTTGTTTCACACAATTGAACATTAGATGCTCGGTCAAAGTCTTTTCAAGGGCTGAAATGGCCAATTTTTTTGTTTTGTTGTTTGTTACTTTTGGCGGTGGAGGGCAAAATTAACACCTGAACGGCTGATTGGTAGAAAAATACTCAAATCAGTTAATCAGTTAATATTACTTTTTCTTATTAATAATAAGATCGAGCCAAAGTTGGTGTTGATGAAAAGGCAAGATATGAAACTAAATATTTCTGCTGTGCTTTGATTTATTTTCTATATTTTCTGCTTTTCCACTGCCGCTATTTCCACCACAAGAAAATTCATGATTTTCGTAGTCTGGTAACTCTAGTCAAATGGCAGAATTTCAAGAATACATCTAGTAGTCTATGAAATTTTGATCTATTACCTAACCAACCCCATAAAAAGTATTGCGATATTTCTTACCTAAAGTTTTAAGTGATTTTTTGAAAAACAAAAAATATTTTCGGATTATTTTTTTTGTTTTCAAAAATAGAATTCGCGGAAAATGTTCTGCGGAAAATTCTGACCATTTTTTTCCAAAAAAACACTAAGCCTAAAATCGATTTCGAGCCGAACTTTCGAAAGAATGTTTGAATTTGTGTTTTGCTAAAAAATATGAAGAAATTGAAACAAAGAACAACAAAAGTACTGTATGTACTTAGGTACAAATTTTATGGGTTTCAAACATAAATTTCAAAAATATTAATTTATTTATATATTTCACGAGTCAACAGAAAATACAAAATTTTCAGATTTCATTACAACATAAAAAATATTTTGAAAATTTATTTTAAATAGAAGAACAACATTTGATTGCTAGAGTTTCTTTTATCGTTTTATTATTTTATTTTGAATTTCGTAAAATCTATTGTCCACCTGTTAGAAAATATTTTGTTTTGATGAAAGTTAGTAAATAAATAACAAAATAAGTAAACTTGATCTACAAATTCCATGCCATATTCAAGGAACTGAAAGTAATGTTCAACTTTATGCAGGCAGTTAGTCGAAGAAAAACTCCACGACTTGTAAGCAAACAGGACTTCTTAAAAGAATCTTTTCAATTTTTTTATGGAGTTTAACTAGAGTCTTTTTGTTCTTTTTCTATAAAACTTTTTGTTATTTTTATTTTATTTTGTTTTGTTTATTTTACTATTGTTTTTTTTTTTCTTGATGAATTAATTCACTTGTAACATTTTTTTGTATTTTATCGCTTTTAATTTAAATTTGAATTATAGACATTTTATTTTATTTGACTTCGGTTGTTTACTACAGTCATAATATAGTCCGTTTTGAAATTTTGATCAAATATTAAAAAAAGATAAAATTTTTCTTAAATGAGGACATTGAGTGAAGACTTTTTACCGAAAAGCAGGAAATTTTAACCCTAATACATGTTTTTTGGATGTTTGTAAACATTTTTCACATACATACTTCAGTAATATGTATGAGTCAAAACACAAATTCAAACTTTCTCTCAATAAGCAAGAAGCTCGCAATCAATTTTTAACCACGGCTTTCTTGGTCAAACCTGTTCCAAATATTCCGTTGGCCCGCCCAAATGAACATACCTGTAAAATCTTATAATATTGTCGATTTGTCATGTTTTTGGCGAAAAAAAGATATGGGTACTATCATTACAACTTTCAAAGTCGTATACATTGATCAATTTTTAATTTCAGTTGATAAGAAACGAGGAAAGAATTAAAGAAAAGTTACAGCGTAAAGCTGCGATTATAGTGAGCGCCGAGTCAGACAGGCAGGCAGGCAGGCAGGCTGAAATCTGTGTGAAAAACGAGATGCAGATAGCTATCTATCTCGCTTATTCACATTGCCTGCCTGCCTGCCTGTCTGACTCGGCGCTCACTATAACCGCAGCCTAAGACCATGTCTTACCCGGAATTCAAACGTGGTACCTGGAATGGTGGTCAAACACCATTTCCAATCGACTTCCGAGATGGTTTTATGTTTTTGATTAGTGCTTTTTAATTTTGTGGCAATACTTTTCTAAATAGTGCTTTCTACAAATATTTAGCGATAATTATCAAAACAACACAACAAAAAATAGCTTAAAATAATACAACTGATATAAAATACTTCATAATTTGTATCGTTTTGCTTAAAAAATTTTATTTGTCTTTCATTTGATTTTTGACTCGAATTCTTTATGAAGATACTCAGAGTATTGAATCCTGTGTTTTAAGATTCTTTTATTTTTATTAATAGTTTTCATAAGAAGTTCTTTTACTCTAAGAATTTTTACTCAAACCTTTTAGTTTTTAATAGTTTTGACTTTTACATTTTATTTTCATTCATTTGGCGGGGGGGTTCAACCCCCAAAACACCCTGCGTTCGCCCCTGCCGATCATCGACTGTGATAGTTCTTCGTAAACTACACGGTTAAAAATCTTGGACTAGTTTTTAATCCAAGCTTTGGTTTAAAGGAGTTTTCAATCCAAAAAGTACTATTTTTTATTCCATACTTAAGTTTAATTTGTTTTTAATCCAAAAAAGTTTAAGTTTAAGACTATTTTTGGACTACAAATTTACATTAAGGTAGTATATTCAGGAAAAATTATTTATGATACCTAAGATTGAAAACTTCTACTGCTACGAAATTTACGCTAAATATTTAATAGTTAATGTTGTTAAAGTATCCGAAGTTTATTTTTTAATTAAATGAAACAAATTGTTTCTTAAAATCTGAACCAAAATATTATTATATTCATTATTACATTGAGCAGTGTTTCATAATACATAATAAGGGTATTCATGCAAAGCGGTAAGCTTGTATTTTGGGCAATTAGTTATATTTATCAGTCGATTGTGCATTTGGAGAGATTTGTCAGCTGGTAACTTGTTAACAGTCAACTTTCAGCATACATATAAACAGCTGATTGCTGGTTTGTGATATATCTGGTTTGTGTAAACGGTTCTCCATACATTTCATTTATAAGGCTAATAAACTTATACGGTTTATATCATTTATAAGGGCATTGCCCATTTGCATGAATACCCTTAACGTATATGTAGTGAAGTTTATGGCAATATAATAATATGTTCACACGAAGGCCTTTTGGCCGAAAAGCAGCTCTTTATTTGACAGTTCTTCTATGGCGAAAAGCTGAATATTATGTAGCTTTTCAGCTGAAAAGCCATTGGCACGGACGCGACATTCGCGGTTTTAATTACTCGAAAAACAAGAAAGAAACAAAAAGAACCGATATGTATTTTAAGTGTTCTAACGCGATGAAAGAGTGCTACATTTTATAAAAATATTGGCAAGATTTAGTACAAATTAGTTCAAAGTACGCGACAAAAAAAAAAAGTTTTTTTTTAACCTCGTATAGAAATATGCAAAATTTAGCATAAATTAAGTTTGAGAACTTTTTTTAATATATATATACATGCTTATGGAGGTCAAAGGATAACTTTTCTTCGTAGACTTATGAAATATGAGAATTATCTCTAACCTTTTTTTCTCACGAGTTCTCACCTTTGTGGATTAAAAAGTAATCCTTTTATATTTTTAACTTTTTTGGACTAAAATCTAATCTTTTTTGGACTACAATATTTTATACTTTCTGCGGATTAAAAATTATTCTTTTTTGGATTAAAAATTTTAAACTTTTTGCGGATTAAAAATAAGTTCTTTTTGGACTGGAAAATTTAAAACTTTTCATTGGATTAAAAAGTAATCTTTTTTTGGTCGTGTCCTATATGTAATCCAAAAAAGATTAAAATTTAGCCCAAGATTTTTAACCGTGTATGGCTGTGGCTTTGGAACTTTACGCAGCAGACAGCAATTGCTGACTATCGATTGCAATAGTTTCGTCCAATTTCGGTTGAATAACGCCAAACACTCCTTCGAAATTGTCAAACGAGAACGTTTGTGGCCGATTGTGAGGAAACGCGGCACCCATCTTGCAGTTAGCTTTTTTCTTAAACAAATCATCATTTAAACTCGAAACCAAATATGATATGCCTATGATTTCCACAATCGCCGATAGGCTCTACTAGCAGCGACCTCAACTGAGCGTCCAGAGCGTTCATATACATGCTCTGCTTTTTACAGTTAAGTTAAAATAATTATTTTACCTAAATTTCATAAATTTATAAACCCGGTTGTATATAAATCCTTAAGGCTTTTATAGAAAAAAACAATTGTTTAGCTGCTTAAAGCTTATAACAATGCTAACCCACCCACACACATACTTACTGTTGTCATAAGCACGCACCACAGCCCACCACACCAAATGTGAAAATTAAACAAACTGAGATGAAATTCTATTTTAGTACATAAACCAGTATGTTTTTGTGTGTCTACACTTGTGTGAGTGTTACTTAATACAAATACTAAATTAATCCTTATAAAATTCGCACGTTCTATCTTTTATGCATGTCGCTATATGTATGTATGTATGTGTAAAAAAGCTCAAGATTTCACAGAAAACTTCTTTAACAACTTGAAATAAGTTGAGCAAAAACACATTAAGCCAGCACATACTTGTGTATGTGTGCGTACAAGTGCATACTTACACAATTTCATACTAACAAACATTAAGATAACAGCAAACATAAAACAAAATAGAAAAAAAAAAAAAAAAAAAACGGGACATCAATAAAAACAGTAGCACCCACAAAGAAAAACAATGCTAGAAAAATTGCCGGAAGCTTAAACATTAAATACACCACAGCTGGGCGCACATACAAGCCAAATAGCGTAGAGCGAATAGCGTAGAAAGTCATAAGTAGAAAAACAAAAAAAAAAATTATAGCTACTCATATAAACTTTTACCTTAACTGCTTGTGAACGTAGTGTTGTTGGTGGAGGTGGGTGGTGGATGTTTTGAAATGTTGCTGAAATAGCAGTAAGCGAAGGAGCTGTTAACGATGCTGACTGGCAAAATGTTGAAAATACTTAACTATGTCAGCTTTTAATAACATAAAACCTAGCAGCGGCCAGCAAAATGGTAAAAGCTTAAAAATGTGTGCTACTCACCGGTTATCCTTGACTGTTGTGCACTTGTGAGCCTACCTTCCAGATATATATATAAAAATTTTCTTATTTTTGACTTATGAACTACTTCATATTATTAAAAAATAGTTAATTCTATATTCCGTGGTGACCGTGGCATGCAGGTTAAGTGTGTGGCTTAGCATGCTCGGAGCCCGGGTTCGATCCCCAGCCGCGGCGAAAAGTTTTTTCAATATAAAATTTTTCTGATCGGTCACCACCTCTCTGCAGACAATGGCAAACCTCAGAGAGTAAATAATGCCATGTAAAGCTTCTTGAGAACATGAGCCGTTCGCAGTCGGCATAAAACATGTAGGTCCAGTTCTCGGTCAATTGTGTGCAAACATTAAATAACACACACAACACAATTGATCATAAAAAGCTCGGTCAAAGTCCTTTCAAGGGCTGAAATGGCCAATTTGTTTTTTTGTTTTTTTTAATTCTATATTCAGTTGCAAAGCAGTGCAAGTAAAAGGTTTTACCATAAAAAGCTAACAGCTTAAGTAAAGGTAGAAAACTTCGAGTGATATTTTCTTTAAATCTAAAAAAACATAATACTTTTTGTGCTATACATTTAGCAAACAGCAAACTGTAGTCCAATTTCCGACTCGAACAAAACCTTTTGATTGCATCACCGTCTGGCAGACGCACGCGTCATTTTGACCATAAAACTATAATCAGGTTAAACGTCTTATTTATCGATAAAATCCTTTTTTTTTGCATTCCTTATTTTTATAATTTGTTATTTTCTTTTTAAACACCTGGTAACACTTTTTCTCACTTAGCCTGTCGCAACACTTCAATAAGTTGATGTTTTCTTCTGTAAGCTTCTTGTTATTCTTGCCACCCCCTAGTTGACCTTTGTTGTCGTGGGATTTCCTACTAATTCTGCCATTCATATTCATAACCTTGTTTCTGCTTTCAGCCTTTGCTTGGTACTCGTTTGTATGCTACAGTTATAATAGTGCTTAACCCTCTAACCCGTACTGCTGCGCGCAGACACAAATAGACGTTTTCTTTTTTTTCAAACTGAAAATTTTCTCAGCAGACAAACTACATATAGCTCGAGTCATTCAATGACGAAGATATATGTTAAGCTCATAAATGATATAACAGTTTTTGTAAATTTCATTTTTTTCTTATGAAAACAGTTTTTGTGTGCATTTTATTTCAATTCATATTTTATTATTTCTAGTTCTTTTCCGTCAAAAATTACGGGCCCGCTTTTAATAAAGAAAAAAAAAACATGATTTTAAATTGTGCATATTTGGTACAATTTTTTGTTCCCAATATGTATAAAATACTTTAAAAGTAAAAACGGAAACTATAGTAGGTACGACAAATAAGTTTAAAAATTTTTTGTAAATCTGAGAATTTCAAAATAAAAAATTTTTTTAAGTTTCAATAAATCGCAACTCAAAAATGTCTAAAAATATGCTATGAAATTAAAAAAAAAAAAAAAAATCAAGTGTTCCGCACTCACATTTTACGGAATTATGTTATAGTAATATTTTATGCGATATTTACTGTTAAACGAATTGACACACAGCAATTAGTTTTGTGTTGCCTACATCAGCATTTAACACTTGCAAATACTCTGTTTCATTTTCTTGCCTCATTATTTAACCCTTGCGGTTTAAAGGGTTAAGCACTGACTGTTGTTACATAAACAAACAACGGAAACTAAGCCTATCTCGGCATTTTACTACATCTTTTGGATCAGTTGGCATTTGCCATAAATTGTTTGCCTATTTTTTGTATCTCCCAAAATTATGCTTCCTTTTCGGCATACTAATGAAAACCATCATAAACTTGTTATACAACAAAAAACATGCTTCATAATATTCAAATGTTACACAAAGTTAGATATTAACAAGGTATCACCAAGACAACAAACTAAGGCAAGGTCTTATTTTGCTATCGAACTCCTTCCTGCCACATGGCCACAATTTGAATATCCTTTGATCAGAGCATCTGTAAATTCTGCGTTATTGGTAATAATAAATATTTTATAGGTGTTTAAAAAAAACACCTTTTCGAAAATGATGAAATATCGATTTTTGGGGTCTCAAAAGAGTTTGTAAGAACAACAAATTTCAAAATTATTTTTAACCAATATATGTGTACAATCACAATCTTTACTTTTTTGCTTATCTTGGGTATGCATTCTGAAGAAAAAAAAAAGTTATAGGCAAAAAACTTGATTTTTTGGCCAAAAAAAGGGTTCAGGAGAACCAAAACCGCTCCATGGGGATTTATCCGATCCTAAAAAAAATGATGCAGAAATAGTTTTTAAGAGTCCCTCTAACTTTTGAGTCGGTGTCCGGATGATTTTTTTTTTCTCCATACAAAATCGATCCGGCTTTATGGGTATCAAAATCCAGTTACTAAAGATCTCCATATATCACTGTCCCACCCCTAGTGCCTCAGCAACTAAACAAAAGCTTATTTAATCATACTAGTATCGCCTGTTTGAAATTCGACAAATTTTTTTTTTTGCCTTTTTATAATTATAGATACAAAATATTTGGTATATTCTTCTTCGAACTCATTCATTGAAAAAAAAAAATTATCAAAATTGGTTGAGAAACACGGGAGAAAATTGTTCTGAACTATTTTCCCTACGACTATTTATATATAGATTAACAAAAAGTACTCTCGCGTCATCACTGCTACACATTAGTGGCAGAATGAACCGAGTGATTCGGGTGCTTGTGTCGATTATGAGTTCTTGGGTAAGTATGATGAGTATCAGCAAGACGACAACAACCGACAATAAGTATTTATGAACGGAAAAACCCGATCTTTGCCCGATCCGACTTGTGATTGAGTAAAATCATATTTATTTGAGCCGCCGCATTGCAGATTCGTGAAAGTGAGTATGAATAAAGTTGCGTGCGGTGAGGGTTGAGTAGGTTTTGGAACTATTTTTTTTAGGATCTGCTCAGAGTCTCAAAAAAGCTGCCCGTTGCAGTTTTCTGATGGGGATATATGGTACAGCGACTTAAGGAATATAAGTACAATAGCTTGAAGGATTTTAAAGTTGCTATTGACGTATGTAATAATTTACCAATGGTGCGTACTCCGTGTAACAATTTTGATCGCAGACTTCGGCGGGTTGTGGCTAATAAAGGGCTGGCCATCGAATAATTATCATATAAATTATTTATTAAAACTTTATTTAATATTTGTGCATTAATATTTCTTAAAATAAAATAAAGCTTTATTGAAAAGACCTATTTTGTTTTTGTATCAACACATGTCACATGTCACAGTGTAACTTAACATATGCACGTCTTCTGAGCAGAAAGCTTTTTCGAAAAATATAATTAAAATTTTTTTCCAAAATTTGTGAACAAACATATAATTTCTTTAATATTTTCGTAGGTTGGTGTCATAAGATAAAATTATTTATTTTACAAAATTTAGAGAATTTCTTGTTTTCGGTGTATAGAAGTGTGAAAATACCTGGAAAATCCAAACACCACGCACAAAAAGATCGCTAAGGACGTTGGCGTGTGCGTAAAAACTATCGGAAGGACCATAAAACGATACAAACAGCTTACCTTATTACTAAAAACGCCAGGCTCAGGGAGAAAAAGTGGTCCAGCGAACCAAGCGATGGCCTAGAACATTAAGCGGCTGTTTACTCAGAATCCATCCACTTCGGTTCGTGATATGGCAGCAACAGCGGAAACATCGAAGTCAAGTGTTCAACAGATTAAAAAATTTTACAATCTAAGGAGCTATAAAGTACAAAGAGTACCAGATAGGTCAGAAGAAAAGGACGCCGAAGCCAAGAGGAGGGCTTGAAAAATAAATTGCCCAAATTTGATTGTGTGATCATGAACGATGAAACGTACTGCAAAGCAGATTTCAAGCAGTTACCTAGACACAGATATTATACCTATTATACACTGATATTACCTAGTCACAGATATATACTGCGGTTAGAAGGGGTGGAGCATCCTCTAAATTTACCACCGAAAAACATACAAAATTTCCAAAGAAATGCATGGTGCGGCAGGCCATTTGCAGATGTGGCCTTCGAAGTAAGGAATTTGTGACAGATCGCACAATCAACACCGAAATTTACATCAGAGAGTGTCTGTAGCGGCGTTTGCTGCCTTTTATACGTCAGCACCAAGGTTCAGTACTATTTTGGCCTGACCTAGCAACATGTTACTACGCACAGAAAATGATAGATTGGTACCAAGCCAAAAATGTCACTGTGGTACCAAGAGAAGACAATCCTCTGAATCTCCCCGAACTTCGTCCAATCAAAAGAAATTGGGCTTTAATGAAAAGAAATCTTCAGAAGACCAAACAAACTGCGAAAAACATCGAAATATTTCGACGTAAATGGCGTCGGGCATACACTAAGGTCAACAAAAGGTCGGTAAAAAACATAACGGAGGACCTTAATCAAAAAGTGTCTAATTCTTTTAAGTATATTTTTTTCAGTGAAAATAAAATTGTCATTTATTTTGTAATGTTCACTTAATAATAATCTGAAGTAATTTTTAAAAAACATCATTGGTTTTTTACAATAAAAAAAAAAAAAAAAATTACAGTTATTTCTGGGACAGTCTTTAGATACGATTCGATCCATTTCACCTTTTTTGTGGGAAATCCAATCAAAGATAATTTTATTGCAAAAGTCCGTGTAGATAACATCAGTCTGTATACCTTTTCCAGAATTTTCTATTGTCTTCGATGTAAATTCACGGAGGTTAGTGACCGTAGATTTTCCCGAAAGGAATCCATGTTGATGTGGGGACATCAAAAAGTTAATACTATGTGATAATTGTGAAGTAATAATTGTCTGAAAATGTTTGGGCAAAGCACTTAATTTCGCAATTCCGCGATAGTTATCAATTAAACATCTATTACCAGATTTATACAATGGAATAATAAATGAGGATTTCCAGATCTTCCCAGCAATATGATGATAAAATTCTATTATTAAGAATCAGTAAAGATGACTAATTTTTATAGTGCAAACTATTTTTCAAAATAACATAGTTAGTTTTTAAAATTGAATTCAATGAATGAATGACTAGCAAGATTCTGCATAGATGGTTAAAGAAAATTAAGACTGATTTCAATAGTTGAATGCTGAGAATCTTCAGGAGTGACTAGAGGATCTGACCTTGACACTGAAGCAATGTTGCTTTCATCAAAAATACCAGATCGAGAAAATGGTTATTCTTGTTGAAGTGATAGTTTAGTTGGAAAAGTCCTAGACTTGAAAGCCCATCTAAAAAGTAATTATTAGATAAACTATCAGACGTTGGTAAATAGTTTGTAGGATTTTCAGAACAACAGTTCCAAGAAACATTGGGAAAGTTACAACCACCAGCTATTAAAATATGAACATTAGGATGCAGCAAAAGGAAAACTTTACAAATAGAAAGCAAATGTTTGCTATAAACTCTTAAATTGACAAAGGGAGGTTTATATGAGCACGTAATGTACATACTCAAAAAACCGTACTTTGCATGAAAATAACAGAATTCTATGTCTGCAGCTTCTAGGATCATGCTGATCCCAATATCTCATTTTATTTATCGGAATGAAACTTGTACGAGAAAAATCTGACTACCAAAGCCGGTACCAAAATTGAGTAGCAAGTATATTAAAGATACTTTCGATTGGTATACTATGGTTTGGTCTGAACTAATTTTGGGTCCTGTTAATTGCATTTTTGTGCATTAGTCAGCAACTTTTCTACTGGACCACCCTTATAGACCACCCTTATAGTTGGTTTAAAAAAAAAAACAAAATCAAGCTTATCAATCAATTCCTTCGATATAAGAACATAGAACCTCAACTAACAATTGAACTTCCAACAAACTGAAAACAAAAACAACAAAAACAAATTGGCCATTTCAGCCCTTGAAAGGACTTTGACCTTATTATTGTGTGTGTTATTAAATGTTTGCACACAATTGACCGAGAACTGGACCTACATGTTTTATGCCGACTCCGAACGGCTAAAGTTTATGTTCTCAAAAAGCTTTAAATGGCATTATTTACTCTCTGAGGTTTACCATTGTCTGCAGACCGATCAGAAAAATTTTTTATTGAAAAAAACTTTTCGCCGCGGCTGGGATCGAACCCGGGCTCCGAGCATGCTAAGCCACACACTTAACCTGCATGCCACGGTCACCACTGTTGTGGGTTAAATTTCGTCTCCCTCTTCAGCACTTATGCCAAATCTCTTCGCAGCTGACTAAGAGCACTTTAGAGATTCGCTCTCAAATAAAAAAGCCTCCATATTGCTTCTCTCACATGAAGTTGCTTGAAAGCTTGCTATGCTTTAAGAAAACATTTTTCACATGAACAACATCGTGCTCACAAGCAATTTAGCAACTTCATAAATGCTGACAGATGAAGAAATTAAATTAAAAACAAAATAAAATATATGAAAATTTATTTACTTTTTATTTTTATTTTTGTTATTTCCACATATGGTAAATTTTTTCTCTTTAATGTTACACTTGATGGTATATTTTTACAAATATATTGAAAATATTGCTTAAAGCCAAACAATTTTGTATATGTACAGAAAAGTAGATCTCAGGACTTCCATTTTACATGAACAAACTTTTCTTCTGACTTTTGTTGTTTTGGTCTTTAACGTTACATTTTGTGTAAGTGATGAAGTTTAGAGAAAATTAAAATTTTTCCTCCCAAATATTTGGTAAAATTCTTCGAAATGCCATTTGTTCATAAAAATTTTGCTTTGTTTCGTTTTGCTGGAATAGAAATAATTCTGATATTTTCGTGAAAATCCCTGGGTTCTGGGAAAGTAGAAAATATGCCAAAAAAATACCTTCTCGGCTTAAGTTTTTTTTATTCCTATTCTATGAAATGAAAAATATGATATAAATACAATATAAATTCAGCGAAAACGATAGTTAAACCTTCACCAATAGAACTCGCTAAAAAAATTTACAATTCATTTGAATGTCACTGAATATATAAAACTTAGTTTATTTTCCTAATGGTATTTCGTTCAAATTTCTATGTTATGAAAACCAAAGCTTATAAAAAAACAATTATTCAAAATGTTATTTTTTCAAATAATTTGAAATATTTACATGCTTAAAAACATGTTTCCAGTAATTCATTTAGAATATGATAATTTGTTTCTAGTGATCTGTACTGATCTCTGAGTATTTTACGTCAATGACTTTTGGCTTGAAATAGTTTGAATTTTAATTAATTTTAGAAATATTTTACTTGACGTGATAAAAATAAAAAAATTTCTCAATAGTTATGAAAGTATTTTCTCTGAACATAAAATAACTGCATTAACATTAATATTTTTCCATGAAGCATCATCATTCATTGCCACACTCTTATTATGTAAAATTGCATCAACTTCTCATCTTTCACAACAATTACTTCCACTCTTGCTTCTCATCATCGTCATCATCTAGGAATCAGTGTTGATGATAATTAATTAAATTATAGCAACATTCATGCATTCATTTCTTTGCACTTCACCAAAACTAATTATGCAGCATGAACGTAATATACAGGATAGCCTGATAATTGAGCACCAATAACGTCCAATGAAAGGGCGTTAATTGTGTGTGCGTGTGTGCTGAGCGCAAGCATCTATAATTAACAAATCAACTTTTAATTACTCGCAATTATTTTGCAGTATAATGACGCATGTTGTTTGTCATGTGTTAAACACAAAGTAAACAATAATTAAATTAGTTGACAGACTTCAGGACTGAAAAATCTAAACAACGTCATATTGCAATATTTGTCACAAGCAGTAATTCTAGAGTTTCTCCTATTAAGAGTGACTTTGTATAATTAGTTTACTCTATTCAACAATTAACATCTTGTGAAATCAGTGTTTTATTTCGACACACATCACATGATTGGATTTGAATCAGCCACTGTAATGAAGAGTAATTTTATCATTTACATACATTTTCTATTATATTTGTTATCGTGGAGTGGACAATTTTTTCTCAACTCATTGAACCACAAGCATATAGAAGTAGGAGTTAGAGGTGAATGTTTATACCCTAGACCTGACAGGTCAAGGTATATTAATTTTGTGCAAACGTTTGTAACGCATCGAACGAAGAGAGTCCGGTATAGAAAAGTATATATATTCTTGATCAAAGTCGCCTCGTGAGTCGAGCTATGCATGTCCGTCTGTCTGTTTGCTGTCCGTAAACACAGGATAAGAAGAAGGGGTCGAGATAGTTGGATGAAACTCAGCACACATGGTCACATGTGTCCAAAGATCTGCATTATTGAATATTTTTAAATCCGCCCATGGACACGCCTACCTACCATGCAACACAAAAATTAAAAACTGCATAAATAAGCTCATAATTAACCTACAACAATAAAATTAGGTATCTTATACCAAAACAAAAATGTCTTTCAAAAATAGGTATAAGACACGCCCACCTCCCATACAATCAAAAATAAAAAACTCAATTAATAAGCTCATATTTAGTCTACGAGATTAAATTTGGAACGTATGTATTTTATGTCAAAACAAAGACTTTTCGAAAAATGGATGTCATCCGCCCACGGTCACGCCTACCTCCCATACAACCAAATAATTTAAAACTCAATAAATAAGCTTATGTTCAATCTACAGCACTAAAATTTGATTCGCATGTTTTTTATAACAAACCGAAAATGATTTTGAAAAATGGACATCATGTGCCCACGGACACGCCCACCTCCCATACAACCCCACAAATTAAAAACGCAATTAACAAGGTTCTGTTTAAGGTACAAAGATAAAATTTGGTACGTTTGTATTTTATAACAAAACGAAGATGGTTTTGAAAAATGGATGTCAGCCAACCACGGACACGCCCACCTCCCATACAACCCAAAAATGTAAAAGTCAATAAAAAAAGCTCATGTTCAACCTACAGAGATAAAATTTGGTATGTATGTATTTTATATAAAAACTAAGATTCATTAAAAATCGGGTGTTATCCATCCGCGAACACGCCCATCTCCCATACAACCCACAATAGCGAAAATACTTTAAAGGCAACAAGTGAGCTACAGGAATAAAACTTGAAATTTTTATAACTTTTTGTAAAATTTTCATCATAAATGCATTTAAAATATGGGCTTAATCCGTTCACGGACACGCCCATTTTCAATACTTACTTTTATTGTATTTTGAAAAAATAGGCTTACGATATTTCATTGTCGGGCTAGACCTACTTTAGACTGTTTTTACTTGATTTTTTTAAAAAAAAAATGATTTTTTTGCCGCGAGTGGGGAGCAATCTCAGGCTCCGGACATGTCATGCCACACTTAAGGTTGGACATAACGTTCGCGGCAGAGAAAACAGATCTTTTTTTATAAAATTCATAACTCAGTAAAAAACAAACATTTTTCCAAAATTACAAATTACAAGAAAAATTCAAAAAAATATATATTTTTCACTCCAACATGGTTTTATAGAGCTCCAAACTGGCGACAGAGAAAAAAAATGGGGCCTCGTGGTTGCAGTAAAAATTGTCCGATCTGGAAAAAAATGACTTTTTGAAATCTTAAGATAATTGGTTATTGTATGACAGGAGCTTTTTTTAATTTTTTTTTTTTTCAATTTTTGGTGATGTTCCACATTTGAAAGTGTGTTTTTTCGAAAAAAATATTGACTTTGAAAATTCATAAAAAATCGAAAAAAATTTAAAAATAGCTCGTGTCATACTATAGCGAATCAAGCTTAAAAAAATACAAAAAACAAAAATTTGTCAAAAAATAAACCCGCTAGTGCAGCATCCATTACGAAAAACATGGTTTCGAGATAAACGCGTTCAGAGTTTGTGAACAAAGAAAAATGCAAAAAAAAAAAATAAAAATGCGCTCTCACTAATCCGGCTTGTAACTTTTGAACCCGTGGGAATTTTTCTATGAAATTTTTTTCTTAGAATCTTGAGAATATTTATTTCGATTTCAAAAAACGGCCAATGTCATGTCCCCCCTGAAGTTGCATGCCACGGTCACCACGTTTTTTATTTATTTAAGTTAAAAATCATAAAATAACTGTTATTGTTAAGTTTTATTTTATCGCTAATAAATAACACTTATTTTTGCATTTTTTTTAGAATTCTTATTATAAATTAGAAAATAAAACTTATTTTTGAGTTATATTGTTTCAAACTGAAATAAAACTTATATGTTACGTTTTATTTTTGAACTAGATGGATATGGCTTAATTGACTCCGATGGATTCTGATAAGGAATAAATGTTATTTTCTATACTTACCGCGCTTCCATATACCTATTGACGTTATGTCGTTAGCCGTCGTCAATGTGTTTGAGCTAGGATATATCCAAAATTATTTATCGACGTTATGTCGTTAGCCGTCGTCAATGTGTTTGAGCTAGGATATATCCAAAATTATTTACAAACGTAGTAGGACTCGCATGTGACGTAAAAATACCTCACTCGATTTATTTGTTTCAGTTTTCAAAAAAAACTCGATTTATTTGTTTCAGTTTTCAAAATTATAATGTTATCTTAATCTGATGAGCTAGCTAGATCTTGGCCCATGGAGCTTCCTATACTATTCAGTCCGGCCCTTAGGCTTAAAAGTTTGGAGACCCCTGCACTATGCTAACTAAAAAAGTTATATTATAGTAAGAGTGTAAAAACTTAACACTTTACTAAAAAATATTTATTATTAAATTTTCTTAAAGAAAGTCCGTCTATGTAATTCTATAGCACAAATATGATATTTTAAAAATTGTTTCATAAAAATCGGTCCATTAGTTTTGGAGTTTACCTTTAACTTAATATTTCCAAAAAAACTTATATTTTTAATTTTTTTTTTACTGAGAAAGTAAAACTTATTTTTGAGTTATAGTTTTTATTCAGAAAATGAAACTTATTTTTTGAGTTTTATATTTTTTTCTCGGAAAATTAAACTTATTTTTTGAAAATATGGCAAACAAAAGGAGACATAATTAAACGATTGTCCAATTAAAGAGTTGATATAAAAATTACAACACAGCCTTAAATTATAATTAAAAAAATAAAAATAAAAAAATAAGTTTTATTTCAGATCGAAAAAATAAAACTAAAAAATAAGTGATATTTTGTGGGTAAAAAAACAAAACTCGAAATGTAAGTTTGATTCAGAGCGAAAAAATAAAACTCAAAATAAATTTTATTTTCTGAGCACAAAAATAAAACTCAAAAAATAAGTTTTATTTTAGATGCAAAAAATAAAACTCAAAGATAAGTGCTATTTTGTGAGTAAAAATATAAAACTCGAAAAATAAATGTTAAAAACGGATTTTTGTAATAAAACTCAATAACAGTATTTGATATTTGGTGGAGCGCAACTTTCGTGTGCCTCTTGTATCCGGGCTGAGTTTTTGCTTTGTGTTAGCTGTTATGGCCTACTTAGTTTCCTAAAAATATTACACTGTTCAACATTATATTTTTTTCAGAGTGCTAAAAGTTGCGTTTTTGGAAGAACGGCTTAAGCAGGGAGATGAAAAAATCGTTTACATTTAAAAAAAAAAAGCGCAATCCATCTGATATCTAAGATAACTCAGTAAGAGAAATAAATATGAAATCATCTACAAATTTAAGAAAATTTAAAGAAAATTGATATGCTTGTAGAAAGTCTAGGAATCAGTTTTGAGTAAAAATATTGAATTCGTCGCTATTGATATGCAAATCCACTTTTGAAGCACATAAATATTTATATTTTCTTTCTTTAAATCCTACCTGCAGCGCGATGACGAAAGCTGCGACAGCAAGAACAACATTTACATAGCATTGTTGTTGCTTGCTCGCGTTGAAAGATATCAAAGTTTTTGCTGCTGTGTGTATTTTGTTGATATTCACACTCAAGGTTGTATTTTGCTGTTGTTTTTGCAATTTTTGCAAGGACCATATAGCTCAGAAGACGTAAACTGTTGTTTTTGCAATTCTTGTTTTTGTCACCATCGAAGTTATATTTTTATACCCTTATTTTTATACCCTAAACCTGAAAGGTGAGGGTATATTAACTTTTTGCAAACGTTTGTAACGCATAGAACGAAGCGAGTCCGGTATAGAAAAGTATTTATATTCTTGATCAGCGTCACCACGTGAGTCGAGCTATCCATGTCCGTCCGTCCGTCTTTCCGTCTGTGTGTTGTCCGCATACACAGGATAGCAAGAAGGAGTTGAAATAATTGGATGAAACTTAGTACACATGGTCACATGGACCCAAGGATCTGCACTATTGAATATTTTTGGAATCCACCCACAGACACTCCTACCTCCCATACAACCCAAAAATTTAAAACTGCATAACTCAGCTCATAATCAGCCTACAACATTTAAATTTGATATTTATGTGTTTTATATCAACACAAAGATGTCTTTGAAAAATGGACATCATCCGCTCACGGACACGCCCACCTCCCATACAACCCAAAAATTGAAAACGCAATTAATAACCTCTGTTTAACCTACATAGCTAAAATTTGGCAAATATGGTTTTGAAGAATCGACGTCATCCGCCAACGGAAACGCCTACCTCCCATTCAACCTAAAAAGTTTAAAAATCAATAAATGAGGTTGTTTGTCATAGAGAAATTAAATTTGGTATGTTTGTATTTTATACCAAAACTCAGGTCTGTTCTAGATTTAAATTATTAGTAATCCGTCCATGAACACGCCCAACCTCCCATAGCGAAAGCACAATAAAGCATTAACTGTGAGCTACAGGAAAAAAACTTGGCATGTGTAAATTTTTCATCAACATTTAAATGCATATAAAATATAGGCTTCATCCGCCCACTGAGACGCCCGTTTATATTAAACATTTTTTTTTGTTTTTGAAAAGTGGGTTTAGGGTATTTCATAGTCGGCCTAGACCGACTTTAGACTTTTTTTACTTGTTTTTTTTTCATATTGTTCAATGTTGCTGTATGTGGCTAAAGTGTACTTTTTGTGATGAAGGGTTACTTTTAGTACTACAATCCAGTCGTGCAGTGCTGTCTTCTCTGATTTTCCTGTTAATAATGCGTTTTTAGCATTTCAGAGGTAAGTATCATTATAAGAGATTATCGTATGTGAATGTCTTTTATCCTCTCCATTCTTCATTGTTCATTGATCAGAAACGGTGAAAGATAAATAGGCTTGAAGTCGTTAGTCTAAATACTACTCTTATCTCTCTCTCCAAGTTTTCGGAACCGATAAAGATAGCTTTCAGTTAGTGCATCATACTAAGAAGAATATGCTTCATCATGCCTGATTTGAAAATCTTTGTCGAACATTGTATATGAGTGCGTATATGAGTACGTTCCCTTAAAAGTTCTGATAGTGTCATTCCTATGTATTCGGAAGCTTTGTTTTGATCCGGATCTTTTCTATTCGTAAAATTAGTTTCCTTTGGTAGCGCTTGAGTTTATGATCCTTCACGGTTCTTAAGGTATCTAGATTTGCGTGACATCAGCCCCAGTTATCAACTATGACTTCTTTCTTTATACTTACTTAAGTAAGATAAATTATCTCTATCTTGATTTTATCCTGAAAAGTACGTCAATTGACACGATTGCACAGAATAACATCAGTGAAAGAGATAAACTCACCCCTTGTATTGATGTTGGAACTGATCACCCCTTGTATTGATGTTGGAACTGACTCATAGTGAGTAATAAGTGCGTTGCATATTATTTTATTATTATAATAAAATAATTGAATGTTTGGCTCATTCTCGAATTGTTCACAATATTTCTTCTTAATTCCACAAAAACCAAACAAGTATATGACTTCCTACTTAACATATCATATCCATATTTAACAGTAAACATGTCAGTAGGTTTCAATGAGACGTCTTTATTGTTTATGTAATGCTTACCGGCAGAAAAAATGCTGTGTACTTCTGTGTTTGTGTTTCTTCAGAAATTTTAAATAGCTTTTAATAAAAAAAAAGACCAACAGCGTTACATCGTTACAATTTGTAAAAAGCTTTTCATTTCAATTGAGTAAGTTTTCGCAAAACCATTCCTTTGAAATTCCAAAAATATTTAAATATTTCATGACTTCCATGAAATACCAGTTGGGTGGAAAATACATGAATCGTCCTTCAAACAAATTCAACGGAATTGCAATTAAAGTGAAAATGATTGTTATATCATTTTTACCTTGCTAAAAATAAAAAATAAAATAAACTGAAATAAAAAAAAGCATAAAACTTGTAGGTATAACATAATTTCCGCATTCTTGAATAATTTTTCATAAACATTCCTTAACATAATGATATCAGAGATTTATTTTTTGCGTAAAAGCTTTCGTAATTCAATACATCTAAGCAAGGCGGTCCATTACAAAAGAAAAAAATGTATATGAACACTGTTATGGAACCCGATTGTTAAATACAACAGATAACAGTAACTTTTTTATTGCACTCTACTTAAAACTCAATTCTAAACAAGTAAAGAACGTCTAAAGTCGGTCTAGGCCGACTATAAAGTACCCTAAACATACTTTTCCAAAAAAAAATAATAATATCATTGAAAATGAGCGTTTCCTTGGGCGGATGAAACCTATATTTTATATGCATTTAAATGTTGATGTAAAATTTACACATACCAAGTTTCATTCCTGTAGCTCACAGTTAATGCCTTTATTGTGCTTTCGCTATGGGAGGTGGGCGTGTTCACGGACGGATTACTCCCAATTTTTGAACACACCTTACTTTTAGTATAATATACATACATACCAAATTGGAAATTTCTATGACAAGCATAATCTTTTTGGATTGTGTGGGAGGAAGGCGTGTCCGTGGGTGGATGAGCTCCATTTTCCAAAACCATCTTTGTTTTGTCATAAAAAAACATGCGTGCCAAATTTTATCTCCGTAGGTTAAACAGAAGCTTATTTATTGCGTTTTCAATTTTTGGGTTGTATGGGAGGTGGGCGTGTCCGTGAACGGATGACACCCATTTTTCGATGACATTTTGTGTTAATACAAAACACATACACACCAAATTTTATTGTTGTAGGTTAATTATAAGCGAATTTATGCAGTTTTCAATTCTTGCGTTGTATGGAAGGTAGGCGTGTCCGTGGGCGGATTCCAAAAATATTCAAAAGTGCAGATCCTTGGGTCCATGTGACCATGTGTACCAAGTTTCATCCAATTATCTCAACTCCTTCTTCTTATCCTGTGTTTACGGAAAACACAGAGACGAACAGACGGACGATGGATATCTCGACTCACGAGGTGACGCTGATCAAGAATATATGTACTTTTCTATACCGGACTCGCTTCGTCCTGTGCGTTACAAATGTTAAATGTTAAATGTTAAATGTTAAATGTTAAATGTTAAATGTTAAATATTAAATGTTAAATGTTAAATGTTAAATGTTAAATGTTAAATGTTAAATGTTAAATGTTAAATGTTAAATGTTAAATGTTAAATGTTAAATGTTAAATGTTAAATGTTAAATGTTAAATGTTAAATGTTAAATGTTAAATGTTAAATGTTAAATGTTAAATGTTAAATGTTAAATGTTAAATGTTAAATGTTAAATGTTAAATGTTAAATGTTAAATGTTAAATGTTAAATGTTAAATGTTAAATGTTAAATGTTAAATGTTAAATGTTAAATGTTAAATGTTAAATGTTAAATGTTAAATGTTAAATGTTAAATGTTAAATGTTAAATGTTAAATGTTAAATGTTAAATGTTAAATGTTAAATGTTAAATGTTAAATGTTAAATGTTAAATGTTAAATGTTAAATGTTAAATGTTAAATGTTAAATGTTAAATGTTAAATGTTAAATGTTAAATGTTAAATGTTAAATGTTAAATGTTAAATGTTAAATGTTAAATGTTAAATGTTAAATGTTAAATGTTAAATGTTAAATGTTAAATGTTAAATGTTAAATGTTAAATGTTAAATGTTAAATGTTAAATGTTAAATGTTAAATGTTAAATGTTAAATGTTAAATGTTAAATGTTAAATGTTAAATGTTAAATGTTAAATGTTAAATGTTAAATGTTAAATGTTAAATGTTAAATGTTAAATGTTAAATGTTAAATGTTAAATGTTAAATGTTAAATGTTAAATGTTAAATGTTAAATGTTAAATGTTAAATGTTAAATGTTAAATGTTAAATGTTAAATGTTAAATGTTAAATGTTAAATGTTAAATGTTAAATGTTAAATGTTAAATGTTAAATGTTAAATGTTAAATGTTAAATGTTAAATGTTAAATGTTAAATGTTAAATGTTAAATGTTAAATGTTAAATGTTAAATGTTAAATGTTAAATGTTAAATGTTAAATGTTAAATGTTAAATGTTAAATGTTAAATGTTAAATGTTAAATGTTAAATGTTAAATGTTAAATGTTAAATGTTAAATGTTAAATGTTAAATGTTAAATGTTAAATGTTAAATGTTAAATGTTAAATGTTAAATGTTAAATGTTAAATGTTAAATGTTAAATGTTAAATGTTAAATGTTAAATGTTAAATGTTAAATGTTAAATGTTAAATGTTAAATGTTAAATGTTAAATGTTAAATGTTAAATGTTAAATGTTAAATGTTAAATGTTAAATGTTAAATGTTAAATGTTAAATGTTAAATGTTAAATGTTAAATGTTAAATGTTAAATGTTAAATGTTAAATGTTAAATGTTAAATGTTAAATGTTAAATGTTAAATGTTAAATGTTAAATGTTAAATGTTAAATGTTAAATGTTAAATGTTAAATGTTAAATGTTAAATGTTAAATGTTAAATGTTAAATGTTAAATGTTAAATGTTAAATGTTAAATGTTAAATGTTAAATGTTAAATGTTAAATGTTAAATGTTAAATGTTAAATGTTAAATGTTAAATGTTAAATGTTAAATGTTAAATGTTAAATGTTAAATGTTAAATGTTAAATGTTAAATGTTAAATGTTAAATGTTAAATGTTAAATGTTAAATGTTAAATGTTAAATGTTAAATGTTAAATGTTAAATGTTAAATGTTAAATGTTAAATGTTAAATGTTAAATGTTAAATGTTAAATGTTAAATGTTAAATGTTAAATGTTAAATGTTAAATGTTAAATGTTAAATGTTAAATGTTAAATGTTAAATGTTAAATGTTAAATGTTAAATGTTAAATGTTAAATGTTAAATGTTAAATGTTAAATGTTAAATGTTAAATGTTAAATGTTAAATGTTAAATGTTAAATGTTAAATGTTAAATGTTAAATGTTAAATGTTAAATGTTAAATGTTAAATGTTAAATGTTAAATGTTAAATGTTAAATGTTAAATGTTAAATGTTAAATGTTAAATGTTAAATGTTAAATGTTAAATGTTAAATGTTAAATGTTAAATGTTAAATGTTAAATGTTAAATGTTAAATGTTAAATGTTAAATGTTAAATGTTAAATGTTAAATGTTAAATGTTAAATGTTAAATGTTAAATGTTAAATGTTAAATGTTAAATGTTAAATGTTAAATGTTAAATGTTAAATGTTAAATGTTAAATGTTAAATGTTAAATGTTAAATGTTAAATGTTAAATGTTAAATGTTAAATGTTAAATGTTAAATGTTAAATGTTAAATGTTAAATGTTAAATGTTAAATGTTAAATGTTAAATGTTAAATGTTAAATGTTAAATGTTAAATGTTAAATGTTAAATGTTAAATGTTAAATGTTAAATGTTAAATGTTAAATGTTAAATGTTAAATGTTAAATGTTAAATGTTAAATGTTAAATGTTAAATGTTAAATGTTAAATGTTAAATGTTAAATGTTAAATGTTAAATGTTAAATGTTAAATGTTAAATGTTAAATGTTAAATGTTAAATGTTAAATGTTAAATGTTAAATGTTAAATGTTAAATGTTAAATGTTAAATGTTAAATGTTAAATGTTAAATGTTAAATGTTAAATGTTAAATGTTAAATGTTAAATGTTAAATGTTAAATGTTAAATGTTAAATGTTAAATGTTAAATGTTAAATGTTAAATGTTAAATGTTAAATGTTAAATGTTAAATGTTAAATGTTAAATGTTAAATGTTAAATGTTAAATGTTAAATGTTAAATGTTAAATGTTAAATGTTAAATGTTAAATGTTAAATGTTAAATGTTAAATGTTAAATGTTAAATGTTAAATGTTAAATGTTAAATGTTAAATGTTAAATGTTAAATGTTAAATGTTAAATGTTAAATGTTAAATGTTAAATGTTAAATGTTAAATGTTAAATGTTAAATGTTAAATGTTAAATGTTAAATGTTAAATGTTAAATGTTAAATGTTAAATGTTAAATGTTAAATGTTAAATGTTAAATGTTAAATGTTAAATGTTAAATGTTAAATGTTAAATGTTAAATGTTAAATGTTAAATGTTAAATGTTAAATGTTAAATGTTAAATGTTAAATGTTAAATGTTAAATGTTAAATGTTAAATGTTAAATGTTAAATGTTAAATGTTAAATGTTAAATGTTAAATGTTAAATGTTAAATGTTAAATGTTAAATGTTAAATGTTAAATGTTAAATGTTAAATGTTAAATGTTAAATGTTAAATGTTAAATGTTAAATGTTAAATGTTAAATGTTAAATGTTAAATGTTAAATGTTAAATGTTAAATGTTAAATGTTAAATGTTAAATGTTAAATGTTAAATGTTAAATGTTAAATGTTAAATGTTAAATGTTAAATGTTAAATGTTAAATGTTAAATGTTAAATGTTAAATGTTAAATGTTAAATGTTAAATGTTAAATGTTAAATGTTAAATGTTAAATGTTAAATGTTAAATGTTAAATGTTAAATGTTAAATGTTAAATGTTAAATGTTAAATGTTAAATGTTAAATGTTAAATGTTAAATGTTAAATGTTAAATGTTAAATGTTAAATGTTAAATGTTAAATGTTAAATGTTAAATGTTAAATGTTAAATGTTAAATGTTAAATGTTAAATGTTAAATGTTAAATGTTAAATGTTAAATGTTAAATGTTAAATGTTAAATGTTAAATGTTAAATGTTAAATGTTAAATGTTAAATGTTAAATGTTAAATGTTAAATGTTAAATGTTAAATGTTAAATGTTAAATGTTAAATGTTAAATGTTAAATGTTAAATGTTAAATGTTAAATGTTAAATGTTAAATGTTAAATGTTAAATGTTAAATGTTAAATGTTAAATGTTAAATGTTAAATGTTAAATGTTAAATGTTAAATGTTAAATGTTAAATGTTAAATGTTAAATGTTAAATGTTAAATGTTAAATGTTAAATGTTAAATGTTAAATGTTAAATGTTAAATGTTAAATGTTAAATGTTAAATGTTAAATGTTAAATGTTAAATGTTAAATGTTAAATGTTAAATGTTAAATGTTAAATGTTAAATGTTAAATGTTAAATGTTAAATGTTAAATGTTAAATGTTAAATGTTAAATGTTAAATGTTAAATGTTAAATGTTAAATGTTAAATGTTAAATGTTAAATGTTAAATGTTAAATGTTAAATGTTAAATGTTAAATGTTAAATGTTAAATGTTAAATGTTAAATGTTAAATGTTAAATGTTAAATGTTAAATGTTAAATGTTAAATGTTAAATGTTAAATGTTAAATGTTAAATGTTAAATGTTAAATGTTAAATGTTAAATGTTAAATGTTAAATGTTAAATGTTAAATGTTAAATGTTAAATGTTAAATGTTAAATGTTAAATGTTAAATGTTAAATGTTAAATGTTAAATGTTAAATGTTAAATGTTAAATGTTAAATGTTAAATGTTAAATGTTAAATGTTAAATGTTAAATGTTAAATGTTAAATGTTAAATGTTAAATGTTAAATGTTAAATGTTAAATGTTAAATGTTAAATGTTAAATGTTAAATGTTAAATGTTAAATGTTAAATGTTAAATGTTAAATGTTAAATGTTAAATGTTAAATGTTAAATGTTAAATGTTAAATGTTAAATGTTAAATGTTAAATGTTAAATGTTAAATGTTAAATGTTAAATGTTAAATGTTAAATGTTAAATGTTAAATGTTAAATGTTAAATGTTAAATGTTAAATGTTAAATGTTAAATGTTAAATGTTAAATGTTAAATGTTAAATGTTAAATGTTAAATGTTAAATGTTAAATGTTAAATGTTAAATGTTAAATGTTAAATGTTAAATGTTAAATGTTAAATGTTAAATGTTAAATGTTAAATGTTAAATGTTAAATGTTAAATGTTAAATGTTAAATGTTAAATGTTAAATGTTAAATGTTAAATGTTAAATGTTAAATGTTAAATGTTAAATGTTAAATGTTAAATGTTAAATGTTAAATGTTAAATGTTAAATGTTAAATGTTAAATGTTAAATGTTAAATGTTAAATGTTAAATGTTAAATGTTAAATGTTAAATGTTAAATGTTAAATGTTAAATGTTAAATGTTAAATGTTAAATGTTAAATGTTAAATGTTAAATGTTAAATGTTAAATGTTAAATGTTAAATGTTAAATGTTAAATGTTAAATGTTAAATGTTAAATGTTAAATGTTAAATGTTAAATGTTAAATGTTAAATGTTAAATGTTAAATGTTAAATGTTAAATGTTAAATGTTAAATGTTAAATGTTAAATGTTAAATGTTAAATGTTAAATGTTAAATGTTAAATGTTAAATGTTAAATGTTAAATGTTAAATGTTAAATGTTAAATGTTAAATGTTAAATGTTAAATGTTAAATGTTAAATGTTAAATGTTAAATGTTAAATGTTAAATGTTAAATGTTAAATGTTAAATGTTAAATGTTAAATGTTAAATGTTAAATGTTAAATGTTAAATGTTAAATGTTAAATGTTAAATGTTAAATGTTAAATGTTAAATGTTAAATGTTAAATGTTAAATGTTAAATGTTAAATGTTAAATGTTAAATGTTAAATGTTAAATGTTAAATGTTAAATGTTAAATGTTAAATGTTAAATGTTAAATGTTAAATGTTAAATGTTAAATGTTAAATGTTAAATGTTAAATGTTAAATGTTAAATGTTAAATGTTAAATGTTAAATGTTAAATGTTAAATGTTAAATGTTAAATGTTAAATGTTAAATGTTAAATGTTAAATGTTAAATGTTAAATGTTAAATGTTAAATGTTAAATGTTAAATGTTAAATGTTAAATGTTAAATGTTAAATGTTAAATGTTAAATGTTAAATGTTAAATGTTAAATGTTAAATGTTAAATGTTAAATGTTAAATGTTAAATGTTAAATGTTAAATGTTAAATGTTAAATGTTAAATGTTAAATGTTAAATGTTAAATGTTAAATGTTAAATGTTAAATGTTAAATGTTAAATGTTAAATGTTAAATGTTAAATGTTAAATGTTAAATGTTAAATGTTAAATGTTAAATGTTAAATGTTAAATGTTAAATGTTAAATGTTAAATGTTAAATGTTAAATGTTAAATGTTAAATGTTAAATGTTAAATGTTAAATGTTAAATGTTAAATGTTAAATGTTAAATGTTAAATGTTAAATGTTAAATGTTAAATGTTAAATGTTAAATGTTAAATGTTAAATGTTAAATGTTAAATGTTAAATGTTAAATGTTAAATGTTAAATGTTAAATGTTAAATGTTAAATGTTAAATGTTAAATGTTAAATGTTAAATGTTAAATGTTAAATGTTAAATGTTAAATGTTAAATGTTAAATGTTAAATGTTAAATGTTAAATGTTAAATGTTAAATGTTAAATGTTAAATGTTAAATGTTAAATGTTAAATGTTAAATGTTAAATGTTAAATGTTAAATGTTAAATGTTAAATGTTAAATGTTAAATGTTAAATGTTAAATGTTAAATGTTAAATGTTAAATGTTAAATGTTAAATGTTAAATGTTAAATGTTAAATGTTAAATGTTAAATGTTAAATGTTAAATGTTAAATGTTAAATGTTAAATGTTAAATGTTAAATGTTAAATGTTAAATGTTAAATGTTAAATGTTAAATGTTAAATGTTAAATGTTAAATGTTAAATGTTAAATGTTAAATGTTAAATGTTAAATGTTAAATGTTAAATGTTAAATGTTAAATGTTAAATGTTAAATGTTAAATGTAAAATGTAAAATGTTAAGTGTTAAATGTTAAATGTTAAATGTTAAATGTTAAATGTTAAATGTTAAATGTTAAATGTTAAATGTTAAATGTTAAATGTTAAATGTTAAATGTTAAATGTTAAATGTTAAATGTTAAATGTTAAATGTTAAATGTTAAATGTTAAATGTTAAATGTTAAATGTTAAATGTTAAATGTTAAATGTTAAATTTTAAATGTTAAATGTTAAAGGTTAAAGGTTAAATGTTAAATGTTAAATGTTAAATGTTAAACAGCAAAAAGGCGCTTAAGAAAGATGAAAAAACGGTCAGCATTGAACTTTATAAACGTTCTTACAAAAATGTTCTTGTGTCCTTGTATACACAAACGAGAACAAGCATGTTTTTATATTATGACAAAAATAAAGAAGAGTAAAAACTCAAGATAGAGTTTACATGGCTACCACAAAACAGCTGTTTAAGCAAAGGCTGTTGGCAACAAATGTTGGAAAAGCAAGCTATTATTACAAAGTAACGGAAGTGGGTAAAAAAGCAAGTAGAAGGCGGTGATAGACAGTAATTTTTATGTTGAGTATCTTTACCACTCATTCCATTACAACAGCTATCGGTGTGCAATGCATACGAATGACTTGGCAAATAGACGTGAACTGGTGTGTTTTTATGAGTGGTAGTGTGGGGGTGGCGTATGAAATGTTGTTTTTATGTGAATCTTCAAAAGTGCTCTTCACAGCATTGAAGTTCAGCTGCTTTTAAGTTTTATTTATAGCCAGCCTACGTACGTTCGCCAGACTAATCTTTTATTTGTGTCTTAGGGAGTGTGTGTACGCATTCATGAGTGTTCTAATGCACCGACCCATCTACCAAGCATAAGCAAAGGAAGTCATTCCAAGGACATTCTTGCATGCTGCATCTGAATTTCTGAGTTAACTTCGTTTGCTTAGATTCTGCACATTTAAATCATTTTGCTTTCGTAGAATATTTGTGATAGTTGTGCGTATGTAATTGAGTTTGCTCATCTATGTGTGTGCTGAGCTTGTTTGTAGTTAGTAGCAACAGCAGAAGCGTTTTGTTGATCATGAAGACTACAGATTAATTTGCTGCCTCATATTTGTTGAGCTTAATACATAGAAAAACAAGCTCTTAATGTTGTGGCACTGACAGTCGTTGATTGGTTTGTGGTGCATGTAGGTGTTGCCTTTGAATGCTTGCAACATTTCATTACTCCCACAAAATGTTTGATATAATAACATTATATTTGTGTCATTCTTGGTTGCTGAAATTTAATATTTTCACATTCTTTAACCGACATGAAGAATTAGCATTTTATTAAAAAATAATTAAATTCATTGTCAATGTGAGAAGAATGTTAAATAAGAAACTG